>CALYLW010000071.1:790000-1187500 GCA_944989445.1 Ampullaceana balthica | reverse complement strand
GATTACTTTAAAATACGTTATCGAAGCATGGTTATTCAGTAAGAATTTATATTAAATATATTTACCACATAAATTAATCTAAAATATACTAAAGGTCCGAAACGTAGCTAAAAGTGTTCACACGCACACACAAACTAACACAACACCCAAACACATTTGGGCTGTTTCTACTAGCACACATGGACTACAAATTCTTAGTTTATTTCTGAAATGTCTTATCGGACTGCTGCCCTTTTTTATCTAAACAGGCTACGCTCTGTCACTTAACTCTCTCTCTCTCTCTCTCTCTCTCTCTCTCTCTCTCTCTCTCTCTCTCTCTCTCTCTCTTAAAATTCCACCTCCTGCACGTACGCACTGAAAAATTTGATGATCAATCTTTTTCTACTGTGCTCCGAAACCATGCACATTTTGTTTTGTTTACACGTGCAAAGAACTTTTCCAAACAATACTAAGAATCAGATCGTCAGTATATATTTTTCCTGATTTCCTTCATTCTATACCATATTCCCACACAAGCCCCCCCCTTTTTTTTCACCACGCCCCTAAAAAAATAGTTTGCCCTTGATGGCTTGATGCCTTGATAAATCTAGTAAATTTAGAATGTTTTTATCTGGTGCGGATTTTTATCTCTAAACTGATTAAGCCGAAAAGTGTATCTAAAACGTGGTAGGCAAAAGCCCATGTCGATGCATCATGCATTTAAAGTTTGACTTTTATAATTAAACAAACACACACACATATATATATATATATATTAATGTGGTATATATATATAATATATACAGATAAAAGTTCTTGAAAATGGGTTATATTTTATTATGAATTTATATACCTGCGACCAAATCTTTTCGAACAACTCGTCTACAGTAATTTTCATCTGTGTTGATCCAAACACCGGATGATTGCTTCTATGCGCAGCTGATTTTGATCTTTTCAGCTTGTAGTATCGGTTGTTCAGACGAAGGAAACTGTCATGAAAAGACCGGAAAATGCTTATCTAGTTGTGTCAGAGGATACTACGGAGATAATTGTCTCGGTGAGTACTGCTAGAGCACTGATGACGAACCTATGTCACGCGTGCCACAATAGGCACGCAGAGCCTCACCAACCGGCACGCAACTAAAACAATACTTTCTTAATCAAGCCACTTTGCTGGCACTTCGTTTTGGCACCTTGCTATTAATATGTGGGTTTTGATTTATATTTGGACACGTAGCCCCAAAAGGTTTCGCCATCACTTTGCTAGAGTGTTTTAATGTTCCCATATACAATCAATATACATAATTCCCGTTGTCTGTATGTATGGATGTAATTTGTAATGATGTTAGGTGGCGCTGCGATCGATTTTCAATTTTAGAAAGCAGCGCACCAAATTACTGCACCACAAATAGCACTTTTTTTAACGTTCCGTAAAAATTGTTCAATATGATAATAAATGAATCAAATAAAAATAAATAAAAGTTCTGTATTACATTATTTATTATTCTGATGTATATTTTTTTTTCAAAATTAATAGATTTCAGCTGAAATGTATTCATTTTGAAAACTTCCGTCATTTTTGACGGGTTACACTAGTACCTTTATAAAATGTATACAAATCGCATTACAGAACATAGTTTATTTCGTATTTATATAACGTTAAATTTAACCAAAATATTTAAATGCTCATATTTTTTTAAAATAAATAATCATTCATGTCATGCTTATTAATTTTAAAAAAAATTATTGTGAAGCAAAAGTCAAAATCCTCAGTGATTCGGACTGACTCAATCACACACTAAATGACAAATAACATTTTTTTTTCTTCTAAAAACGTGGGGCTGGCGCTTATGAGGTTTTACATATGCAGTTCACTCATTCTCTCATTTTTAGATCTCTCTTTAATTTTTTTATACCAAACACACGGCCAAAGTTTTTAGTCATATTAACTCGAAGTGCCCGATTTATAAGTTTTAAATTATTTTCTTGTTTTAGTCTACTTATAACAACGTGGTTTTTAAAAAATCTTTTTTTTACCTCTATTAAACCACGTTTTTATATTAACCTGCTTCCGTCTTGTCCGCATTGTTTTCGTTTTGTCTGTCCGCAAAATTTCAAATTTTCCAACGTAAAATTAAACCATTTCTGGTGATCCTAGAGTTCTCAAAATTTTTCCTCATATAGATCTTGGCTGACAATGCATTGTGCCAAAATTTCAGATAGATCAAATGTACCGTAATTAAATTAATGCATTTTTAATTTTATCGCTATAAAGCAAAATATGTATCCGTCTGCTATTGTTCACATTCAAATGCCGAGTTCACCCCGTGACCTCATCGCCGTGGTAGTAAAACGTTGGGTTGGCGCTTATGAGGGGTTTGTTAAAATAAATAGAGGTAAAAATAGATTTTTAAAAACCACGTTTTTGTAAGTGGAATAAAAAGAAGAAAATAAATAGAGATAAATAGGATTTTTAAGAACCACGTTTGTATAAGTGGACTAAAAAGAATAAAATATTTTAAAACGTATAAGTTCAAGTACTTTGATTTAATATGACTAAAAACGTGGGGCGGGTGCTTATTAGGTTTAACATATGCAGTTCTCTCAATCTCTCACTTATAGATCGCTCTTTTGCCTTCTAAATTTCAAATCTTTAATTTGTATACCGACCATCTGGCCCACGTTTTCTTTTAATAATAATAATAATAATAATAATAATAATAAATTGTTATTTTTTATAGCGCTGCATCCCAGCAAGGAGCCGGGCTCACATCGCTTTACATGGAGAAAACAAAATACATATAAAAATTAAACAAACATTCTTATCATAATAACCACATAAATGACATTACGTTACACATAAACTACGTTGATCATTAAAAAAAATTTTATTTAAATTTTGAAAATAAATTTTGAAAAGATGCGTCTTAAGTGCAGATATTTTACCTAAATTTATTTTATTCTTTTTAGTCCACTTATAAAAACGTGAATTTTATAAATATTTTGTTTACCTCTATTTATTACCACGTTTTTATTAACTTGCTTTCGCGTCTGTATGTCTGTCTGTCCGCATCATCAGCTTTGTTGATTCTTTTCACCCCTCCATTAAGTTCACTCACACGATTTCCGAACTATCGGTTAATTTCCTGGACATTACTGTAACTCTCCAGAAGAACCACCTCCTCACTTCGGCCTACTTCAAACCTACGGACAGTCACTCTTACCTACTCTATCCCTCGTCTCATCCCAAATCCTGTAAGGATTCTATTCCATTTTCACAACTCCTTCGACTCCGTAGGCTGTGTCAATCTAATGAGGACTTTTTGGAAAAGGCGTTGGAAATGGTGGAGTTTTTTAGACAAAGGTCTTACCCTGAAGCTATACTTCAATCTGCACTTCAGCGAGTTAAAAACTTCACTCGTGCCGACGCCTTTGTATCACGCTCCAGTGATAGTAATGAAAGGAGCAAATTGGTGCTCACATACCATCCCCACAACATCAGAGCAAAGGAAATATTTGTGAAAAATCGCACCATCCTCCTCGCGGACCCTGAGACAAACAACATATTTTCCACCCCACCCCTCATTGTATTCAGGAGGGACAAAAATCTGCGAGACCTATTGGTTCGTAGCCGTCTGCTTATTCCGTCCTCCCATCTGGGCACTAAGCCATGTGGTCGTAATCGCTGCAAGACATGTCCCTTTGTTACCCAGACGGACCAGATTGTCTTCCCTAAGGGGACATTCAAGATTAGGAATGGCTATCTTTGTACTAGCCGCAATGTGGTCTACACCATTGTGTGTAAGCGCTGTCCTTTGAAGTGCATTGGTGAAACGGGGAGGTTACTCTCTTGCCGTATCGCGGAACATGTACGGGCCATTAAACAAGACAAACAGTGTCCTGTCTCCCGACACTTCAATGGACGGGACCACATGGGCGTCGATGACATGTCTGTCACCGCCTTGGTTTCTTGTACAAACACACCCGGCCGGGTCAGTCTGGAGAATAGACTAATCCATGAATATGGGACTCTTACACCACATGGGATCAACGTTGTGTTCGCACTGACAAGCTGATTGATTGGCCACACCCACCCTTTCCTTTCCTATTTAAGCTCTTACTTTTCTCTCCTTGCTTTATCTTTACTGGACTACTTGGATTTCACCGCAGCTAAGTGTTTTTTTCTATTATTTCGTTTTATTCGTTTCATTTGTGTACTATTTGTCCGTTGAAGAAGGCTCTTTGCCGAAACGTTCGCTGTTGTGTTACGTCCTGTCAGGCCTACTAATACCCTGTTTTTATTTTATGCATTTACCGCAATTTTTCAAATTTGCCAACGTAAAATTAAACCACTTCTTATGAGCCAAGAGAAATCAATTTTTTACCACAGATAGATCTTGGATAACAATACATTGTATCAAAATTTCAGATCGATCGAATATACCGTAATTAAGGTAATGCATATTTTAGTTTATCTCTATATAAGTATCTGTATCCGACTGCCGTTGTTTGATTCCACGTGCCGAATTCACCCCGTGACCTAATTGCCATGGTATTAACGTTGGGCGGGTGCTGATGATGTGTTTGGTAAAATAAATAGAGGTAAAAAAAATTATTTAAAACACTTTTTTATTAGTGGACTAAAGAGGTTAAAATAAATAAAGGTAATAAAAATATATCAAAATCACTTTTTAAAAACTAGTCTTATATTAGAAATACACTAAAACGTAGAAAATAAATTTAAAATTTGAAATTTACAGTCAGAAGAGACCTTTAGTTCCAAATTTATGGACATGTAAAGCTTTAAAATGAGACAGGAACGTTAAATTGTAGGTGAAATCGATTATCTCGTTGTTGGCCATGACTATAAGACTGGGGTGTTTGCTAAGTTATGCAAAGATATTCACTTGTGCACCGTAATGGAAGGCAGATATTCGATTTCACCTACGATATAACGTTCCTGTCTCATTTCTAATATAAGACTAGTTTTTAAAAAGTTTTTTTTATATATTTTTATTTTCTACTTTTTAGTCTACACATTTTACAGTAAGTGCAAAGCCAGCTTACCTTTTGACTATAAATCCCTTATATATGAGACATAACTAAAAGTAGTGATTATGTTTAAACGCGACATTTACAAACTGAAACAGAATTATCTCCCCTGGTTTTTAAAAAAAGGGACGGTAAGGAGTGTGAACATCGAAGATCGGCGTCAACGCGTGAACTGAACTATCACGTGAAAGAATTATAAGCAAATGTTCGGATAGTCCGATCGCTTAAACTTACAAAGCAAGTTAATATAAAGCTAGTAGGATTTTTAAAAAGCACGTTTTTATAAGTGGACTAAAAAGAAGGAAATAATTTAAAACGTATATTTTCAAGTACTGTGATTTGATATGACTAAAAACGTTGGGCGGGCGCTTATGAGGTTTTCCATATGCAGTTCACTCATTCTCTCACTAATAGATCTTTTGCCTTCTAAACTATAAATCTTTAATTTTTTTATACCAAACACCCGCCCAACGTTTTTAGTGGAAATGGATCCCTTTCTTAAGCAGAATTATAATATTGAAGATGATTCCAAGAAAGTAAAAGATCATGTAGTTGGAAAGGTATAAAAAAGGTGACCTTCTTATTAGTCAACGTTATGTATAAATTAGTTAATTATTATTATTATTATTATTGTTATTATTATTATTATTATTATTATTATTGTTTTATTTTAACTGAATAAACTTTGTTACTTTAGAAAAGAGTTTGTTTTATCTGACGAAACTATAAAAATAAAACCATTATTTACCACATATAGATCTTGGCTGTCATTGCATTGTTTCGAATTTATTAATTAGTCTAAATTATTAGTCAATCAATCAATATTTGACCGTATAGTAAAGCTTTCATAAAAGTATATTCTTCCCTGAGGGTGGGGTATATTTAGCGCAGGCCAAATTAATTACCTGGGTATAACCATGACCTCTTAAAATGGCTAACGCTTGTATCAGTGCATGTCTAAAATCCCCGGATGTGTCATCTCTTCCTCGCATCAGCATCGTCGGTCATGAGCGTACACTGGCGTACACTGGCGTACATCAGCGTACACTGTAGTACACTGTCGTTTATTTGCGTACACTTGCATTCAATTTCGTATATCAGCTTACAACCTCTTATTTTCTGGCAGAAAGGACGATGACGGAAGACGATTTTGATTGAGATGAAATATAAATATTTATAAACTAGTGTATTACCCGTAAAAAATGATGGAAATTTTCAAAATATATTTAAGTTGAAATATATTAATTTTGAAAAATCACACATCTGAATAAAAAAAGCGTAATACAGAACTTACTTAACTTTAATTCAACAATTCCTTAATTACAACATTTTTGGAATATATTCTTGAATTATAAAATAAATCTCCTTGAAGGAATGTATTTTTTATGAATACTCAAAGATTTTCATGATTTCTCCCTAGTGTTAAAGCAACATACAACTGACCATGAGCAAAGACTGGCTCAGGAAGATATACACCGACGTGGTCAAAAGATTGGCCTTGAATTTTGTTAATCGTCATTGCAAATGCCAACATTACTGGAAATTTCGTCGCTTCATTCTAAATGGCAAAGTGCTTTCGCTCGGCTCCAAATCAATTCGAGGAATACACAATTCTTCTCCTTTATTGCTCCCTGTGATAATTTCAGCTCTGATACAGTTTTGATGAAGACTTCTGACTATTAATCTTTTTCCATTTAGTAAACCCTTTTTTTTTAAATTTAATTTCTTAGAAGCATGATAAACGATCCAGCTTTCAATTTTAAAATATGTGGTGGCATTCCTGAAGTTCATTGTGAATGCAAAAACTCAGAAGGCAAATCAATGAAATCACTTAGATCTTCTGATATCATAGAATCAATACTCATAGAGACAGCTTCATTTCCTGGAATTAGTTCAAGTATTTTCACGTTGAGCTCCTCTACATCGACATTTTTGGGGTGAGAATGATTCTTTTTGCAGATTCATCAACTTCATCTGGAGTTGTTGTATTTATTGAACTACCAAATATTGAATTTATTATCTCTTAGCTTTCAACCATGCCATTGGGTATTTCAATCAATTCTGTATCCAAATCGTTATCATTTGTTAAATTACCATTACCTAAGGGCTACACCCAATCATTAAATTCATGTTAACCTGCGGATCGCATGTTCGTAGTTAAACTTCACCTATTTCACGTGACGCCATAATGGAGAATTTTTTACACACAATTCAATGATATCGGTAACACTGCCTCTTGGGACTACATTTGATATTTGTCGAAAGTCAACGCCTAAAATCAGAAATTTTTCACCAAATGGTCCAGTGTCATTCATGATTTCTCTAAGCAACAGATTAACGACTCGTAGATAGGGGGTAGATAACATAGATGCCTCATAAATTATTATCATAGATGCCTCTTTGAGTTTGTTCGATTCCATCGATGGAACCTTTATATTGGAAACAGATGATACAACTTTATCTCCTCCTTTTGTCTCACTTTCCATATACTTCTTGTTTTATAAAAAACAAAGTGTTTTGGAATTTCTGTGTACAAATATTGTCTTGCAGTTTCGTTGTGCTTATTTAATTCATACCATGCTGTCAGATGTGTGGTTCGAGTATCATCTCTCTCAATCGCTTGATTTTCTCATCCTTCTTGAAAATAAACCATTTGTTTATCAGGAAGGTGAACGGCAAGACGATAAACAGTGTGTGAACGATCGTGCATTGGATTTTGAAGAAGTCTTCAAATCGCTTCTGGAGCGCAGACATATCGTGAATCAATAAATTGTTTTATTTCATCAAGTACAATCCCATTTTTCGAATTCAATTCAACTGAGGCACAATCATAACCTTTATAAATATATTTGTTAATATTTTTAATGGTCTTAATAGATTGACGTGATTCTACGATGATATGACAATTATATTTACGTGTAAGGAATTTATTATAAGGAACAACAAAACGATTGTCGACAGTCCAATTTCCTAATGCAACTTTTATTCCTACACGTCTTCGATAAATAGGATAACCATCAACTTCTGCAATAGTATGTGGAGAAAATTGTTTCGGAAATTTCTTGATGCATGCATTATTTTCCATACACAGTGCATTTGGGTTTTGATCACTGCACGGACCATGTATCATTGTACGAATGACTGTATCATACAGCTCTGGTTCATGATTACGATCAGGTATTTCAGCACAAATAAAACGATCAATCTTTTCAGCTGTGTTAATTTTACAATGATCGGCAAGAATAAAGAGCATGTAAATGTGAGGATGTCCTCTTTTCTGAAACTCAATTGCATACACATACGCTTTAGTATGTCCAAACACTCTATTCATAACCATATCTTGAATGAGTGATTTTAATTTGATGTTGAAAATGCGTACAACTAAATCCGATCTATCACTCGGCTTTTGGCCTTCGAAAAAGTTGTCTCGAATTTCCGGCCAATTTGGATTGCATGTCGTAGTTATAAAGAGATCACGCGATGGTCGAGTGGCAGCGCACTGGACTGTCGTACCGATGGTCACGGGTTCGAATCCGTGTGAAGGCAAGGGTTTGTTCCCGGGGCCTAGGGCGTCCCTGAGTCACCCCGCTCCGAATGGGTACCTAACACTACATAGTGTTAGGCGGCTGGGTAATGCGTGGAACCCACAAAGCCGTGGCCTGTGAATGCTGCATCACTTGCCAACAGATCATCTGTCATGGTCTGTGGACGCAACTATCTTCTGCATAGAAGGAGCGTCTGTATAGATAAGATAAGATAAGATCAGGTTTGCCTTGTGTTGCAACAATTTCCATTGCATCATGGAATTTTTCTCTCATGTTTCGGGCTTATTGTCACAAGCGTCTTAATAATTTATATCTAGACCGCTTGCTCCCAGATTCATAAACTCCTTTACACAAGAAAATGACTGAACACTGCTAACGGAAACAAACTTTATTGGCCGAAACTCTTTTCAAAAACACACTATATACTACTCAACACTCTCTAACCTTCTACACACATTTCTATGACGTCAACAAAACAAATCCCTTTTGCACGCTTTCGCACCGACTAAAAAATAACACTAACACAACCACCAAACACACCACCATGCGCAGCTCATAAGTTATAGGGGGAAATTGGTCATTCGTGACACCTAGTTACTTGAAAAGATGATGGCAAACTCACCATACGACCAACAGATATTCCTTGTCGAACTGCTGCATCATTAAGATAATCACTTAACCCTCTATATTGTTCAACACGCAAACGGCTTCGTTGATTTCTAATGAAATTAAGATTATTTGCCTCGACTTGTAGATGAGAATCAACAGCCCACTGTTGAAATAATTTTCCGCCATGTAGTATAGGATTAAATCTATTGCCTCTGATTGCTATTTGAGCAACTTTCCATTGTAGAAGCGTTTTATGAGATCTTAATCTACCAGGTTGATTTTCAAGATGTATTTGTATATTTTGCTGCCAGCCAGCCTCACCGAAAGGATAGAACAAAACATATATCATTGGATCTAAATGTGGACTCGGAAAATTTAGCTTTATTATAGGTTGATCCTCATCTCGTGGGTATACTCTAAAATCTCTTTCAAAAGGTGGCTAACCATCATGGAACGAAATATCATAGCCACTTCGTCGACAGTCGGTAAATTATATCGTCATCGATCAGTGTTACGGTCACGTCGAAAGGTCATGTTGACCGTTTGTAACGAATGATTATTTTGTTCTGCTCGCTCTTTCTTTTCTTGTTCGATTTCACCTAGCATACGATACGCTTTTGCATAAATGTTATTCTGTCGAATTATTTCATCTACATTTTCTATGACATTTGCATTCAGTCTTTGATTTGCTTGATGTTGCATTCTTTGAGCGTTTGCCATTGCAGAATCGATAACAAAAAGTTGACAATATTGTCGTTCAGCTCCATCTTCTGGATGCATGTGCTCAGTCCGATGACACATTTTTCCATGAACTCAGAATAAATATGTCCCACGTCCTGATAAATGATCGACATGTGCACACATTGAGGCAAATGATAAAGATGAATTATATGTTCTTATATTTTCATGAAAATTTCGATAATGTGGATGTGCTGGATTAATAAAAAATCTCGTGAAGATATAGGGTAGAAAACTCGTCTTTGTTGACTACCTACCTCCAGCAAAACATGTCCGTTATGGCAACAATATTGAAATGTTCCATCTGATGATTTTTCAGCGGGAAAATTCAGAGATGCACAATAATCAAATTGTTGATCCATAACCCCACAACTATGAATTTCCATTTCATTTTCGATAAATATGTCATTTGTTGGGATAGTAGGACGATGTCTGATTCTTGACGTTTGAATTTGCACTGCTAGTTGAACTCGTCGAGTTGCTGCTTGATTTTTAGATTTTTGCGCTTGTCTATTGGCACGGGATCTTAGTTGTCGTGCTGCTTCTTGTTCTCCCCGACATGCCTCCTGCTGAATTGATTCTTTCAATCGTCGATTTGCACGGGATCTTTGTTGTTGTGCTGCTTCTTGTGCTCGTCGAGTTGCCGCCTGCGGATTTGATTCTTGCAATCTTCGATTGGCACGTGATCTTTGCATTCGAGCTGAAGCTTGCACTTGTTGTGCCGCTGTTTGTTTTCACTTTGGCATTATCTCCATCTTTGTTGGCGTTCACGATTCATTCGCGAAACACGTTCCTCTCGAGATTCGTTATTTATGTATGAGTACAGATTAAGTACAAACCATTGCATAAATGTTATTTTGTGGAAAGTCTCGTCTTTGTTGACCATCTACCTTCAGCATAACAGTTTCCATAAACATGGCAGCAATTTTTATGCGGACGATAGAAAATATTTATTTTTGGTGCATTAATTTTTTTCAAGGAACTTTTTTTTAGCGGTGAGCATTCTAAGAGAAAAAAGAAAAGTATCATTTTGGTTTCGAGATTAACAGAGCGTGTGGTGTTTCTCGTCGTAAAATATGATGTGACGTCATTATTTGAGCTATATTTTAATTTAGGAAACAGGAACGATGTGAAATGAACACAGATTCGAACGCATTCAATAACATTCACTTAAGTTACTTTGGCTTTTAAAAAATTGCGTGCCATAGGCGCCCTTGAATTCCCTTAAACAATAAAAGCTAATAAATATTTTTTGTATAGTTTTCATTGCACAATTTGTTTGTGCATTTTGTACTCTATTTAAAAGCTTTACCGTAGTCCCATTCTATTTGATCTATTAAAATAAAAGCCACAACTGACACAGACACGGCAACAACCAAAGTAGTTTCAACAATAGGGACATTGGACATTTTAGAAAAAGCGAACGATTTAAAAAGAGACGTTAATAGTTTGGCTGATATTATATAGTTTGGAATATTACCCACAAATGTGATCCACATCAAGCACATCTGTGATTTGAAGCCGTTTAAGCTTCGTTGATGATAATGACTTGTCAGTTTATTCGCCCATTTGTCCATACATTATTACCACAACATTACCAAAACATGTAAAAAAATAAAATGTAAATTTTAGTAATTTTTACACATGCTAATAACAAAGAACTATTTATTTTGCATGAAACGTAGTAAGGAAAGGTTTGTCACATGATAACAGAAAAGATTAAATTATCAACAGTTAATCATATTTACAATTTAATATACAGCTATTAATAATTCACATAACGTTTTTATTATTGTCAAGTCAGCACCTTTTCAAGATCTATTATGACTTGTCACTTTATGCACCCATTGGTCCATACTTTATTACCTTTACATTATCAAAAACATGTAAATAAAAAAATTGTAACTATTTACAAATATGAATAACAAAGAACTATTTATTTTGCATGCAACCTATGAAGTAAAGTTTATCACTGGATAAAAGAAAATATTAAAGTATCAACAGTTAATCCTATATACAATTTAATATACACGTTTTAGGAATTGAAATAAAAGTTTTCATTATTGTCAAGTCAGCACCCCTTACAGTTCTATAATAAAAGCAAACGATTTTTTATTCAAAATTAGTCTAAGACGCACTAAAACTGTTGCATGTAAATAACAATCAAAGAAAGAATATTGTGGGGCAGGAGTCCGATTTTTAAATATGTTATTTTTTTAAACATACAAATATATAATCTCAAATTGTATAAAAGAAAAACAAACGCTAAACTGAAGCATAAGATGACAAATTTCATTTGCAGTAATAAATAATGGCTTAGTAGTTCAAAAGGCATCGAAACTTGACAACCAAACGACAACCAATTGTAAATTTCATAAACCGAAAAACGAATGTTATACATTGATATAGAAAATTAATTTAAAACTAGCGTACACCCGTCAAAAATGATGGAAGTTTTCAGCTGAAATCTATTTATTTTATAAAAAATGCACTTTTTTTTACGGCGCCTACGGCGCCGACCTT
This sequence comes from Ampullaceana balthica, assembly GCA_944989445.1. Taxonomy (NCBI): domain Eukaryota; kingdom Metazoa; phylum Mollusca; class Gastropoda; family Lymnaeidae; genus Ampullaceana; species Ampullaceana balthica. The sequence continues at coordinate 1,175,054 of CALYLW010000071.1, read as the reverse complement.
TTTCAAAAGCCCAACTAACTTGTCCTTGTTTGATAAATACGAAATATTAAACTTTCTGAAATGTACACAAAGTATTGTATAATAGGGGTTGCAGGGCGCCTACGGCGCCCTCTTTTAAAAAAAAATAAATTATAATTTATAATTAACCATCATCAAATCCTCTTTTTACATTGATCCCTTTTCCAAAATTAAAATATGAGCGAAAACAATTACGTCATATAATATTTTTTACAGCGCATATTTAATTTGCACACCTTTCGATGCTTTGGTGCAGTAATTTGGTTTTCCCTGCTTTCTAAAATTAGTAGCGTCAGGACTGACAGACACTACTTGCATGACAATTGCAAATTATATTGTTTAATTGCGTACATAATATTGACATGGACACATACACAAAAACGGACATTTAATACAAAAAAATAATAATAATATTAATCACATCAAATAAAACATTGCTCTTTTTACTTCGTTCCCTTCACACATTAATAAAAGCTCAAATAATGACGTCACGTCACAATATTTTATGCCCAGAAACACATTTTGTTAATCTCGAAAGAAACATTTTTACTTCTATATTTTCATCTTTTTTATCGGGAGTTACCTCGCATAGCGTCACGAACAGACAGAAAGACGTGACAGATATTGCAAATTATGTCTATTGATTCTTGTTATAATCAATGCAAAATGCTATTTGATTAAATTGATGATTAAAGTGCCCATAGCAGATTGAGAAAGCAAATTATTAACGAGACAAGAAACGTTTCATGAACCACAAATATCGGATCCCATATTTTCATAAAGATATATTTAGTCTCACAAATGATGCCAGAAACATTCGTTTAAACTTATGTGAAATTGTAATCATTGTTAGCAGTCAACGTTTGGCAATTAATATGTGTGTCATGGTGAAGATAATCTTGAAATTAAAACATTAATGTAGGTTCTTTTTGCAGTTTGATACTTTACAGCTGATAATATTTGAATTGTAAGAAAAAAACATTCGTTCAAGTAAGAGCGCTTTGTTAGGGCAATAGAAAATTATTATGCACAACCTACTTTTACAAATCATTTCTAATCAAATTTTAAATTTAATCTTCTTCTGGTCATTTAACTTTTCTGTTTATTTTCTAACTCTCAATACGAAGAAAATGATCTTTCCTTGTTGACAGCATGTCCTAAGACTTGTGTATACCAAGAATGTGATGGCAGGGACGGGCACTGCCACCGTGAATGTGTCCCGGGTTTCTATGGAGAGCAATGTGAATTAGGTAACACATTGAGGAAATATTATCCTATTAGTTACTGTCAATAAATTTTTTGGTGAGATAATGAAAGCCTTTTTCATAAATATTATTTTATCATTTTATCATAGTGAAAAAGTTTTTGTCTCTTAAACAATTGTCAAGTTTGCTTAATATTTCTTCACCATAAGTTACATTGTTACACAATCAGCAATCTCAAATAAGTATTTTTTAATGTTATCATTTACCTAAGAGCTGTTCTATCAGGTTAACCTAATTGTCACTTAGACAATATACATGTGTCGTGGTGGCACCTGATAATTGTTTATCAGCCAATACTCATACATTGTACATGTGTCGTGGTGGCACCTGATAATTGTTTATCAGCCAATACTCATACATTGTACATGTGTCGTGGTGGCACCTGATAAATGTTTATCAGCCAATACTCATACATTGTACATGTGTCGTGGTGGCACCTGATAATTGTTTATCAGCCAATACTCATACATTGTACATGTGTCGTGGTGGCCCCTGTTGTTTGTTTATCAGCCAACACAAAGCAATACCTCATCTAATATCAGGGTGCAGTGCTGGTTGTGCTGGGAAAGGATTGTGTGACAAAAAAAGTGGCGCCTGCGATGAAGGGTGCAAGGATGGTTTCCTCGGAGAGAAGTGCTCAAGCAAGTTCTCTTTGAAATTTTTTTCGAATATACTCTCCGTCTTCATTTGATCTAAAAAAATGTGACATACATTCACTCCCCCCCCCTTTTTTTGTTTCGAAATATTTTTGTTCTTTTACAGTAAATATTCCACCGTTAATATTATGTCTACTCTTTTTTATTTTTCTCAAAATTTGTGTAGAACTCACGAATATGGAAACAAATTGATAATTACGTTTGAAATGATACGTGATCATTTCAGTTTCCTCTCACAGTTACATTAACTTCTTCTTGTTTATCTTCCAGTATGTTCTGAGAGCTGCATCAACAAGGCTTGTTTCAAAGAATCTGGCCACTGTCTATTGGGATGTGTGCATGGTTTTTATGGTCGCTCGTGTGATTTGGGCACGTCGATTTAGTGTCGTAACTACAAACTTACGCCTTTTTTGTGTGTTTTTATTTTCGAACAAATAACATGTGATTGATGAAATCAAACATTTAACTTATGTCATTATTTTTGATATTTTACCTAATTTCTCTTCATCGACAACTGTTCCACAACAAAGATATCTTGTAAATTTTGCTATAATTTCTTTAATAACTTCATCGACAACTGTTCCACAACAAAGATATCTTGTAAATGTTGCTATAATTTCTCTAATAACTTCATCAGCGTGCAGTCCGGGCTGTGGCGCAGGAACATGTGATCCCGTGGATGGAAGATGTAAATCAAGCTGTATTCCCGGATATACTGGATCACAATGTAGAGGTATGATCCTTTGTAATCACGGATTTACTTGGCCGCAATGTAGAGGTATGATCCTTTGTAATCACGGATTTACTTGGCCGCAATGTAGAGGTATGATCCTTTGTAATCACGGATTTACTTGGCCGCAATGTAGATGTATGATCCTTTGTAATCACGGATTTACTTGGCCGCAATGTAGATGTATGATCCTTTGTAATCACGGATTTACTTGGCCGCAATGTAGATGTATGATCCTTTGTAATCACGGATTTACTTGGCCGCAATGTAGATGTATGATCCTCTGTAATCAGGGATTTACTGTGCCACACTGCAGAGGTATGTTCGTTCGTAATTCGATTCGACGAGGACCACTCTAGTCATCCGAGGGTTGCTGGGACTGACTCTGTCTGTGCGTGCGCAGATGGCTGATGAGGCCGATCCTTGCACGGAATGTTCGGGAACAGAATGGACGAGTGGGACATCTCCAGGAGGGTTGACAGCACGGGCCTTTCGGGCTTGCCTCTTCTTTTTGGCGGCGGTGATCCGGTTTGCCTTGCATGACTTGGCACCTTCGTTGATGGAAGAGCGCCACGTGGATCGGTCCATTACAGCTCGTTACCACGTGTCTGGGTTGAAACGGTTATGTTTCTTTTATAACAAATGTCTTATGACAGGATAAGTTTCTAAGATTGACCAACCTGTGATCTGTCCTTAAGATAAAAGATAGTATTTAGTGAGAGACACAAGACACTCTGTATAAAACTTTTATTTAATGCAACAGAGCGTTGTTCTGAAGACGTGTTATTGTTTCCTAGTCTGCGCCATGACTTGTTTCAATCACACATGTGATGCTGAAACGACCAACTGTGTGGATGGCTGCCACCATGGGTACTATGGCGAAAAGTGTGAGTCAGGTGAATAATGTTTCTATAAACCTCTGTTGTTGTTCAGTTGAGTAAAATTGTGAATTTAGCAAACTAAGTAACTTTTACGAAGAAAATACGTTCTTAGAGTAGTCTTTCCAAATCCGACGAAACTGCTTCAAAAATGGTGCTTTTTAAAGGCTTTAAAAATTTGTTTCACGTATTTATTTTCGTTATCAAATTTTCGTAAAATTTAGTTTATTTTACTTCCTGATATTTTATTGGATTCTTTTCAAGTTTAAATTTGCATTAACTAAAAGTTCATAATTTTGACTCCCAATCACAAAGCCTTATTGGAACTGACCATTCAAAGATCTTGTTGTTGACTTGTATTTTAAATGCTCACTTTTACATAATGATCAACTAGAGTTGTGTTTACTAGTGTGAAATCTGGCATGATCTTATGTGACTATCCTAGCGGGACAAAGAAAGCAAACTTGGGCAATGCGTTTAAATAAATTCATTTTTTTTTCTAGATTAAAATAACGCAATTTTATACAAAGTTTAACTTTGTCTTACAGAAGACTTAGAGTGGTCAATTCTAAAATAAAGTCATTTATAAAAACATATTTAAAACATCGTTTACTTTCATAATTTCTGTTGATCATTTAATTTACCGTAAATAATTTCTTAATACCCAAAAACACTTCAATTTGTGTATAAAAAATATAGATCTTCTATTACAGTGATGGCGAAATCTTTTTGGGCCACGTGCCAAAACTAAATCAAAACCCAATTATTTATAGTAAAGTGCCAACACAATGTGCCAGGAAAGTGGTTTGATGAAGGAAGCGTTATTTTAGTTCCGTGTCGGCTGATGAGGCTCTGCATGCCGGCTGTGGCACGCGTGTCATAGGTACGCCATCACTGCATGCCGGCTGTGGCACGCGTGTCATAGGTACGCCATCACTGTTCTAGTTGGTTCGAGTCTCAGTGAAAGGAGGACTTTGTTCTCGTGGCTCCAGGGTGTCCCTGAGTCCAGCCAGCTCTGACATTCAGGGTGTCCCTGGGTCCAGCCAGCTCTGACATTCAGGGTGTCCCTGAGTCCAGCCAGCCCTGACATTCAGGGTGTCCCTGAGTCCAGCCAGCTCTGACATTCAGGGTGTCCCTGAGTCCAGCCAGCCCTGACATTCAGGGTGTCCCTGAGTCCAGCCAGCTCTGACATTCAGGGTGTCCCTGAGTCCAGCCAGCTCTGACATTCAGGGTGTCCCTGAGTCCAGCCAGCTCTGACATTCAGGGTGTCCCTGAGTCCAGCCAGCTCTGACATTCAGGGTGTCCCTGAGTCCAGCCAGCTCTGACATTCAGGGTGTCCCTGAGTCCAGCCAGCCCTGACATTCAGGGTGTCCCTGAGTCCAGCCAGCTCTGACATTCAGGGTGTCCCTGAGTCCAGCCAGCTCTGACATTCAGGGTGTCCCTGAGTCCAGCCATGCCCTGACATTCAGGGTGTCCCTGAGTCCAGCCAGCTCTGACATCCAGGGTGTCCCTGAGTCCAGCCAGCTCTGACATTCAGTATGTCCCTGAGTCCAGCCAGATCTGACATTCAGGGTGTCCCTGAATCCAGCCAGCTCTGACATTCAGGGTGTCCCTGAGTCCAGCCAGCTCTGACATTCAGGGTGTCCATGAGTCCAGCCAGCTCTGACATTCAGGGTGTCCATGAGTCCAGCCAGCTCTGACATTCAGGGTGTCCCTGAGTCCAGCCATGCCCTGACATTCAGGGTGTCCCTGAGTCCAGCCAGCTCTGACATTCAGGGTGTCCCTGAGTCCAGCCAGCTCTGACATTCAGGGTGTCCCTGAGTCCAGCCAGCTCTGACATTCAAGGTGTCCCTGAGTCCAGCCAGCTCTGACATTCAGGGTGTCCCTGAGTCCAGCCAGCTCTGACATTCAGGGTGTCCCTGAGTCCAGCCAGCTCTGACATTCAGGGTGTCCATGAGTCCAGCCAGCTCTGACATTCAGGGTGTCCCTGAGTCCAGCCATGCCCTGACATTCAGGGTGTCCCTGAGTCCAGCCAGCTCTGACATTCAGGGTGTCCCTGAGTCCAGCCAGCTCTGACATTCAGGGTGTCCCTGAGTCCAGCCAGCTCTGACATTCAAGGGTGTCCCTGAGTCCAGCCAGCTCTGACATTCAGGGTGTCCCTGAGTCCAGCCAGCTCTGACATTCAGGGTGTCCCTGAGTCCAGCCAGCTCTGACATTCAGGGTGTCCCTGAGTCCAGCCAGCTCTGACATTCAGGGTGTCCCTGAGTCCAGCCAGCTCTGACATTCAGTGTGTCCCTGAGTCCAGCCAGCTCTGACATTCAGGGTGTCCCTGAGTCCAGCCAGCTCTGACATTCAGGGTGTCCCTGAGTCCAGCCAGCTCTGACATTCAGGGTGTCCCTGAGTCCAGCCAGCTCTGACATTCAGGGTGTCCCTGAGTCCAGCCAGCTCTGACATTCAGGGTGTCCCTGAGTCCAGCCAGCTCTGACATTCAGGGTGTCCCTGAGTCCAGCCAGCTCTGACATTCAGGGTGTCCCTGAGTCCAGCCAGCTCTGACATTCAGGGTGTCCCTGAGTCCAGCCAGCTCTGACATTCAGGGTGTCCCTGAGTCCAGCCAGCTCTGACATTCAGGGTGTCCCTGGGTCCAGCCAGCTCTGACATTCAGGGTGTCTCTTAGACCACTCAGCTCTCACTTTCAGGGTGTCCCTGAGTCCACCCAGCCCTTTACATTCAGGGTGTCCCTGAGTCCAGCCAGCTCTGACATTCAGGGTGTCCCTTAGTCCAGCCAGCTCTGACATTCAGGGTGTCCCTTAGTCCAGCCAGCTCTGACATTCAGGGTGTCCCTTAGTCCAATCAGCTCTGACATTCAGGGTGTCCCTGAGTCCAGCCAGCTCTGACATTCAGGGTGTCCCTGAGTCCAGCCAGCTCTGACATTCAGGGTGTCCCTGAGTCCAGCCAGCTCTGACATTCAGGGTGTCCCTTAGTCCAGCCAGCTCTGACATTCAGGGTGTCCCTGAGTCCAGCCAGCTCTGACATTAGTTGTGGTAAATAAAGGCGGCTGGACATCGTGCACACAATCCCTTCGAATTCCGTGGCCTGTGAAAGCTGGAATTATGGACTCTTCGACCACAGGACGTTTCGACTCCAGGACGTTTTGACCCCGGTCGGTTCGACCACGGATGGTTCAACCACGGACGATTCGACCCCGGACAATTTGACCCCGTACAGTCCGACCACAGGACATTTCGACCCCAGAACATTTTGACCTGGACGTTTCGACCCTTTCGTTTCTACACCGTGAAAGTATTTTATTTATTTTTTGTTTTTTAATTATTTTAAAAAAATAAATTTTGGTATATTATCTATTAAAAATTAAAAACAGTATCTCCACTCCTATTCCAAACCAAACACAATTAAGAGGACCTAATTTTTTATTGGGTTTTAAAATTGTATATATTTAAGTCGTTCAAAGATTTTCACTGTGAAAACAAAAACAAGTGAGAGTTGGTTGGTTTGTTCTTTTTTTAAATTCTTTTTTAAAAATATTTTATTTATTTATTTATTTATTTTTTAAAGGTGTCTACATGCCATTCACTATTATATTTCTTGTGTTCCTTAACACGTGAAGACCTCCCTCGCAGAAATACTGATTTCAATTAGATGTACAAAGTTGTCAATATTTAAAGTTAATAACTTTCAATAGTTACAACCTCCGCATAGCAGACAAGAACATTCAAGCTGCTGTGCCTTTAGACCTGACTGAACGTCACCTCATTGTTTACATTTTGTCTGGGGGTTACCTAATGACGTGTTAGGAAGGCTAGACTCAGTGACCACCACAGCACGGCGTGTGCTGGCGAGGGGTTATGGGGAAGGTAAATAGAGTAAGTGGGGGCAGAGAGAAAAGACTGTCTGACCACATTGCCTTTTTATTTTCCGATTTCATCCGACGGGGTGTGGGGTGGAGTTGGATAGGTTTGGAAGGATTTTCTACCTCAGGGGAATGGCGCATTTATCACAAGACAATCAGGAATTCGCGTTGAATGTTGTCTGGTTGTCCGTGTATATGCAAATAACGATTTCAAAATGTATTTAATTTTTAATGGATAATAATATTAAGCTAAATTATTTTTATACAAAAAATTAATTTAAAAATTAATAAATTTTAAAAAGTGTATTAAAAAATATCCTCGGTGTAGATACGAAGGGGTCGAAACGTCCGGGGTCGAATCGTCCGGGGTCGAATTGTCCGTGGTCGAACAGTCCGTGGTCGAACAGAACAGGGTCGAAACGTACTGGGGTCGAAACGTCCTGTGGTCGAACAGTCCGGGATCGAATCGTCCAGGGTCGAAGTGTCCGACCACCGAAAGCTGTTTCACTTGCCCAACAGGCCACAGTTGTCTGTGCGATCTAGGATGGTAGGACGCGTATAGAAGGAGCATATGTATTGAATGTAACGAACATTTATTAAAATTGATTAAAAATTTTATTAATTTCTTTTTTTTACATATCAATATTTCTGTCTGAAATCCGCAAGTGTGTAGCTCTGGCTGTGCCGGCACAGGTGCATGTTATCAACTTGATGGGGTCTGTATGGATGGATGTTTACCTGACTTTCGTGGACGAAAATGTATAAGTAAGTTAGTGAGTTAGAGAGTTAGTGAGTTAGTGCAACGTTTAGGTCAGACGGTTGGACGAGATTAAACTGCGGTCTTAGGATTGTCATTCAATTCACGAGAGTTGTTTAAGATTGTCATTCAATTCATGAGTGTTGTTTAAGATTGTCATTCAATTCACGAGAGTTGTTTAAGATTGTCATTCAATTCATGAGTATTGTTTAAGATTGTCATTCAATTCACGAGAGTTGTTTAAGATTGTCATTCAATTCACGAGAGTAGTTTAAGAACGACTTTCTGATCAGCCCGAAAGATTGTATTTTTTTTAGTAGGCAGCAACAGTCAAAAGATATAGCCAATATTTAAAACATAGGCATACAATAATGTAAGACGCTTTAAAAAGTTTAATTAAAATTTTTACTTTACATTGTTAAATTTACAACAATATTTTCGTATATAATAATTGTATTTCAAGTCATAAAACAAACCAGTTTCTTTAATTGTTATTAAAAAAATAATAATAACAAATTGAAACCAGAAAAACAACAACATTTCTTCTTCCTTTTAACCAATCTCGAAGAACATATTAATAAGATGAACACATACATGAAAGCAGAGAATAGGGCTGCACCGATTAAGATGCAATACTTTAATAAGATAAAATAATTTTATAAGATATTATTTCTGTATAAAACAAAAGACTTTTCTCTCAGAATGCCCAAAGGGTTGTAACGAAGGAGAATGTAATCTGGGTACACGCCACTGCCTGACAGGATGCCTTGCTGGCTTCTATGGTCTCTACTGTGACATAGGCAAGTTTACATTAATTTTTATTCAATTACTTACACATTTTTGGGGGAATCTGCTTTGAATTGCGCGTTATGTTTCTAATAACAGAAAAAATGTTGCATTTCTAGAACTCGCACATTATCATATCTATGAAACGTATGGCCGTATAGTTAGGTATAGGCTTTAATATGCCCGGTATTAAAAATAATTATATTAACATAAAATTCTCTTGTTAGCCACTTAAATTTATACTAATATTATTATTATTATTATTTGTTCACTTATATAGCGCTGTACCCAAGCCTACAGCTGGCTCGCAGCGCTTTACAAACATGTTCAACAACGACATAAAACACATTGCACTCTAAATCTTCCTAAACATAGTTACACACACTCAATTTCATATAAATGTTCAGAAATGGACGCATCACCGTCATAGACTGTTAATTTGATGGAGCAATCCTTAGCGAAACAGGAATCCATGATGAAGATCCTGATCCAGAAATAATAACAAGACAAATACACACAATTAAATCAAGAGTTCAAGGCTATACATGCCTGTTAGGCGTTGCCTCGTTCTCAAGATTCCATCAAGAAGTTTAATCGCAATGATATGTTGTCCTCGGCAGCATGCGATGCCAACTGTGGTGGTGACAAGACCTGTTATATGAAAACGGGGATCTGCAAGAAGTGTATTGTTGGTTTCTACGGCTCACACTGCGAGTTAAGTGGGTGACTTTCCTGGTATGGTGTTTGGTACCTTCAATAGCGGCGTTTTTATTTTCGCCATACAGATAAAAATATTAAAAAGGAACAAAATTCACCAGTACAGCACAAGGCGGTTAAAATATTACTTTAAACAAAGTATAAGAATATGTTCAACGCTAAATGTAATAAAAAACCAATAAAAGTTGCATGCGCGTTAGGCTGGCGTACCGATGGTCACGGGTTCAAATCCATATGAAGGCAGGGATTTGTTCCCGGGGCCAAGGGCGGGTACCGCATGGGGTACCCACAACTAGTTATGGAAACAAGGTGGCTGGTTAATGCGTGGAACCCTCATAGCCGTGACCTGTGAACGCTGCGTCACTTGCCAGCAAGACCGGTCTGTGGACGCAATGATCTTCTGTATAGAAGGAGCGTCTGTATAGATAAGACAAGGCATGAGCCGAAATAGTCTGAGCTTCCTGGCTTATTATCTCGATTAAATGAACAGATTTCAATGAATCAAACAATAATGATTTGTTTTTAAATATAATTTTTGAATGAGAACCACAATATTCGTAGTCATGCCCCGAAATTAACTTGCCAATTCCAAATGGAGGTCATAGGTCACAACCCTCATTTTTCGGGCTTTCTGTTTCAGACACGTCATATTAAACATGATTTTATCCTAATAACGTTACGATCATTTGAGCAAAACATGCGCTCGCCACAAACCACAAAAGCCATATATCACTTTATGAATAACAATCTCCATTGCAAAGTAGTCATGACTACTGTATTCATATAAAGCTCAATGCTGTTGGTTTCAGATTGTAACGAGCACTGTGCTAGTGACACCTGTGACAGGACCGAGGGTGAATGTCTCAGCGGATGCGAGGTTAAATTTTCTGGAGATTTTTGTAATTTGAGTAAGTTTTTTTTAGTAATGTTCTGTTCATTATTATTACCTAGTAACAGGCCCAACTATCCTGTTTAATAAATATTCTTTTGGAAAAACTAGAGCACTCTTGTTAGAAAATCCGATGAATATTTTATCCTAAATTTTGAGACTTTTCATGTCTCGTAAATTGACCACACATTGTTCAAATCAAGGCGAGGTGTATGTGTAATCAGAACATGCACGAGAGGGCTTTCCGTAAATGGTGTCACGAGAGTTTGGCCGATTTTTTCACTCCCCATCTCGTCACGCGTTGTCACAAAAACTTAGACCCCCCCAAACCCCAAATATGACGTCACAAAGCTTTGCCCCACACTTATAAAAGCTGTATTTTCTATTTGAAAAAGTGCATGTTTAAAATCACTTTTTTGTCATTTAAGTATGTATTTAGTGTAAGGTTGCACTCTAAAATCGTAACACGCGTGAAGACATGTAAAACGTCATAAAATAAATGGTTAGAAATCAAATATTTAAATGAAACTTTTATTTAATTTTTTTTTCTAAAACACCCCCTCCCCCTCGTCCCAAATGTGTGGGCCAGCCTCGACCCTAGGTGCGTGACGTCATCTATGGACGACCCCATAGGGCCTGGGCTGCTAATACATTTAATTTGAATTCTTGGGTTATATATTTTGTGATTAAATTAAAGCATTATAAAGAGGGATCAATTCAGTTGCAACCACTGTAATTGGATGTAATTTCTACACACACATGGTGTAGCTCAGTCGAGTCTTAAGCTCAGAAACGTTTTAAGCTCAATGGATGTAAAGCTCAGTACCATTTTAATTACAGTATTGTTTAAAGCTCAGTATGGTTATATCTCAATAGGGGTTTAAACAAAATAGATCTTTTGAAAAAAGACAATATTTCTGAAAAATGTATCTTATTGCATGCCAACGTCATCCGTCACATGTTTACTTAATTACACCACGACGATTACAAGTGATAAAGGGGATTTGTGTGCTTATATTATTATATATTATATATATATAATTATATATCCAAATATATATATATATATGTATATAAAATCCTAATTGAAACTACTCTTTCACTAAGACAAACTTTTAACTTCATGTATTACTATTACTTTTAATATCATCATTATCATAGTTATTGCTATTATTATCATTGTTTTTAACGACGCCTCTGTTGACGTAGTGATATCTATTTTTAAATCCCTTATATTAACTTCACCGCCGTCTCTGTCTCTCTGTCTCTCTCTCTCTCTGTCTGTCTGTCTTGGGCTCGGCGGGCGGAAAAACAGAAGTCAAAAATGACCCACTTCCCATGATCCGATCGAACTGAAATTTGGCACAAGGACCCGTCTGACCTAACAATGCATCGTATCAAAATTTCAGATCGATCGAACGTACCGTAATTAAATTAATGCATTTTTAGTTTATCCTTATATGAGGTATGTAATTCAAAATTCACTGTTTGTTATTTTTTTTTAAATTCCAGTTCCACGTGAGTTTGAGTTGACGCCGACCGTCGTGTTGACGACGACCGTCGTGCCGACACCCCCTCACATCCCACCCCCCATTTATTAAAGACAAGGGACATCACTCAGTGTCAGTCTGTAAATGTTTAAAAATAATCACTACTGTTAGTTATGTCTCATATATAAGGGATTTATAGTCAAAAACTTTGTTTTTACGGGTTTGTTTTATTAAATCCCTTATATTAACTTCGCGGCCGTCTCTCTCTGTCTGTCTCTCTCTCATCATCTCATGGGCTCGGCGGGCGGAAAAACAGAAGTCAAAAATGACCCACTTCCAATGATCCGATCGAACTGAAATTTGGCACACGGACCCGTCTTACCTAACAATGCATCGTATCAAAATTTCAGATCGATCGAACGTACCGTAATTAAATTAATGCATTTTTAGTTTATCCTTATATGAGGTATGTAATTTAAAATCACGATTTGTTATTGTTTTTATTGCCACGTGAAAGTTTGAGCATTGAGGCGACCCAACGAAACGACGGTGCGCTTTTGTTTACATTTTACGTGTCACTCTGAGCTCGGTCAAGCGAATCGGTGACCAGACTTTTCCCCTCTCCCCCTCCCACACCCCCTCCCCCCACCCCTCCCCCCACCCCCCCCCCTAGGGTTATGAAGCAAACTTGTGTTAAGACAGATTCAGTCTGTAAATGTTTGAAAATAATCAATACTGTTAGTTATGTCTCATATATAAGGGATTTATAGTCAAAAACTTTGTTTTTACGGGTTTATTTTATTTTAAATCCCTTATATTAACTTCACCGCCGTCTCTGTCTTGGGCTCGGCGGGCGGGCGGGCGGAAAAACAGAAGTCAAAAATGACCCACTTCCCATGATCCGATCGAACTGAAATTTGGCACACGGACCCGTCTGACCTAACAATGCATCGTATCAAAATTTGCAGATCGATCAAACGTACCATAATTAAATTAATGCATTTTTAGTTTATCCTTATATGAGGTATGTAATTCAAAATTCACTGTTTGTTATTGTTTTTTTTCTGCCAGTTTCACGTGAGTTTGAGTTGACGCCGACCGTCGTGTTGACGCCGACCGTCGTGCCGACACCCCCTCACATCCCACCCCCATTTATTAAAGACAAGGGACATCACTCGGTGTCAGTCTGTAAATGTTTGAAAATAATCAATACTGTTAGTTATGTCTCATATATAAGGGATTTATAGTCAAAAACTTTGTTTTTACGGGTTTGTTTTATTTAAAGAAATAACCTCCCCTGTCGGTTTCATGTTATATACATATCTCACTGATCCAACGCTTGAACTTTCCTGGCCAGCATGTAACAACTGTGGAGAAGATGGATCTTGTACTCAACGGGGGCGAGTGTGTCTCAATGGATGCGTCCAGGGATTTTCTGGTCCAACATGCTCGAGAGGTGAATATGACATACATAATTGACATGGTCAAACAAGCTCGAGAGGGGAATATGACATACATAATTGACATGGTCCAACATGCTCGAGAGGTAAATATGACATACATAATTGACATGGTCCAACATGCTCGAGAGGTGAATATGACATACATAATTGACATGGTCAAACAAGCTCGAGAGGGGAATATGACATACATAATTGACATGGTCCAACATGCTCGAGAGGTGAATATGACATACATAATTGACATGGTCCAACATGCTCGAGAGGTGAATATGACATACATAATTGACATGGTCCAACATGCTCGAGAGGGGAATATGACATACACAATTGACATGGTCCAACATGCTCGAGAGGTGAATATGACATACATAATTGACATGGTCCAACATGCTCGAGAGGGGAATATGACATACATAATTGACATGGTCCAACATGCTCGAGAGGTAAATATGACATACATAATTGACATGGTCCAACATGCTCGAGAGGTGAATATGACATACATAATTGACATGGTCAAACAAGCTCGAGAGGGGAATATGACATACATAATTGACATGGTCCAACATGCTCGAGAGGTGAATATGACATACATAATTGACATGGTCCAACATGCTCGAGAGGTGAATATGACATACATAATTGACATGGTCCAACATGCTCGAGAGGGGAATATGACATACACAATTGACATGGTCCAACATGCTCGAGAGGTGAATATGACATACATAATTGACATGGTCCAACATGCTCGAGAGGGGAATATGACATACATAATTGACATGGTCCAACATGCTCGAGAGGTGAATATGACATACATAATTGACATGGTCCAACACGCTCGAGAGGTGAATATGACATACATAATTGACATGGTCCAACATGCTCGAGAGGTGAATATGACATACATAATTGACATGGTCAAACAAGCTCGAGAGGGGAATATGACATACATAATTGACATGGTCCAACATGCTCGAGAGGTGAATATGACATACATAATTGACATGGTCCAACATGCTCGAGAGGTGAATATGACATACATAATTGACATGGTCAAACAAGCTCGAGAGGGGAATATGACATACATAATTGACATGGTCCAACATGCTCGAGAGGTGAATATGACATACATAATTGACATGGTCCAACATGCTCGAGAGGTGAATATGACATACATAATTGACATGGTCCAACATGCTCGAGAGGGGAATATGACATACATAATTGACATGGTCCAACATGCTCGAGAGGTGAATATGACATACATAATTGACATGGTCCAACATGCTCGAGAGGGGAATATGACATACATAAATGACATGGTCCAACATGCTCGAGAGGTGAATATGACATACATAATTGACATGGTCAAACAAGCTCGAGAGGGGAATATGACATACATAATTGACATGGTCCAACACGGCCGAGAGGTGAATATGACATACATAATTGACATGGTCAAACACGCTTGAGAGGTGAATATGACATACATAATTGACATGGTCCAACACGGCCGAGAGGTGAATATGACATACATAATTGACATGGTCCAACACGGCCGAGAGGTGAATATGACATACATAATTGACATGGTCCAACACGGCCGAGAGGTGAATATGACATACATAATTGACATGGTCCAACACGGCCGAGAGGTGAATATGACATACATAATTGACATGGTCCAACATGGCCGAGAGGTGAATATGACACACATAATTGACATGGTCCAACATAGCCAAGAGGTGAATATGACATACATAATTGACATGGTCCAACACGGCCGAGAGGTGAATATGACATACATAATTGACATGGTCCAACACGGCCGAGAGGTGAATATGACACACATAATTGACATGGTCCAACATGGCTGAGAGGTGAATATGACACAAATAATTGATATGGTCCAACATGCTGGTGAGGTGAATATGACACACAATTGATATGGTCCAACATGCTGGTGAGGTGAATATGACACACATAATTGATATGGTCCAACATGCTGGTTAGGTGAATATGACATACATAATTGACATGGTCCAGAATGCTCGAGAGATGAAGATGACATAAATAATTAATATGGTCTAACATGGTCGAGAGGTACATATGACACACATGACATAGTCCAACATGGCCGAGAGGTACATATGACACACATATGACATAGTCCAACATGGCCGAGAGGTGAATATGACACACATAATTGACATGGTCCAACATGGCCGAGAGGTGAATATGACATACATAATTGACATGGTCCATCACGCTAGTGGTGTGACTATGACACATAATTGACATGTTCCAACATGCTGGTGAGGTGAATATGCCACACGTGTTTGACACAGTCCCAACATGCTCTAACGTTAATATGACATGCATAATTGACTTGGTCCAACATGCAAGTTGGGTGAATAAAACACACGTTAATGGGCTGTACATAAAATTTCAGATAAAATACAACATGCAAAAGAGCAGCTTTTTTGTTTGTCACAAAGAAAAGTTTAAAATTAAATAAAATAAAACGAGTAAACATCACCAGTTTTGTTTCTGCACATCTTAAACCTTTCATACTTTTTTTAAAATGGTTTTCTTAAAGCTAAAATTTTGGATATTTTAATTGAGAAAATCATATTTTCTTGTTTCATTTCCTTAGCTGTGCCTCAAATACTACAATGAATTTACTTTTATAATTTTTCTATTATAGTTTAAAAGTCAATAAATTTTTTTCAAATCAATTAAGCTACAAAAATGTGTATAAACATTCCAATCTTGGAAACAATAATGCGTACTTTCCACACGAACTCAAAAAAGCAGTAATTAAAATGTAGCTAACATTTTTTTTTACACTGACAAATATGGGAATGCGGGGGTCCCTGAACATTCGACTTTTGACGCTTCCCTCCCCTATCTACGCCAATGCAGCGGCCCATGATAACTGATTAATTAATATCTTATCCAATACAATAACAACATCGTTTCAACCTTTCTCACTTTCAGACAGCGGAAGCACATTTACCGGCGTCTGGATGGTAATGTTCTATGTGGTCATCGCAATGTTTGCTGTTTTGGCTGTTTGCGCCAGGAGCTCAAGGGACGGAGTGGGCGTGTATAAGGAATAGATGTGATTTGTTTAAAATAAACAGGCAGTGCCTGCAGACCGGCATTGTTCGCTAAGTGAACAGAGAAGGTTTCAGTATATGTAGTGCATTAAAACAGACAATGCACCTACACAATTCCAGTGGTGACTTTTTAGTTTTTTGAGATTATACTTATTTATGGAAACGATATTAATTGTACAAATTCTTTTGTTTTGATTTTTTTGTTGTTTGAGAGAGTGGATAATAGTTCAAAGGTTTATTCCCACCCCCCCCCAATAATTTCCCATGTATATGACTTTTCATTCTATATATCTATCAAATTTCATAGAGTAACTCCTCTGAGACAATTAGTGCGATTTTTCAGCCTAACAATGAGTGGCGAGAGATTTATTAGCAATGAAATACAAGCCTAGCAATTGGATGGACAATCATTTTACCACTTCGTAATCTTGCCTTTTTCTATTCAGTCTTCCTCTTGCCATCGCAATTGTTGTATCCATCGAGTGTTTATTATGCTCTGGCATTGAATACAAATGTTTATAGTTTTAAAGATGCCATAAACATGTCTAAAGATGTGAGACGTGCATTATGAAAAGGATTAAAATAATAAAATGCCGACTTGTTTCAATATTCTGACAATGATGCGCATTGAATATATATAACTCTGTTGTCATTCATTATGATTTATTTAGGTTTTCAACGTGACCACATTTCACCAAACCTGTGCATGTAACGCAGCGTTGTTTTAGGTTAAACAAAATCTTTCATGCATAAATTATGCAAACAAGGATAAGCTATTTGAATAATTGTAGATATTTTAGTTTCAATTATAAAGATCATATTGATTTACAAAATCCACTATAATGATGTATATTACTTAATAATTGTAAGTAATTTTAATTTATATCTTTTTTAAAAAGTAATTCAGCGTGTGGCAAAAAAGGGATCCGTCTTTTTAACAACAGTGAAACCTCTCATAACGAGTAACTCTCTTAACAAGTTTCTGGAATAACGAGCTAATTTTTTTTAAGTTGCTCCCTTAACTAGCGAAGATTGGCATAACGAGTGGCTCAGAAAGGGAAAGTCCCTTTTCCTGGAAATGCATTTGTGAGCCGGCACTTCCGCCCGATGTATTATTCTGTGTTATGCACTCGGTCTTTTAGCGAAAGGGTGGGCAAACTTTTTCAACTGTGGGCCGCATTGAAAACTTTATTGCTATAGGACGGCAGCATGTATATTGTGTCTATTTCAATTAAAATTTACAACGTATAAAAATATAAATCAATGATTATAACCACGTACTTTTCATTTTATTTCACATTCACATTTTATTACACGCGTACATTACATTTTAAAATACGAACTGAAACAGTTTATAATTTGGTATTACGATTTTAATATTCTTAATAAGTTCAACAAAAGTTTATTATCCTCTCATATTAACTATGAAGAAATAGGTACGTAAATTTAGATATGAGCTGACCATAGAGTACAATTATAATGAGAAGTATGTAACTGTTCAAAATTTTTAATATTGTTCTTGAACTGTGGAACCAGTTTACTGGTTGTAATTCGCATGACTGCATTCCAATTGATGAACTCGCTGTCAGAAAAAGACTTGTTCTGTTTTACGATGCTATGGGACAGCACCAAACTGGCTTCGTTTGCAGGATCTTGTATTAAAGACAGTTTGGTGAAAAAAATTGCTGCTTCTTTAAATTATTAACCAAATCCTGTCAATTCCCTTTTCTCTCTTCGTTCGTTAAATTCAGCCCGAAATCCAAATGTTTGTTTGTTGATGTCTTTTTAAGTTGTACTCCTTAAAGAGGCTCACACCCATGGCACAGCAAGCAGACTACTTTGCTTCAAACGCCCGTGAAGCAATATTTAGCTGGCCATTCGTCATTAAAATTACGACATTCGTCTTCAATGATTTTTTGCAGCACTCCTGTTTACAAACTCCCCAATATGTAATTCGTAAACAAAAGCCACTTCCGGTTAGCTAAAAACAGTTTCAAATAAGAATGTTATCAATTAATGGCTAATGATGACTAATCGATTCTGGAGAAATAAAACCGATTGAATATCCCAAGATTCGAATCAATAACGCGGAATACAATTTTAAAAATATAGCGGATATTCTAAAAAAAGAAATTTTAATACAACATATGATCGCAAAATGTACATGCCTACGGACCGCATGCGACCCGAGGGCCGTAATTTGCCCACCCCTGTGTTACCGTATTGCTTTTGTGTGTGATCAACCGTTTTTTTAAATTTTGTATTCAGACAGTATTCGTAATTTTTTTATGTTCAAAATGTTATAACCTGTTCTAAAATGTCTTCGACAAAAAAGGCAAAAAATGTAAATGACTGTTGAAATGAAACGAAAAACCATTGAAAAGTTAGAACAAGGTGGCAAATCTAGCGCGCAACTACAATCGGTCAACAACAACGATCTGCACTATTCTCAAGAACTATTAAGGAGATGGATGCTTCAAATGGAGTGTCAAGAATGTCTACGAAACGGTTACTTTTTTTTCAAATATAAATTGTCATCTAGTTTTTTCACTCGTTAAAAATTCATATGTAATTTTATTGGAATAAATGGTAATAAATTTTATTGAAAAATAAGTCTTTTTTCAGCACGGAACGGATTATCGTATTTTACATTGATTTGTATGGGGAAAAGTGTTTCGTATCACGAGTATTTCGCTTAACGTGTAAGGCCCTGGAACGAATTCATCTCGTTATGAGAGGTTTGACTGTAGATAGTCTCCATCTCAAGGAGGTTAAATAAATTTGAAAAATTTTCTTATTGTTAACACGAAATGTTAAAGTTGCATATTGAAACAGGTTTCAAAGATATGCATTAAACAAGAATGCATTTTAAACGTTCGAATAAAAATATGATTTATGGACATTCTAATCATGGGAGTCTCCATTTATTAATATACATTTAATGACATTGTTTATGTAATTGTATAACGTCGTTTATTATATTAACAGTAATAAAATAATACTGTACGAATATTTGTTTGTGTCCTAATGGTTTCTATGTTTAAGAATATTTAATTTAATGACCTATGCAGTATTGAAGAACCATTTTACTGGCCACCATATTGAGGAGGTTTGTCACAATAAAAAACATTTTGTCACAATACAATCACTTTGACACAATACTAAACCTTACTACAATACAAATGGCACACAGTGAACAGTGATAATGCAGCAGACCTGACGAGGAAGAGAAACACGCCATAAATCTTAAATCCTATTTCAACTTAAGGGTTTTTGTTGAGGTGTGAAGTGATCATCTCCTAATTTGTAAATGCCTTATATTACCTTCACCGTCTAGTCTCTCTGTCGTGGTCCCGCCGCAAGAGTTCATAATCAATACTTTTAGTTATGTCTCATATATAAAGTACATGTATGTACAGTCAAAAAGTTTGTTTTTACGGGTTGTTTAATTATGAGTTATTTTTAATGAGAAATTGAAGACGCCCAAACTGCAGAAACCTGCGATAAATTATTACTGAAATCCGAGACACGGTCCAAAATGTTTAGAAAGCAAAATAGGTAGTGACATGTGAAAACACAACCTCGATGGTAGAAGTCAGCCTGTTAGTAGGTGAACTTTCTGGCATGGGGACAACTAAGTATCTAAATACTGGGTCAACAGGCGAGGTGAATTCAGCGAACAAAAGGTAAATAAATAATCTAGTGGACTGAAGCCAGGTGAACAAACACATCACCCAGGTACATTATCACCTAGTGGGCTGGAGCAAGGCGAACAAACACATCCCCCAGGTACATTATCACCTAGTGGGCTGGAGCAAGGTGAACAAACACATCACCCAGGTATATTATCACCTAGTGGGTTGAAGCCAGGTGAACAAACACATCACCCAGGTACATTATCACCTAGTGGGCTGAAGCAAGGTGAACAAACACATCCCCCAGGTACATTATCACCTAGTGGGCTGGAGCAAGGTGAACAAACACATCACCCAGGTATATTATCACCTAGTGGGTTGAAGCCAGGTGAACAAACACATCACCCATGTACATTATCACCTAGTGGGCTGAAGCAAGGTGAACAAACACATCACCCAGGTACATTATCACCTAGTGGGTTGAAGCCAGGTGAACAAACACATCCCCCAGGTACATTATCACCTAGTGGGTTGAAGCCAGGTGAACAAACACATCACCCAGGTACATTATCACCTAGTGGGCTGAAGCAAGGTGAACAAACACATCCCCCAGGTACATTATCACCTAGTGGGTTGAAGCCAGGTGAACAAACACATCACCCAGGTACATTATCACCTAGTGGGTTGAAGCAAGGTGAACAAACACATCACCCAGGTACATTATCACCTAGTGGGCTGAAGAAAGATAACCATCAACCGACTCAGAAAGGAGCAATCCTAGAGGTTTTTCACGAGTTCTATTTCAGTGTCTTAGTTTCAAATAACTGACGGTAAGTGCAAGGCGTGTAAAGCCACAAGGACCAGATAAGGTCGTCAAGGTGTGTAAAGCAACCAGGACCAGATGGAGTCGTCAAGGCGAGTAAAGCCACCAGGACCAGATGGGGTCGTCAAGGCGAGTAAAGCCACCAGGACCAGATCGGGTCGTCAAGGAAATACTTAAATTTCTTGACCGGATTAGTAGAATGAACATATTAGAGTTCATAAGTTTGATTGTTAGTCGTTTGTTATCGATGAAAACTAATCTTTCACAACATATTTATGTTACAATGCTGTTAGATCAGTTCGTTGTTAGCTTATAAGACTTATCTTCTGCAGAGCTTACAAATAGGACACGGACAACGGAACTTTCGCCAAAGAAGTTTAAGAGAGTTACAACTATTCCCGTTTCTTAAACAAGTAAACCAGGCTTACACCTCGACAACTACCGGACCATCTTCCTCATATCGTGTTTAGGAAAGGTAGCTAAATGTATGTGAACGCTAGGAAATAATCTGGAAATAAGAAGCAAACAAGGCGAGTTCCTCAAGGTAAGTTAGTCGACAGATCTAGTGTTCGGATTTTAAAAAATTTCTGCTTCTTATAAAACGGGTTAGCTTTGTTACAATCTACGGAGCGGAGTGAAGATGGCTTACTTTTTCCGATTAAAAAAACTTAGACTTACACGACCAAAGCTGGACATTTGAGATACGCGAGATTTTAGCTGATAATTTATAATGACACTAATACACTTTTATTTCTAGGTTTCTTTATTTACAAATGAAAAATTCACGTTGTTTCATAGTTGGTTCTAAATATTTTTTTAAAAAAGGAAATCAAAGTAAATTTTAAGTAATATGCAAACATAACATTTTCTTTTAAGGGGCTACTCTTCAGAAACTGCATACTACTTGTACTATGCTATATGTTTTGTACCCTCAAACACAGTGGCCATTGCTTTCTTTCTAAACTACGTCTCCGTAGGAAAGTCTGTATGACTTTTAACCCACCAAGTTTATATCACATTGTTGTTCATTATGAAGGAAAGACAGACTTGGTACTTTCAAAAGTGATTTATGAAATCGTTTTATTTTCTTCAATCGCAAACAATGGCCATTCATATATTTTGCTTGCACTTTGTTGGTGCATAAACGTATGTCTTTCAACCCAAATATATTTTTTTTTAAAAGTAAAAAACAAATTTTTTGACTATAAATCCTTTATGTACGAGAAGTAACTAAAAGAATGTTCATTATAATACGCAGCGCAAGATTATCCAAAAATACACAATTGTAGTTGTGTCGTAAAAATTTTTTAATATAATGGGCACCGATCAGGAAAATGTTTATAAAAAGTGTTGTCAATAAAATATGCACCTCATTGCGCGACAGAAAGGTTGTTCAATATAATACGCACCGCGACACTCTATCTCAAAAATTTAACATGATACATAGAGATAAATAAAATAATCTAAAAATTCAATAATTTAATTACAGTACATGTGATCGATCTGAAATTTTGCGACATCGTTTTTATCATCGGCACAAAACTGCCTGCAAATTTTCAGCTCGCTAGCTTACGAGGAAGTGTCTTAAAAATCGATCCAAAGTTTTGGCGACAAGCAAGGGCTCAGACACCACGAGTTAATATAAAAGATTTAAAAAGAATAATAATAACTTGATAATTTATATAACACAGTACCTCAGCAAGCAGCTGGGCTCAAGTTGTTTCACATAAAAACAGTAACACACATTTAATTATAGAGCATTTAATTTAAAACATTCATATCTTAACTACAACTTAGATTGACTTCCGGTTGTTCAAAATGGCGGAACCTAAATTTCTCTGCTGTCATTAAAAGACAAAAACAATCAAGCGCTGGAGAAATATACAACATACAAATGCAAATTAAGGAAATTAAAGTTATCAAGGAACTGATCTTCGAAATGAATTCCTTCTATGCTCGTCTGGTTGTATTTTACTTGGTTTTGTCATTTTGTGGCTGTTAATACTATTAATATTAATCCGGAAGTTGTCTCACAGCTCTCACCAGTGGCTCATAGAAACTGCAACGTGCGCAGTAGCCACACCCCGGGCAACGGCTTCGACTGGCTTGCTAAACCTGGTGAGGGTAGCCGACGGGTCTCAAACCCTAGGTGATCTAGATATGTCTATCTATGCACGTGAAGACTGGATTCGGTGGACAGAGCGGAGGAACCACTAGTTGGTCAACGGTCAAAAAGGCGAATCTCAGCAAAGCGTTGTGGAACGCTAAGGGCATGACAAGACACACAGGACATCATGGCCATCCACTGCACCCGTCTCCATCACCAGCCGTCTCGACTTAGTCCTGCCGCTGGATAAGATGGCCTCGGGCGAGAGAGTGAGATCGACGAATTGCGCAACTCCTTCTCACTTAAATCCAAATCACCGCGCAAGTCACTTTTGTCATCCATCCCATACCAGCGGTCTACAACCCTCGGATGACTAGAGTGGTCCTCGTCGTATCGACGGACGAACGAATACAACTTAAAATGACATGATGACATGAGCCACGTGTATCATTTAAAGAAAGGTTTCATTCTTCTTTAACCGAGCTCCTTACTACGACTGCATTTCTTTAGTACTTAACGTGAAGTAAATATTTTTTTTAAATTATGTAAATGTGCACTATCGGTTAAATTTTAAACTTAATACTTTCAAACCTCACTTCTACCCACATAAATAAAACAAAACAAGCAAAGTAACAATATAAATATAACAAAAATGTAATTAGTTAAGCTCATATTACACAAATTTGCTCTTTGGTCTGATAAGACTTTTAGTAGAGATTTCAAATTTTCAAAACTATTCATGTACTGCTGTTCATAAGTAGTTCAAGCCGTGGTGTGGAGTATTAGAGATGATGTTTCATCTTATTATAGGAACACACAAACAAACACACAAGCGAACTCACGCATACCCATACATACATACACATATATACATACATACACAAACAAACAATCAAGACTTTTTATAATGGATCATTCAACGTTTTAATAAAGATATAATTTCATCAATTAACAAGACTAAAGAAGTAAACCAAAGTATTTTTTAAATTTGTATGAGGGAAAAAAATGTTCTTATACTTAAACATATCACAGTCTAAATAAATGTTTCTTCAAACATCATAATTAAAAGCGTACAAAATGCAACACAAATTTACTTTGATATATTCCTGCACATTTATGGCAAGTTTTATAATTATAATAAAATTGTGAGCCCTCTGTTTAACGCCTCCCATCTGATTATTGCAAAGCCGAGAAAACATTTAAGGCTTTTCAGTGACAACAATATCTCAAAAGGATTCTCCTTAATCAAAGTAAATCCTCATTAATTTTATGGTGATTTCAAATATCGATTTACTCATTTATAAATAAAATAATTTTAAATCTGTGTTAAAGTAGCCCTCATGTTGTTTTTTTTATAGACATTAGGCATTTTTAATAGTTAAAATTTTAAAAAAATTATAACATACGAAAACGCTATGTTTCTACATGACTACCATATCTCTTTTTTTAAAAGTATATTAAAAAAAATATAATTCCATTGTAACATGTGATTTTTGACAAGCATTTATAATTTCTCCAAGGTTTTAAAATAGGAATTATATTTTTTCATTACGCGAAACGTTACCGTAAAAACTTCAGTGAATTAATCTGACTCAATTGTTACACTCAAAGTCAATTCTGTTTCTGTATTGTGTAAAAGAATCTCTCCATCGTCGTGTGTTGGATCGTGTAGTGAGCAAAATTGAAGATTTCATCGGCCTTTTGTAGGAAGTCAAACAGCTGATGTATTGGTATTTCTGGCACAGAGATTTGCGCGTAGAATCCCATTTCGTTGAGAATCTGTGCATGATTAAAAAAAACAAAATTGCATTCAATACTCGAACACGAATAGATGAGATATGATATAATGATTTATCGATACATTTAGTCCAACATTTATTTTGTTTATTCTAACTGCCGACACACCTATGTCCTACCTTAACACCTGTGATGTTGCGTTGCAAAAAGTTGATGACCTTTGCCAGGGACAACAGGTGTCCGTCCTCGCGCAAGATGGCGTATATGTTGACCATGTAGCCGTGGATGTACTTGCTCCTCAGGTGGTGGGGGCTGCCCAGGCGCAGAAGTTTACCTCGGCCCATGATGGCGATGCGAGTACATAGTGCGTTGCACTCTTCCATGCTAGGTTAGGTTAGGAGAAAATTGAAAGATAATTTGGTTAAATGAAACCACAAACTCTGCGCCTTATCTATGTGTTATGTTCTTGTTCATTCCCTTATAGAAAAACAGAGACACACATTTCACTGAGAATTAATTACAAGTTATGGTGTTGTTCGTAGATCGCAAGCTCTCAATATCAGTCCGTGTGTCTAATTGTTGTTTTGATTTCATCTCCTAATCTATCTATATATTTTACCAAAGCAAGCATGTGCAAATGAGCATGATGAATGACTCTCGCTGGGAATGGCCAATCAAGCGAAATGGGTTCAAAAAGGGGGCATGGTGTGGGCATGTTTCGAGACCAGCAATGCTTCTTGAGTTCACTTGCGTTGTTCCTTCACAGAATAACATGTGATTAGTAGTGTGGTGGTTATCGCGTCTGCCTTACCCGCGGAAGGTCCTGGATTCAAGCCCCAGCGAAAACATTATTTTCCAAATTTTAAAACTTTGTGTTTGTGTCCATTCTTTTCCCCCTTATTTTGCGAACATGGCTGACCCTTGCTAGTGTTGCCCAATCACCGTTTATGGTTGGCAAGCTAGGGTGGTGAAGGGTGGAGGGCAGGTAGATAACCGCAGTGCGAATGTTTTGAGACCAACAATGCGTCAGTAGCCCCCCCCCCGCTGACGTTCACTCGCGTTGTTTTTATTTCTTTGTTCTTTAGTTTGTGTCCGTTTCTTCCCCACTTTTATGCAATATCCATGAGCAAGTCTGCGGCGTATGCTGCGCTATGGGTCTTATCTGGTACGTTATTTAATAACGTGAGTCAACGTCCCCTTGCTGCATGACCTTGTCTGTGTGTGGAGTGGTGTAGAGGAATGGGAAAACTGTCACCTTCCAGTCATCATGTTTGTCCTTTATTTGAGACAGGTCATGTCAATCACTCTATAGGCTTTAAGGGTAAGTCTTCTGTCAGATTCTCCGTAAAAAAATATCACAAAAACTGACCTTTTAGAAGTCATAATAAGGGTCCTGCCAGACTTTCTGATCATGTTGAAGATCCCCCAAAGTGCTCTTCTTGATTCACAGTCCATCCCTGCCGTGGGATCATCTAGGATAATAAACCCCGTAGAGCCGAGGATGGCTATTCCTACAGACAGTTTTCTTTTACTATCAAAGCTGTAGACCAATAATTAAAATGAACAAATGTATTGTCGTTAAAGCTAAAAAAATATATTAATTGAAAGCAAGAAGTTGGCGTGGACAGAAAAATATTGTTACAATATGTTTTAATGCACTAAATTTCTTTAATATTGGTGTGAAACAAAAACAAATTTGAAAGCATAAAAAAGTGAAATTGATTATGCTGGTGAGCGCGATACAAGGGGCTGGATATGTTTATACACAACACGGATTGACAAACCTGTAGTTTTTCGTCAACTCGTCCTCGTCCGGATGAAGCTTGACGAAATTGACGACACTGTCTACTACCCCCTTTGTTTGACTTATGGGTATGCCCCTGAGTCTGGCATACAAGACGAGAGTTTCTCGTCCCGTGAGGACGGTGTGCAAGGCATCGTGTTGGGGGCAGTAGCCCATTCTAGCCTGGACCTGGGAGTGAGTATGATTCAAAACATGCCTCTTTGGTCTGCAGGTTGTGGTTTTAAAACATCACATTAACTATAATTTTCCTCTTTACAATTGTATGTTGTTCATCTCTAGTATTAAATGTTGTGCTCATCTCATGTACTATTGTAATATTACTGTAGCATTAACTGTTTGTTCATCTCCAATATTGTGTGTTTGGTCATCTCTAATATTATATTTTTGTCCATCTAATGTACTACTATAGTATTAACTGTTTGTTAATCTTTACAATTGTGTGTTTGTTCATCTCTACTGTAGGCGAGTGGTGGCTAGGCTACATAAAAAGAATAAAGCTCAATTCACTGGGTTAGGATATCAAACAGTTTTATTCTCAATACACTACAAGAATGGTCCGTGAACAAGTCAGTCCGCTCTCCAAGCGCTACCTCAACACTCTCAATCTCACACACAGACTAGCGGCAGTGTGTTACTGACCCACCGGTGTGTCACTGCTCATCTACCTCAACACTCTAACTCACACACAGACTAGGGGCAGTGTGTTCCTGGCCCACCGGTGTGTCACTGCTCATCTACCTCAACACTCTTACTCACACACAGACTAGGGGCAGTGTGTTACTCACCCACCGGTGTGTCACTGCTCATCTACCTCACCACTCTCACTCACACACAGACTAGGGGCAGTGTGTTCCTGGCCCACCGGTGTGTCACTGCTCATCTACCTCAACACTCTCACTCACACACAGACTAGGGGCAGTGTGTTACTCACCCATCGGTGTGTCACTGCTCATCTAACTCAACACTCTCACTCACACACAGACTAGGGGCAGTGTGTTCCTGGCCCACCGGTGTGTCACTGCTCATCTACCTCATCACTCTCACTCACACACAGACTAGGGGCAGTGTGTTCCTGGCCCACCGGTGTGTCACTGCTCATCTACCTCAACACTCTCACTCACACACAGACTAGGGGCAGTGTGTTCCTGGCCCACCGGTGTGTCACTGCTCATCTACCTCAACACTCTCACTCACACACAGACTAGGGGCAGTGTGTTCCTGGCCCACCGGTGTGTCACTGCTCATCTACCTCAACACTCTCACTCACACACAGACTAGGGGCAGTGTGTTCCTGGCCCACCGGTGTGTCACTGCTCATCTACCTCAACACTCTCACTCACACACAGACTAGGGGCAGTGTGTTCCTGGCCCACCGGTGTGTCACTGCTCATCTACCTCAACACTCTCACTCACACACAGACTAGGGGCAGTGTGTTCCTGGCCCACCGGTGTGTCACTGCTCATCTACCTCAACACTCTAACTCACACACAGACTAGGGGCAGTGTGTTCCTGGCCCACCGGTGTGTCACTGCTCATCTACCTCAACACTCTCACTCACACACAGACTAGGGGCAGTGTGTTCCTGGCCCACCGGTGTGTCACTGCTCATCTACCTCAACACTCTCACTCACACACAGACTAGGGGCAGTGTGTTCCTGGCCCACCGGTGTGTCACTGCTCATCTACCTCAACACTCTCACTCACACACAGACTAGGGGCAGTGTGTCCCTGGCCCACCGGTGTGTCAATGCTCATCTAACTCAACACTCTCACTCACACACAGACTAGGGGCAGTGTGTTCCTGGCCCACCGGTGTGTCACTGCTCATCTACCTCAACACTCTTACTCACACACAGACTAGGGGCAGTGTGTTCCTGGCCCACCGGTGTGTCACTGCTCATCTACCTCAACACTCTCACTCACACACAGACTAGGGGCAGTGTGTTCCTGGCCCACCGGTGTGTCACTGCTCATCTACCTCAACACTCTCACTCACACAAAGACTAGGGGCAGTGTGTTCCTGGCCCACCGGTGTGTCACTGCTCATCTACCTCAACACTCTCACTCACACACAGACTAGGGGCAGTGTGTTCCTGGCCCACCGGTGTGTCACTGCTCATCTACCTCAACACTCTCACTCACACACAGACTAGGGGCAGTGTGTTCCTGGCCCACCGGTGTGTCACTGCTCATCTACCTCAACACTCTCACTCACACACAGACTAGGGGCAGTGTGTTCCTGGCCCACCGGTGTGTCACTGCTCATCTACCTCAACACTCTTACTCACACACAGACTAGGGGCAGTGTGTTCCTGGCCCACCGGTGTGTCACTGCTCATCTACCTCAACACTCTCACTCACACACAGACTAGGGGCAGTGTGTTCCTGGCCCACCGGTGTGTCACTGCTCATCTACCTCAACACTCTCACTCACACAAAGACTTGGGGCAGTGTGTTCCTGGCCCACCGGTGTGTCACTGCTCATCTACCTCAACACTCTCACTCACACACAGACTAGGGGCAGTGTGTTCCTGGCCCACCGGTGTGTCACTGCTCATCTACCTCAACACTCTCACTCACACACAGACTAGGGGCAGTGTGTTCCTGGCCCACCGGTGTGTCACTGCTCATCTACCTCAACACTCTCACTCACACACAGACTAGGGGCAGTGTGTTCCTGGCCCACCGGTGTGTCACTGCTCATCTACCTCAACACTCTCACTCACACACAGACTAGGGGCAGTGTGTCCCTGGCCCACCGGTGTGTCACTGCTCATCTACCTCAACACTCTCACTCACACACAGACTAGGGGCAGTGTGTTCCTGGCCCACCGGTGTGTCACTGCATATCTACCTCAACACTCTCACTCACACACAGACTAGGGGCAGTGTGTTCCTGGCCCACCGGTGTGTCACTGCTCATCTACCTCAACACTCTCACTCACACACAGACTAGGGGCAGTGTGTTTCTGGCCCACCGATGTGTCACTGCTCATCACGGTACTGACCTCCCCGTGCATTAAAACACGGGTAGTTTGTCAGTCGCCCTCTGTGAACTGCAGTCACACCGGGGGCTGGAGTGAACCTGCAGTGACCCGTGACGGTCACTAAAGCGGACCGCCGAGGTCAACTCTAGCAGACGGCTACATTAATATTGTGTGTTTGTTTATCCTCCAGTGTTACATTTTTGGATTATCTCATAGTCTAATACTACTATAAAATATTGTGTGTTTGTTCGTCTCAGCTCCAAGTCTAATACAGTCATACTAATATGTGTCTGATCACCATTGGTAATATGTTGCTCTTTACTATCATATAAAACATAAAGTTCAAACTGTTATAACTTACGCTCTTCATATTGGACTTGATGTTCAACCCTTCCACATAAACATCTCCGCTGGATATTGTACAGTCTCCAGTCAGCATCTGAAGTGTCGTTGTCTTGCCTGATCTACTCGGTCCCAAAAAGGCGAAGCACTCATTGTGAGAAATCCCAACATTGGTGCCGCTAACAACTGTTAACACGTTTTTCGAGTTTATCCAGTGGCGTTTGCAGAGGTTAATCATCAATACAGCATCTGTGATAGCCAGCGATTGAAGAGTTTACAAAACAAGAAGTGATCGATCATTTGAGAGATAGTGAAAGTTATGAGTTATTCATAAAGCAATCTAAAAGAACGTCATAGGCTGGAAGAGTGTTTTTATTCGCTATTAATTTCGTATAATGTCGTCTAGGGTGCGATTATGAATTCATTAACAAAAAATTCTTAATTAATATTGTTTATATAGATAACTACATGGCGTACATGGAGACGGAGCATGTTGGACGAGGCTGGAAGGACTGGGAAGAGCTGGGAAAAATTGAAGCGACTGGCAAGGGACCGTGTAGAGTGGCGAGCTTTGACAGAGGCCCTATGTTCCAAAAGGAACTCAAAGGACAAATGATGATGATGATGATAAAGATAACTGGCTACTGCAAAAGACAGGGTTTCTACTGCGGACTCTGCTTGAAATATCTACTGTCGATAACTGTTGTTGGTACCTCTGTGTTGTAACACTTTCAGAGCAGTCTTTTGGACGATCTCTCGTTCTTTGATGACGTCATCGTCCTCCGTAAGTCGGGTGTCAAACCAGTAAGCAACTTCATAGGCCCTTGACAGGAAGTAGTTTGTTAGGCACGTGCAAGGAGAGCTCAGCGAATACCTGTATGTGGAAAGTACGTCTGCTATTTTGAGGCTACTACTTTTCCTTCCACTCAGACATGTATAAATTATGACAAAATGCTAATCATGTTTTGACACTGAAATATTGTGTGAATCGCAATGGCACAATCAGCATCCTTCTGTCTCGTGAGACCATGGTGCATCACCGTTAGGTTGGGCTGCGTTTCATCGTGTGGATGTGCAGTCCTATCCTTGAGTGACAGTCTCTACCACAGCTTTATCACACCAGTTTATACATAATTTGCAATGTCACGGCTGTAGTGTCTGTCCGCGACGCTACTAATTTTAGAAAGCAGCGCACCAAATTACTGCACCAATGCATCAAAAGGTGTGCAGATTAAAGATGCGCTGTAAAAAAATATTATATGACGTCATTGTTTAAGCTCATATTTTAATTTTGGAATAGGGAACAATGTAAAAACAGGATTTGATGATGGTTAATTATAAAATAAAAAAAAACAAAGGGGGTGCCTTAGGCGCCCTATAACCCCTATTATAAAATACTTTGTGTACATTTCAGAAAGTTTAATATTTCGTATCTATCAAACAAGGACAAGTTAGTTGGGCTTTTGAAAAAGGTGGGCGCCCGCCCAAAAAAGTGCAATTTTTTCAAAATAAAAGTATTTCAGCTGAAAACTCTCGTCATTTTGGACGAGTAATACACTAGTTTATATATAGTTCTCAACTACACAAATAAAATAAATAAAAAGTAAAAAAATTCTCTTCTCCTTGTCTGTTGTGGACTTGAAAAATCAGAATATTTATAGAATAAAATAATTAAAATATTAGAAATTTTCCATAGTAAATGTGTTTTTTTAAAATTACGATAACTCTAAATAGAGCCTCGAAAGGGCCCAAGAGCCTGATAAGTCAACTTACAATACAATAAATGTAACTCTACGTGCAGCAAAGGCACAAATACGTATATCCAACGCTAACAGTTTATTAGATAAATCCAATACAACACGATGATTCGACTGATAACAGCTAAATGGATGATTACAGACTTGCACTCACCACATCATCCTGAAGATGTCCATCTCATAACAGAGAAGGATAAACCAGTACAAGAACAAGTGACACAGATGACCCGTGACGGCCGTGTACCATTTGGCCAAATCTGACTTTGATTCGAAGTATCCCAGAAAAAAGCCTTTAGAAAAAAATAATCACAATTAGTTCCAAAACGCAAACGATATTTAAATAGGATCGGAAAAAATTAGTTTGTTTTTGAAGACGTAAACAAGTGGATTCTAAAGTTGTATTTTTCAGGCGCTCTTTTCTTAATACTCGTATTGAAATATGCGTGTTATGTTACTCATTGTACGCCTTTCTTTGGTTACTAAAATAAGTCCCCTCCTATTGTATTGATTTAAATTTTTTGTCTTTAAATATTTGACACAATTAGTTACATATTTCTTTACACATTTAGTTACATATTTCTTGACACAATTAGTTACATATTTCTTTACACAATTAGTTACATATTTCTTGACACAATTAGTTACATATTTCTTTACACAATTAGTTACATATTTCTTGACACAATTAGTTACATATTTCTTGACACAATTAGTTACATATTTCTTGACACAATTGGTTACATATTTCTTGACACAATTAGTTACATATTTCTTGACACAATTAGTTACATATTTCTTGACACAATTAGTTACATATTTCTTGACACAATTAGTTACATATTTCTTGACACAATTCGTGAATGCATAAAACATTATAACATGGTATAAAGATTTTATTGATCGGTAGAAAATTAAAATTCTTAAAAACCTTAATGTATCATCATTGATTTCAATTGACTTTTGAAATACATAAAACCCAATGGCGATGAAGGCAAGTGACACTATAGTGTAAATCAAGTCCAAAATCTGTGAAAAGTAAATTTCTTTAAAAAAAGCGCCAATCTTTGAAGCAAAATATTATTTTAAAAAACACTTATTAACTAATTAATGCTCTTCAGCGTACTATTTTTCCATTCTTGTGCATAAACGAAGACCATACGTTGAAAGGCGGAGTACAAAGCATAGTTTGGAATCAGCAATGTCAATAGCAGGTTAATGTCCCTGATGAAATGGTCTTGTCCTTGGTACAGCAGTGCTTCTACGACGATGAATCCTGCACAAATTAGGAATAAGACATGACAATACACTTCCAATTGATTGTCCATCAGGATATTAATCCGTAAAAAAGTGACACAAATTCTTCTGCTTCAAATTAATTTTTGTAATTGAAGAAACGTAAATGACAACGACGGTGAGATGGGGTATTATCTATTGACCTTTCACCTTTATATAAAATTATAACTAAAATCAGCATCAGTTAGCATGACTATCCGTCGAAATATACTATAGGAAAATACAACTTTGAGGTAACATTGAGAGCAGTAAATTTAATGGAATTAGGATAATTTTTGTATGGGTTTTGTTTAAAATTAAATTTACAATTTAAATCTTTTTAAAAGTATGCGATTTGTAGTTGATTTATTCTTACTCTGCATTGCATACATGTCACTCCACTACTATATGTATATATGGCACTCCTCTACTATATGTAAACATGGCACTTCACTACTATATGCATACATGGCACTTCACTACTATAATAATATGTATACATGACACTTCACTACTATATGTATACATGGCACTCCTCTACTATATGTATACATGGTACTTCACTACTATATGCATACATGGCACTTCACTACTATATGAATACATGGCACTTCACTACTATATGTATACATGTCACTTCACTACTATATGTATACATGGCACTTCACTACTATATGTATACATGGCACTTCACTACTATATGTATACATGTCACTTCACTACTATATGTATACATGGCACTTCACTACTATATGTATACATGGCACTTCACTACTATATGTATACATGGCACTTCACTACTATATGTATACATGGCACTTCACTACTATATGTATACATGGCACTTCACTACTATATGTATACATGGCACTTCACTACTATATGTATACATGGCACTTCACTACTATATGTATACATGGCACTTCACTACTATATGTATACATGGCACTTCACTACTATATGTATACATGGCACTTCACTACTATATGTATACATGGCACTTCACTACTATATGTATACATGGCACTTCACTACTATATGTATACATGGCACTTCACTACTATATGTATACATGGCACTTCACTACTATATGTATACATGGCACTTCACTACTATATGTATACATGGCACTTCACTACTATATGTATACATGGCACTTCACTACTATATGTATACATGGCACTTCACTACTATATGTATACATGGCACTTCACTACTATATGTATACATGGCACTTCACTACTATATGTATACATGGCACTTCACTACTATATGTATACATGACACTTCACTACTATATGTATACATGGCACTTCACTACTATATGTATACATGGCACTTCACTACTATATGTATACATGGCACTTCACTACTATATGTATACATAGCACTTCACTACTATATGTATACATGGCACTGCACTACTATATGTATACATGGCACTTCACTACTATATGTATACATGGCACTTCACTACTATATGTATACATGGCACTTCACTACTATATGTATACATGGCTCTTCACTACTATATGTTTAATTTCTTGCATTGTTTCCAATTTGCTATTTATGTTTACCCATGATTAAATTAGACGAGACAACGGCAGCCACGCCGTTGGCCGGACGGGCGAAGAGCAGCTGTAGGCAGTAGACGAACGGCAGGACCGTGAGGCAGTAGGTCAGTGAGATGAAGGTGATGACCACCCAGCGGTTCCCCACAAAAAACACGTCCGAGTTGATGAGCAGCGCCAGGATCATTGCGGCCACTGTAAACAAGAGCTTGGTCAGGTCGAAGACGAACGTGGCAAGCCAGTAGGCCAGAGGGTTGACGCCACTCAGGGACTGGAGATGTTTGGCCCCGACCTGATGACGTGGGATCATAATTATTGTTAGTAAAGACGGGGAAAAGGTTTAACATTGAAATGTATCTCTTTGGGAAATAGCTATATGGAAAGCTTTCTGCACAGTTGACTGTCTCATCTTCTGTTGCGAAGGTTATGTGTGCGGCAGATCAAGAGACACAATGACCATCAAACATAACATTTAACTGCATTGGTCGTTAAGTGGCTAAGAATTGCAAGAATTTCTCGCCTAACAAAACCATCTCGACGTTCAATCAATTCCAATAATCACGTCCATTCTTCGGGGGAAACTCAAAGACTTCAAGTTTCTGTGTGTCATTGTTGCAACTTAATTTTTATCAGCCTGTGCATGAAACCGGAGTCTTGGAACGTTTCTAAATGGGCAGCAAATTATCTGGTTTTACCGAATGCCGCCTTCAATAGTGTGACCATTTAGAAAAAATGGTGGAAGGCCGATAGAAGAAACTGTATTAAGCTTTAGAATAGCAGAAAAGGCATAATCGGCAGCCACAGCTACGCACTTACAGACTAAGGAAAAATAACACTTTAATGAATCACTGTTTCACCTGAAAAATAATACATCAAAAATTAGAGCTAGCATTACGGCATGCAAAGATTTACAAAAAGCTACTCCTTCGTGAGCTTAAACTGTTATTGCGATACGTAGGCTGGTAACTTTTGCATTGCCAGTAATCTAACTAAATAAACACTGTGCATGTATGTATTAACCGTTAGCGTGGCAACCTTATAACGCATTCTTTTCTGAAATAAATTTTTAAAAAATTATACAGAAAATTTGAAACAATTATCACGAATCTTAATGTGCACATTATGTGCTGCTCGATGTTAAACATCAAATAAGTGGATGGCTCTCAAACCTCTGCAGGGGTACACAAACTTACGGCACTCTCAGAGATGGGCCCGTGGATGAAAAGCGCAGGGAGCACTGCAAATATGAGTTTGAAATAGACGCTGGTGAACCGCCATGACACCCAGCCGGTTCTGTTTCTAAGGTGATGAACTCCACTAAGGATGGAGTAGTCTTCTCCTAGTTCGTACCTGACGTGCGCGTTGAGAAACAGCTGGACCTAGTTGTAGTTAATAAAACAACTCTCAAGAACACATTTTTTGACTATAAATACCTTATATATGAGACATAAATAACAGTATTCATGATGTTCAATATAGTACGCAACGCACGACATACTAGCATAAACATTTACAGACTGAATGTGACTGAAATACCCGTGCTGTAAAACACGGGGATGTGGTCATCGAGGACTGGAGTGAACCTCCAGTGAGAGACGGCTAAACATGATACATACTGATACAATAGAGATAAACTAAAAATTCATTAATTTAATTTCGGTGCATTCGATTGATCTGAAATTTTTTAACAATGCATTGTTAGGTGACACAAGTCTATGTGCAACGTTTCAGCTCGACAGCATCACGAAAAGTTGGTCATTTTGTACTTTTGTTTTTCCGCGGACCCACGACAGACAGAGAGAGATCATGAAAGAGAGACAAGGCGGTGGAGTTAGTATAAGGGATTTAATAACAACACACTATTTTAACATACATGCGTCTGTGTGTGTATGTTAGATTTTAAGTTAAGAACGCGCGAATAATTGACATAAGTTAATCATTTCACCAGTATACTCACCGTTATGCCCTCTGAGAAAACTACCGTATCTTTATAGTACAAGACGCTGCCTTGCGTATCTGTGCCCTTGAGATGCGCCCCAACTATGACTTTGGTATCGTATTCAATGTTCACTTTTGTGTTTCTTAGCGCATATTCATGGATGAAGTCGCCATGAAATGAATAGTTCCATGGCTGCAGTGGAAAAAGTAGTATACAGAATCACGTGTTGGATTTGATTTGAAGTTTGTTGTTTTCTTGATTGAAATGATTCAATTAAAGTATATCGGTATATCTTATCTTTAAAACTTTGAATTTTGTAATTTTTTTAAAAATCATTCAATTTATAAAATTTAACAATGTTTAATATCTAAAATATTAAGACTTATGCTATACTAAAATATGTTATTTCAGTCATTAAATTTATGTTTACAAACCAAAATATAAATGTTCTCTAAATTTCAACTTAATATTTTCGTCATTAACCCTCTTGAAAAAAAACCATAGAAAAAAAGTTCTCCCTCGAAGTCAAGTAAACCTGACATATTTCAATTACATACGTGTGTAGCTTACACTTGGAGGAAAAGCCTTAATATATTTGTGGCGGTAACTTTGAAACTGAGAAACGTAGGCGTTTAGAAACTTTTCCGGTACTTCGGGCTCCTTGACTATTAGCGTTATAGTCTGTGGGAACTGGTCAAGGGTAAAGTACACGGGTCTGTATAGCTTTCCCCGGGAGGCATCGGCGTCCAGCTTTGCCCCATGTAGTACGAGCAGGGGCGGCAACAGGAGAGATATGAGGGACGGGAGCAGTGAGCGTTTAAACAGTATAAACTTTTTGGTGATGATGGCTCCCATCTGCTGCAGGAACAGAGACACTCCGTCGATTTGGTCGCATAGGGACAGAGCGTCGAATTCGGGCTTAGCACAGCTGTTAATTACACTCGAGTCATTGCTGAAATTAAAATCTGTGGCAGAGGCGAAAAAATCAAAGGTTAATACCAAGTCAGTCTGGTAAAGGAAATAAATATAAATAAATTGTATGTTCTACTGGTTACGAAAGTATATACAGATTGGTATTTTTATGGTATTTAAAAGAATAAGGTATAATTTTGTTTACAAATTACTGCAGTAATGCACACAAATCTACTTGTCATGTTTATAATTCATCTCTAACAACATGAACGGTTAATACGTTTTTAGAGAGTCTGTAGGAACATTATATCCCAACAACTAAAAATAAAACTAAAAATAAAGATAAAAAATATTAAAATATAATAAAACAATTAATAATAAAGAACAACAAACTATGTCATAACTTATTTTATTTCCTGAAACAAACAAATTGATATTTAACCTTGTGAATGACGAAATATTTAAATATTAGTTTCCAATTGAGCAAACAGAAATATTCAATATTTCTTTTAACGTGAGCGAATTAATTTTATTACCAATGTCTGTTCCCATTGATGGGGATTTGAAATCCCATCGAAGTATTCTAAGGGAGAAACAGGACGGATAGCAAAACAATAATTAGCAAGTCTAGCTTTATAAAAGGTTTTAAATAATTAGTTTTTATAAAGGTTGAAAAAATAAGATAAGGAAGGAGTCAAGAATTTAACTTTTACCTGTTGTCGACTTTGTCGTTCACAACGTTAATAGAATATTATGAATCAAAACAATACTCCTACCGTTGTTCTTTTTTGGCTTTGGATAACACCGTAGTTAAGTTTTCATTTTATTTTATTGGTTTTATTTTTTTGTTAATTTTTTCGTTAAGGAAGGGGTTATGCCAAAACGTTGGTTGTTCTTTGAAGACTTGTCAGGCCTAATCATACCCTGTTTTATTAACGTATATTTGTATTTATCGAAAAGCACGATTGCAGTCTCGCCCATATTTTTTTAGGATAATTCTACTACTAGGTTGGCACGGCTTGTCCAACAGATTGTGTTCAACAAGTAATCTCATATTTTAGATATTCAAACATAAACCTCGATGGGGAATGGTGATAAAAAAAAATTCATTTTAAAATAGTCTTTTTAACAGTTTTATTCAATCATCCAATATTTGAAATATAAATGCACATAAACTATGTAGAAAAATAACATGGGATATAAATGAAAAAATAGCTATTATTTTATATATCTATTTGAAAATATAAATGAATTTTTATTGAAGGCAATGTTACTTATATGTATGTTATTATTTTTATGAAAAGCGCCGTGAGCCCAGTTTCTGACTGGGATATAGCGATATATTGGCTATATAAATTATCAATTTATTATTATTATCTATATGTATAATTCTCTTCGTGTGACCATACGAGACACCACGCAAGCTATGGCGGATTAAAGGGGGGGCTGGACGGGCTAAAGCCAGGGGCCCCCGATGATTTAGGGCCCCCAAATTTAGTATAATTTATTAAAGTAATGGGGGTGAGACTGCAATCAGGCTTTTAAAAAGGTAAATGCATAAAATAAAAACAGGGTATTAGTAGGCCTGACAGGACGTAACACAGTAGATCTCTACTGGACTACTTGGATTTCACCGCAGCTAAGTGTTTTTTTCCTATTATTTCGTTTTATTCGTTTCATTTGTGTACTATTTGTCCGTTGAAGAATACTCTTTGCCGAAACGTTCGCTATTGCGTTACGTCCTGTCAGGCCTACTATTACCCTGTTTTTATTTTATGCATTTACCTATAATTTATTATAAAGGTGGACAAATGTTTGCATGAATCCCTAAAAATTTCATAAATTAAATAAATTAATAAAATCTTATATATTAATCTGATCGCTATTCGGACCCGGTAGCCTCTGTTTCGAAAAACTTGATTTGATTAGCTCAATAAGAGAACATATTAATGAATACTATTTATATCTTTTAAATTTTGTTCAAACATCAGGATCTTGTGGTCTTGAGGCAACGTGTTGTCTTGTTGCGCAAGCGGTAGCGGGTTCGATTCCCGGCCGCGACAATTGTTTTTTTTTCAATTGTCTTTATTTTTTTAAAAATTATCTTTTTACACTCAATTTTAGTTTCCAGGCAAACAGTTATTTCTTTGTGTTCGGTTTTTTTTTATGAATCCGATCCCGGAGTACAGACACATTATGAACAAGGAACCAATGGACTATCTAGTTTTCAAGTTACAGTCTTATATTAGCTGCTAGCAATCATTTTACAGGGACGCTAGCTGGATAGGGCCCACAGTTTGAATTGCAGACAGGGGTCCCGTGCAGTCTTAATCCGCCCCTGCCACGCAAGTATGTGCAAACGAGCATGACGAATGACCCTCGCTTGGGTCGCCCAATGTTTCGAAACCAAAAATGGTCTAGCGTTCACTTGCATTGTTCCTTCACAGAATAACGTGAGATTCGTAGTGTACTGGTTATCATGTAAGCCTTATACGGGGAAGGGCCTGGGTTCAAGCCCCAGCGAAAACATTGTTTCAATTTTTAAAAATATCTATTTGTGCCCGTTCTTTTACCCCTTTATTGCCAACATGGCTGACCCTCGCTAGGGTCGACAAATCACTGTTTTTGGTTGGCAAGCTAATGTGGTAAAGAGTGGTGGGTAGGTACATAACCACAGTGCGATTGTCTCGAAACAAACAATGAGTCGGCAGTTCCCCCGCCCCCCAACCGACGTTTACTCGCGTTCTTTTGATTTCTTCGTGCTTTAGTTTGTGTCCGTTCTTTCTCCACTTTCTTTGCACTCTCCATGAGCAAGTCTGCGGCGTATGCTATGCCGCGGGGCGTCTAGTTATTATTATTTGTTAAATGCATCTTCCACACACAATCTAAAATTGTGCAGTTTATAAATTACACTTTGCCAGCTATACTTTGTGTTTGTATTGACTAGATATTACTAAACAGAGTGGCAAAATGGAAGAAAATGCTTTGGTTTCCTCTTGCTAATTTATAACAAGATGGACCTTGCACGAGAAAAATTAAAGATTTAGAATTATTATATTTTATTAACAATCGAAGCAATATAAAAGTATTTCATTTAATGTTATTACCAGCCCGAAACCAAATTTTTAAATTAAAGCACAGTTACCTTTTTTGAACTCTTCTGAAAATTAAAAAAAAATTTAAAATATATATCAAATATCACAACTTTGTATATGATATTTCTGGTTTATGAATTTTTTTCAGGAAAATTATATCAATACATTACGCAATAATATATTAAATATTTATAGCACATTTCAAAAATCGATTAGTATATATTGTTATAGAAATTAAAAGAAATTGTACATAGGTGAAATTATATGATTTTTTGCAGCAAAGTCGAGGAATATTTTTGTTTACTTAACTTATAAGAGGATAATTTTATAATGAAATGTGTACAAGGTTGGAAATATTCCTGTAATTTAACGTTATTTCAATTGTTATTATAAAATACAACGTTTCTTATAATCGTTTAGGTCAACCTGCATCTTAAAAGTATTTCGTATCAAACAAATGTTTATTAAATGATACTAAATGAGTATTTTTACATGAATTACCATCAATAAAAAAAAGATCACAATTTTATTTACCTTTTTTCGTCTAATTCCTGGTCAAAAATATCGAGATTTTTTCCAATTCTGGATGAGATTGATTTAAAGAAATACATATTATTTTTTTAGATAAATGTTATTTTTAAAGGACTATTATTTTAAAATATACATAACTCTACGTTTGACTTACTTTTTGAACATAAACAAATCTGAAATGTTCATTATGTGTTTTTTTTCTAGTTTGAAATTGTTATAAACCAAGAGAAAAACAACTGAACTCATGTACAAAAAAAATATTTTTTTTGGCCATATCTTTTTTCTTAGCATTCAGGATTCAAATTTAAAACCTTTAACTACACAGAAAGAAAAAAAAATTCTAGCAATATTCCACATGAAATAACTGTTTAACAACGTACAAAAGATCACGTGGTTTAACTTGGTTTAACTTGGTTTAACTTGGTTTAACTGCTTGAAAAATAAAAATAGATAAATCACTTTGAAATTTGAGAAGTAGTAGTTCCTTTCCATTTTCTTAAAAATGTTAAGCTTTTCAAATTTATAATTCACGATTTATTCCACAACAGAGAAGAAAGGTGGGGTGGTGAAATGCCAGAGAGAGGGGGAACGGTGTCGAAGGTACCTTATAACAGTTCAATATTTGCCAGAAGATTTAAATGAAAATTAGCAAAATTATTCAAAATTCAAAATTGTGTTCCTTGATTACAGCGTAAAATGGTGAGTATTTCAATCCTAGTGTTTAATTGTGTGATGACTTTGGTCCAACTGGTGAGTATTTGAATCCTAGTGTTTAATTGTGTGATGACTTTGGTCCAATTGGTGAGTATTTGAATCCTATTGTTTAATTGTGTGATGACTTTGGTCCAAATGGTGAGTATTTGAATCCTAGTGTTTAATTGTGTGATGACTTTGGTCCAATTGGTGAGTATTTGAATCCTATTGTTTAATTGTGTGATGACTTTGGTCCAACTGGTGAGTATTTGAATCCTAGTGTTTAATTGTGTGATGACTTTTGTCCAACTGGTGAGTATTTGAATCCTAGTGTTTAATTGTGTGATGACTTTGGTCCAACTGGTGAGTATTTGAATCCTAGTGTTTAATTGTGTGATGACTTTTGTCCAACTGGTGAGTATTTGAATCCTAGTGTTTAATTGTGTGACGACTTTGGTCCAACAGGTGAGTATTTGAATCCTAGTGTTTAATTTTATGACGACTTTGGTCCAACAGGTGAGTATTTGAATCCTATTGTTTAATTGTGTGATGACTTTGGTCCAACTGGTGAGTATTTGAATCCTAGTGTTTAATTGTGTGATGACTTTTGTCCAACTGGTGAGTATTTGAATCCTAGTGTTTAATTGTGTGATGACTTTGGTCCAACTGGTGAGTATTTGAATCCTAGTGTTTAATTGTGTGATGACTTTTGTCCAACTGGTGAGTATTTGAATCCTAGTGTTTAATTGTGTGACGACTTTGGTCCAACTGGTGAGTATTTGAATCCTAGTGTTTAATTGTGTGACGACTTTGGTCCAACTGGTGAGTATTTGAATCCTAGTGTTTAATTGTGTGACGACTTTGGTCCAACTGATAATTTAGCTTAATCATTTCATCAATGCTCTTAGTGGTTTGACTGTTTCTGAACATTTTCCGGATCACAATTGTTCATCGACGTTATTTAAATTACCATTGAAATATAAAAACTAATTTCCTGTTATGATTATTCCTTCACCTGATTTGCTGGTATTTAAACCGGATGTTTATTTTCATAGATTCAATTTTTTGAATGTCATCAAAGTAGCTTTCGTGCTTTGACGTCTTTCAACAATGCTCAAATTGTCAAACAGGACACATAGTTATTTTCATTGTGTCAGTCAACCCATATAATTTCAGCTATGCTGAATTTATTCAAATCATTATTCAATAGTATTTCAGTTCACGACACCAAAATACAACTTAAAATATCCTCATAAAACAAAAAATTTATTTTTCTTAATACATTTTTCCACCAACTATTTTTATATAGCTATTTTATTTTTATTTTAAAAAAAAATCACCAATACACTGAACTGTGAAATGTTTATATAATAATCTCACATCAAAGTATCTAGACAACGACGACTCAATTATTTTTTTAGGGAATTAAATTTCTTTATAACGGTTAATCAGTTGCAGAAAAAAGTCTTATTTAAAAAAAAAGTATTGACTTATTAGAAAGATAACTTACTGAAAAAAAATAATGGAATAGAACAATTGTTGATTAATTTTTAAATTCTTTAGTCTATGGATGTCGGATAGTCTATATTATAGGCAGACATTTAAGGGGTCTGTAATTCAATGAAAAAAAAGAGTAAACTCTTTGATTTTAGTCCTTGTAACACCCTGCATGTGTGTAATTTCTCTTTAGATCAGGTACCACTTATTTTTATTGAAAACTAGCTGAGGTACTCGTCGTTGCATGATTTAAAAAGTAGTAGATAGATTTTTTTTAAAAAAAGAATAGAATTCCACATGGTGGACCTAGGGTGCTGAAATTGTGCATGGGACACTCATTTGACTCGGGACAGGTCATAGGCTATGTTTCAACCCCAGGTGACCCCCCCTAGGGTAACCTAGCCCTACTCAGGGTCACCTTGATTTTCTTTTCTGTTTATTGATGCTAAGAAGTGTGAATTAAATAACACTATTTATTGTTGTTAAGAAGAATAAATGAAATTAATCTCTTTATTTCTCAAGATCTTATAAAATTTAACGGGTGATAAAATTATAAACATTACCCGAAAAAAGACATTTGGTGCCCGCAGCCCCGAAGAAATAGACATTTCTCATTTCAATGCACTGGTGTATTTTAATATACTCTCACATACTTATATACCAGTTTTGGTCAATAAGTATTCATTTATACAGTAGCTAACGCTCAAACTAATATTAAAAAGCAACATAATGCGCCCCTTTACCCTAGGGGTGGTCACCTGGGGTTGAAACATAGCATATGACCTATCCCGGGCCAAATGAGGGTCCCATGCAAAATTTCAGCACCCTAGGTCCAACGGTGTGGAATTCTATGGGTAACAAAACAAACAAACAAACAAACTTTCATCTTTATATATTAAATAAATGGAAGAAAATGAGAAGATGGCTTACCGCATAAAAACATCTTCCAGAGTCATGGTCCGGATGCTGTACGATGAGATTCTAAGCTCTTTCTTATTGGTGTGCAAGTCATTCAACACATTGGCCAGCGCGTTGGCCTTGTGTTCAGCGATCATGTACTCAATTTCGTAAAGGTTTTCACTCTTGAGCGTTTGAAGGAAATAAAAACTCAATGTCTTTTAGAATGATCTTATTAAAGGTTGTATATTTATTTCAGGTTAAAGACGAAGAAATA
Source organism: Ampullaceana balthica (assembly GCA_944989445.1). Classification (NCBI taxonomy): domain Eukaryota; kingdom Metazoa; phylum Mollusca; class Gastropoda; family Lymnaeidae; genus Ampullaceana; species Ampullaceana balthica. The sequence continues at coordinate 1,130,535 of CALYLW010000071.1, read as the reverse complement.
TACCTTAAATATATGATTTATTCATTTTTCTGAGCTAAATGTATTGAGAATAAAAATATATAAATTCGTAAGAGATGTTGACAAACAGCAAAACATTAAAATGAGTAAATATTAAAATGTTGCACCTGATTTTTCTGTTCGATTAACTGTTCAATTACCTTGTATAGCTATATTTTATGTTATGACAGTCACATCTGACATATGTCGTTGGTGTAAACAAAAAGCTTAAATACCCAAAACGTGCCCCAGTCGATTTCGACTTACCACACTCTCCCCTGCATCGTAAAGCCACATAATTTCAGACAGGACATGAGTTGAGAACCCTTCGCCTTTCACCAAGGAAAGTGTGTAGCCAGTTCCTAGAAACAGAACGCACCTTAGTTTCAGACAATGTAGGAAGTAAGTTAGGATGATGGGCAAAAGGTGAATAAAATCACCACTTAAGGAACATTCTTTGAAAAAATATGCATCTACGTTATTTAAAGAGAACAAATGTTTAACCCAATGACGGTTGAGATTATAACTAATTTTAAGGAAGTGAAATAGAAATTATGTAGATAAATATTATGAAAAGTGTAAAGTTAACCCTCTCACGTCCAAAGATAGCAATTATAAAGTAAGTCAAGTGCCGCTACATGTTATCATAATTCGATTTCCACGCGATGATAGCTGCGTCTTGAGGAATTGTTGTGTTTATGTAGCGTGTCCTGACATCTAGCTTTTTTGCTACGACGTTGTCCGGCCAAATTCTGCCATCTTCTTTAATATTACAAAGTTCTTTTGCAAGTTCTAGTTGCCTGGCTTCATTCAAAGAATTCCTGTCAAAATTTTTGCCAGCCATGTCACTTTTAAAGACTTTGCCACCAAGGTCCTGTCAGACAATTTGTCAGCCAGGTTCTGTCAAACATTTTGCCTGCCTGGTCCTGTCAAAGACTTTACCACCCAGGTCCTGTCAAACATTTTTCCAGCCCATGCCTGTCAAACAGTTTGCCATTTCCTACTAAAACGTTTTGCAGTCAGTTCCAATGACAAGTGTTCTTATTAATCCCTGTCACTAAGTTTTACTGCTGTTTAGTGTCAGCCTGTGTTACAATGCGTTTCAAAAAAAAGGAAACTTTAAAAGTTATATTAGTTGATGCATTCGCTTTGTACTGGAAATACTTGAATGTGGACTTCAGTCTTAGTCTTAAACACAAAGATTGGTGTTAGATAAACCTTAAACACCAAGATTGGTGTTAGATAAACCTTAAACACCAAGATTGGTGTTAGATAAACCTTAAACACCAAGATTGGTGTTAGATAAACCTTAAACACCAAGATTGGTGTTAGATAAACCTTAAACACCAAGATTGGGGTTAGATAAACCTTAAACACCAAGATTGGGGTTAGATAAACCTTAAACACCAAGATTGGTGTTAGATAAACCTTAACTCTATTCATTCCTCTTATATAGAAATCGTACGTTTATGTACGTCGATATTTTTAGACCAGTTATTTTTGTATTTATTAATAATTTTAATTGTTTTTATTATATTTCACCAAATTTAATCGTAAAAATAAATTAAAAACTCAAAAATTAAAAATTTGTTATGATTTTGATATTTTTTTAAATATTTTAATTGACCGGACGTGATCTGCCGAGAGACGCTAATCTTAGCCATTTTGTGTCGAACGAAAAGCGACGTGCCTTCTATAAATATTTTAAAAAATAGATATTATCGGTGAAATTATTGACAAATTTCTATTTAAATCTTCTGGCAAATGTTTGGCAACTAGAATCAGGCGATTTTCATTAGGATTTTGATGAAATTCATACTTTGCAGCCTATCGGAATTGTAAATATAGAAAGGTAAGTTTTCGAGTGTTTTATCTTTCACAAATTTTCGAGTTTTTTTTAAATTTTAATAAAGTTATCAATCTAAGTTTTTGTTCTAATACATCCAGAAATATATAAACGTCATTTTCAAGTGAAATTAGAGAAACTACATAATTTTATATTTTGTATTTATTTTACTATACTAATAATTTGCTAACTTGTAATTCTTAACAACGGTTGCTAAGTAATGTAAACAAAGGAAAGTTTTCTGACTTTTGTTAAATATTAGATACTAAAGAAAAAATGCTCGATGTCATTATAGTCCTAATGGTTTCACACAATATTGAATATTTTAAAAAGTGACAAATTAGATAACGTTTGTTTTTTTCTTTATATTTATTATTCAATTACCCTAAGTCTAAGCCTATCACTATCTTTAAAAAAATAATATGACATTATTGCATAGTCATAGTCATTTCATTTCTTTTTGTTATTTTCACAGGGAAAACTCTTATGTCTTATGCTGTTCATGATGATGGCCCACCAGTCTCTATTCCAAACTTTCTCCCAGACAGCTGGAGAATCAGTGAAGTGAGTGTGAGGCAGTTTCTACATCCACAAAATTTCAATGAATTGTTTTTTACCTTGGATTTGGTTGAAACATTTGTCAACTATAACAATAAATATGCTTCAAACCTGGGACCTACTAAGTCCTTCATCCACAGTCTACAGTGGTTGATTTGATGTTTCAGCAGAGGAATTCTACAAATTTCTTGGATACCAAATGTATATGTGAATAATACATTTATCCAGTGTTCAAAAATATTAGTCGACTTTAACTTTGTCGAATCACAAGGCTGCCATGTGTTTTTAAAAATAATTTTCATACTGGATACAAGTTGTTAAAAGACTTTTTGGTCATAGTAATATGTGCAGGTGGGACAAATTCTTAAAAATGGAAATGTTTTCCCAATGAACTTGAAGGACATAAATATCTATGAAAAGAAATCAAAGCGAGATGATATGAGATGGATAAGAGGCTGTAAAAATTTAACATTTCAGTGGAGAGACTATAAGACAGCCTCTCTTGTTTCAAATTACATCTCATTGAATGGATTTTCATTTGTTAACAAAAGAACAAAAGTTAAGTGAGTTTTAGACTATTATTTGTGAGACAACCAGATATAAAAGTAATAAAAGCATATAATAACACTATGTGCTATTTTGATTAAAGTGACCATCTTAAACATAAATGCAACACCCTAAATGCATGGCCTGAGAAAAATATAAAGGTATTAGAAAACACTTGTCTTCCATTTTATTGACATTACTAGGATGAAAAGTTATTTTCTCTTCCAGAGTAGAGTAAAGAAAATCCTGTCATACAGGAACTGATTCGCCCAAACCGTTACCTCCAGATACATTTCACAGAGCTCTAGGTGGATTGCAACAAAGTTGATAGTATTCCAAGTTCTTCAAATGTTATTACTAAAAATAAATAAAAGCACATAAGACTGTGCCGATTTAAAATATGAAATAGAAATTGTGAACTGTGTGCTAAATCTGGACGGCAAAAAAATAGGAAGTCAGATGTGACACTTACCTTCTTTTATTTAAATAAAACAAGAAAATTTCATGTGGATTATCAGTTATAATTTGTGTGCATTCATATTTATTTGGGAAAAAAAATTATTGAAAAGTTTTATTGTGGTAATGTGAATTTTTAAAAAAGAAACAAGTCTTGTTTGATGGTAATGCATTTTTGAAAATTATTTCCCCTTTTTATATACTTGACAAAAAAAAATGTAAAAAAATAATTTACAGTTATAATTTTTTGATTTTTTCAGGAAAGATACAAAAATGAATTTACTTTCCTAATAAAGTAAAATTAGTAACATTTGATTTAAACTGTATTTTTTTCTATATTTGTATCTGATGGAAAAAAAATAATAAAAATTATTTTTTCAAAATATGGTCATACATTTTTTTTTCAAATTCAAAATACTTATATAAATGTTTACAAATCATTCATTTTCAAATACCTCATTCATTTTCCTACAAATTAATCTATTACATGATTAACTTTGGACCTCAAGTTTTAATGTTATTGAGCTTTCTGTAGAGTCATTAAAATTTTTCAAAAAAAAGGGAGAAAATCAAGGAATGTAAAGAGTTAAACACCAAGATTGGGGTTAGATAAACCTTAAACACAAAGATTGGTGTTAGATAAACCTTAAACACCAAGATTGGTGTTAGATAAACCCGGTTGAAGAGTTAAGCAGAAATATTTTTTTTTAAGGAAAAAAAATAAGCCTTATTTCAACTTACCATACGCGTTTTTTAAGAAAGATGTTGTGCCGTAACTGTGGATTGTCTTATTGGCCAAGATGGCCACCCTATCCCCAAGGATGTCCGCCTCTTCCATCAAGTGACTGGTCAGAAATATTGTCCGCCCGACTTTCATCTCTCTCAAAAACTTCCATATGTCAGTCCTCGTGTTGGGATCTATGCTTCCAGTCGGCTCGTCCAGAAAAATGATCTGTGAAAGGGAAAGGTCCTCTCAATTTAAAGGTATATTTTATTGATCCAAAATTAAAAAATATGACAACTGTGAAAGTGATAAAACTTAACTAGAATCCCAGATAGTAATAAGAGGATAATTATTATTTCTTAACTCGATTAAAAATCTTAACATTTAATTTCCATGATTTGTATTTCCATGATATGATAAGGAAAATATTGTTTAGGCTAGCTGCTGGTAAATCTTGCAAGATTGTGTTGTTCGTGACAGCCGCTTCTTTGTAGGTGATGCGTGTGCTACTGTTACGTGTGCTACTGTTACGTGTGCTAATGTTGCGTGTGCTACTTTTGCGTCTGCTACTGTTGCGTGTGCTACTGTTGCGTGTGATACTGTTGCGTGTGCTACTGTTGCGTGTGCTACTGTTGCGTGTGCTACTGTTGCGTATGCTACTGTTGCGTGTGCTACTGTTGCGTGTGCTACTGTTACGTGTGCTACTGTTGCGTGTGCTACTGTTGCGTGTGCTACTGTTGCGAACTATGTCCCTTAAGTCTCTATACTAGATAAACACATTTTTTAAAAATTATTTAAAAAAAGAAATTATTGTGTGTGTGTGTGTGTTTTGTTTTACCTGGTTAAGAAAATTGTACAAATGTACCAATACATATACGCATTTATTTCTAGCAAATATTTCTAAAAAAGAGACAGTCAATGAGTCCCTTAAAAGGTTTACAGAACCTTGACGTGTCGAACCGAACATTTGTACAACTAAGGTTTACATAACCTTGATGTGTCGAACCGAACATTTGTACAACTAAGGTTTACATAACCTTGATGTGTCGAACCGAACATTTGTACAACTAAGGTTTACATAACCTTGATGTGTCGAACCGAACATTTGTACAACTAAGGTTTACATAACCTTGATGTGTCGAACCGAACATTTGTACAACTAAGGTTTACATAACCTTGATGTGTCGAACCGAACATTTGTACAAATAAGGTTTACAGAACCTTGATGTGTCGAACCGAACATTTGTACAACAGTTAAAACTGAAAGGAGAGAACGAAAGAAAAAAAATGCGAGAACTTCCTAGCGACCAAATTTATTTTTAACAAATTGTACTTTCAAGTAGAGCACAAGTAAATCCGGAGGAAGAATATCTGCTACTGAAATACGCCATTGCACAAGCTTGTATCTTCTTGAAATATATGAATACTTGAATGTGTCCAAACTCTTTAAACAACACATTTATTTGATCAATATTTCAATTAGTGTCGAACATAAAGCGTGATCTGTTTAGCATCCGCCTATTGAAATATCCAAACAACACACTCAAATATTACGCTCAAAATGCACTACTGTTATTATTGACTTTTTAATGGGTTTTTTCCTTACGAAATCCGAAATGTTAGCTTTGTTTATTATAGAGGGATATAGATAGAAATGAGTAAATGTTGAGGTTAACAAAAAAGTTATCCTTAAATCTATAAACCTGATACAAACGTGTACCAGTGCATTCACTCAACTATTAATTGATTTTGTTTCAGATTTTGTACCTTAACATCGCCCATAAAAGCACAGGCGATCGCCAGTTTCCTTCTTTGCCCACTGGTCAGCTTGTGCGGTAAAGTCCATTTCTTCTTGCTGAGGCCCATCTTGATAAGTGCGTGCTTGACATCTGCAACTACCTTTTCTCCAGACTGGCCTCGGAGCTGAAACATTTCTTCAGTGATTATGTTTTAAATTTTAGATCTTAACAGGTGTTTACATGTATAATACCGTAGGTCCTTATTCTAGATTACTTGACTTGAGATCGCGTCTTTCTTTTTTATTGTAGTCGCTTTGCACCTAATTGGAAAAGTCTATAGAAAAATAAAATAGATGTGATTAATGTGAGGGACAATATTATAGGTTAATGGGGTTTTCCCGATCTGTGTATGTTTAGGCTGGTATGTTGCAAGGTGCGTATAATATTGGGGATATTTTTAATTATGACGTAAGATGAGGGGATATGACGTAATAGAGTGAATGGGATATAAGGACGGTTTGTTGTTGATAGCGAGCAGAGGATTGATTTTGTTGTGCGTGGAAGGACTTTGTTAAAGAAGTGGAACAGATTAAACATATAGAATGTTCTGATGGTGTTGGGTTTGTTTGAGTTTAGCTTGTCCATGTTGGTCATACCATTACCCAGAACACAGAACATACCACTTAATTCAATTTAAAGACCTCTGTTTTTAATGTCGATCGTGTTTTTCAACAGTTAATATATGCCTGAGACATATAAATTGCTCAGTGGTTATGACATGATATTAAATAATTATTATTTTGGTTATGTGATATATTAGGGATTTTAGTGCATTTATGTTTATTGTACTAAACTATGCAAAATATATTTCATATGTTCTCAAAAATAGATAGTTTATACGTTTCAATTGACTGTTAAATAAATTAAAAGTGTACATTACAATTTAATTTATCTAAGTCTCACATGACTGTATAGTATATCAAAGTCTCACATGACTGTATAGTATATCAAAGTCTCACATGATTGTATAGTATATCAAAGTCTCACATGGCTGTATAGTATATCAAAGTCTCACATGACTGTATAGTATATCAAAGTCTCACATGACTGTATAGTATATCAAAGTCTCACATGACTGTATAGTATATCAAAGCCTCACATGATTGTATAGTATATCAAAGTCTCACATGACTGTATAGTATATCAAGGTCTCACATGACTGTATAGTATATCAAAGTCTCACATGACTGTATAGTATATCAAAGTCTCACATGATTGTATAGTATATCAAAGTCTCACATGACTGTATAGTATATCAAAGTCTCACATGATTGTATAGTATATCAAAGTCTCACATGACTGTATAGTATATCAAAGTCTCACATGACTGTATAGTATCTCAAAGTCTCACATGACTGTATAGTATATCAAGGTCTCACATGACTGTATAATATCAGATGTTCCAGGCAGGTCAGCTTCGAGAACAAAAAGTGACGTTGACGACAGAAACCGCTGACAGCCTGAACTTTCTTCAGACTTTTGCACATGTCATATCCGTCCACCACCACCGATCCATCCGTTGGCTGTAGAAAACCTGTTGTAATAGATTTGTTCATAGATAATAGGCATGTCCTTATGTTTTATAGGTACGAAGGTGAATTAATAGGAGAAACGCTTTGTTCTAGATACAGAGTTTGAATTAACTTGTGGTTGAAAAAAAACAAGCTTAGAGTTACCTTTCATTGTTATCTTCAGTCGTACTCTACCGTTCAAGGCAGAAACTAAACAATATTCCATAAAGCAATACTTTGTATAGACTTGAACTTCATAAAAGCCCCGTACATTTAAATTCAATGTGATTATACGGCTTCACCATGACTATTAATAAAATGACCATATCAAAGAAAACAACTTTTAAAATACTATTTTATTTTAATTGTAATTTATTTTACATTTGAATTTTCTTTAATTGTTTTCTTGTTTGCTTTAAAAAGTGTAAATTTGAATAAAGCCTTAACATTAAGTTTATGGTTAAGTACATTGGGAAGAGAATTTTAAAATATTAAACGAAATCTTAACACGCACGTCAAGAAAATAAAAAGAGTTTACAAAAATATTACTGCCACTCCAGTCGAAATCAGCTACGACCATTTCACTCATCGTACACTTTTACCTGTTAATATTGAGAAGATAGTAGATTTCCCCACTCCGGTGTGTCCCAGCAGTACGGTCATCTGATTGTAGGGAATGTCAAGGTTAACGTCTAACAAAACTTCCGTCTTTCCGAATCTCTGGAAGAAATTAACCGATGAGATTGTATATAAAATGGTTTATCTTGAATTTATAATTTTTGTAACATGATAACAGAGAAGATATTGAACATCTCCTACCCCCCGCACATCACAAACGAAGCGGTCCGCAACACAATAAGTGCTGTCATTGGCCCCTACAAGGACCTTCTCACCTCAATTAAGAAGAGGAAACTACGATGGTACGGACACGTGACAAAATCTGGAGGTCTCGCAAAGACCATATTACAAGTCACAGTCCAGGGAGGAAGGAAAAGAGGCAGACAAAGAAAGAGTTGGGAAGCCGATATCAAAGAGTGGACCGGCCTGTCATTCATTGACTCTCAAAAGGCAGCACAGGACTGGGACAAATGGCGTGAGATAGTGTGCAGTTCACGATGGTGCCCCACGACCCAACGACGGGTTAAGGGATAGTTCAAGTTCAACAGAGAACCTCGAGGAAAACATTAACAAAACGAAAGTGTCTAAAATGTCTAAAATAGAATGATAGTAATATAAATAAACTACAATGGTTTTTCTTGTAATTTAAGATGTAGAAAGAAGTAAAAACAACTTTGATAAGGAAGAAGGAAAATAGAAAAGTATCTTGTGGTATCGCAAAGGTTTGCATGGTTCCCAAGGACTTGTTGAACCTTAAGATTTGTGAGACTTATTTTGATACTGTTGCCATGGTTACTCGGACGAGACTCAGGGACCCAGGATGAGTTACATTCATAACGTGAAGACAGGCTGGTTTAGGTCATGTAAAGTCATGTTTAGTTTAGTAAAGGTTAACAAGTGACTTTTCCCGCAGAAGTTACCTTTAACTTCAGAAACCTTTCAGTAGTTGATAAAATGTTAGAAGTTTTGTGCGGGAAGGAAACAAAAGTAGATTGATGTGAAACATTTATATGACTGTAAAATAGAAGATGGCTGTAAAAACACAGTAGATCGGAGTGAAAAGTATGTAACTGTGAAAACTTTGGAGAACTTTGAAACTTAGGAAATTTTAATCAGGCATAGGGATGTATGCTCTCTTGTTGGAGAACGACTATCATGTCTAGAATGACGCTAGGAAATATCTTGGAAATTGACTAAGTAGCATTTACTCACTGAGGTTACTGTTACAATGTATTGGTAATTTGTATGCTCAAATATGCGTACCAAGGTCCAGTTTTAGTCCTCACAACAATATTACTGATTTGTGTTTTTTTTATAGAAAAGACGGTTGGTGAGAACAAGATCAATCCATGTAAAGTAGGACCATGATTTCATTAGCGAAGGTTGTATTGTTAATATCATTGGTACATTTGCTCTGGTGTTACTGGTGTAATTGAAAGAAAATTAAACTTTTGAATAATGCCTAAATTTCATTCAAGAGAAACTTATGTCGTTAACAACCAACCAAGTTCTCAATGTGATCAGGAAAAGACTGCATAGATTCACCTGCATAACGCCTAAATTTCAGTGAAGGGGAATTTTTTGTCGTTAACAATTAACCAAGTTCTCAATGTGATCAGGACAAGACTGCATAGATTCACCTGCACTAAGTTTTTTATCTGTATCGCTGGCTTCTGGTACCCTTCAAACTCCTCTAGGTACGTGCTTGGCCTAATGATGGCATGAGAGGCGTCTTTACCTGGTTGCCTCATTAAAGAGTCAAGTTGTTTCTGGGGATCGAAATAGGGTTGACGACGTTTGTTCAAACACATGAAAAATAATGTTTTTTTTAAAATATTTTTTTTTATTTTTGTGGAAACGAAACTAATAATTATCGTTTAACATTAATTCTAACGATTTATATTTACCTTAATTTATATTTACGCTCAATGTAACCGAAAAAAAGAAACCAACTAATTTAATCATAATTTAGACATTTATTAAGTGTAATCTATGTATGTTTATGAATATGTTTACTAAGAAAGTTGACGTATTCCCAATGCCAATATTTAGCGGCTTATGTCTAGTATAATATAACATTTATAAACAAAATGGAAATTTAATCTAAACATGTTTTTATAATAAACGACTATATGAAACAATATGCAAACAAAAGTTTAAATAAAAAAATAAATGTTTAGTATTTCAACATTCTCAGTAACAATGTGCAAAATAATTAAATAAACTCATTGAGATGTATTCGGTCTTCTGAAATGAAAGATTAATTTCTCGATTAATCGTTAAAAATTTATAACGTTTAAATTATTTTTTACGATTAATCGACACTTACTTACAAAGTATTGGAAGTCAAAAGGTAAAATTAATAAAAATACAAAAATTGCTGCCTATAAATAATACATTTCCTGACGATTACATGCACATTTTGGTTTTAAACTATTGACTGACGTCTGACGTGAATATTCAAAATGTTGATAAAGTGTGCCTACCATGGTTCTAACACTTCGCCTATTTAAGAAATTAAAAGCGTATTAAGCTAATGGTAGTAATGGAGTTTGACTCAGAGACAGAAAATGACGACAGCTCTTCTGGTGGATTACTGCGTTACAAAATGGAGATGAAAGTTCCTGAATCCATTAACCCTCCATACTTGTGGAAACTTAATGAACTTTGATATCCGATAACGTCATTACTTGCAAAGACCGTTTTGTGCATACCAGTTACCTCAGTTCCATGTGAATGATTATTCAGCTCAGCTGGTTATATTGTAAATTAGACCCGCTTATCACTTGACCAAAATAATGTCAACACACTTGTCTTTTTGTGTAGTTGGTTAAAGGATGACATATAAAGGAGACTTTCCAGTGTTATTTAGATTTCAACAAGAACGTTTAATAAGTGTTACTTAGGACATTATAAAGTTTAATTTTTGGCTTTAATATAACGTAACGATTAATTAATCGTTACTTTTTTTTAAGTTAATGATTAAATTTAAATAAATAGTAAACAGCCCTAATTCTACTAAAAATATAATTCAAGTTTTCTTTTTTTTTAAATATACTTTTAATAGTTCCATCCTGGTATTCTATGCTGTGTTTTGTTAAGTATTTGTGCTAGTCTGTCTTCTTTTTTTTGTTCTACTTAATTAGTTTTTGCATCGCATAGTAGCTAATGTATGTGTATATTAAATTAAATATAGATTAAGTTCAACACTTTTTTAAAAAAAAATACTTTGTACCATTGAAGACATTTTCCTAAACGTCTACCAACGAATTTTTTCTATTAATAAAACTTTACATTTATTGTTTTAATTTTAATCATACAAATCGTTTGTGTTTCTTGCACTCTGAGCAGCATTGAGCAACAAAACAAGCTAATCTATCGTCACAATAAAATGTATGTATATATAAAATGTGGTTAATGTTTCAATCTTCTAAAATCTGTGAACCATCTCATTGTCTGATTACTTTCTTTATTGTTTGAGGCTGCTCATAGCAACGAGTACGCTGTAAAATCAAAGCTTCTTCAAGTTGATTCCAAGAAACCTGACACATTCTTGTCTTCTGCCTAATGCATCCCTAACTCAATATACTATTGATACACACGGTGAGGAGTGTTTTTTTAATTTAAGGATTGCACCAAACATCGACCAAAGAGATTACTGTACTCTGAAAGCTGCTGACAGTTACCTTTATCAAGCTATCGTTGCTTGGAACCAGGTCTACCTGTGATGACACACTATATCTGCTCGCTCGCTGGATGGAGGAGTTATTGTTGTTCAACTTTTTCATGGCAGTTCTTCCACAATTCTGAGAAATTTCAGTATAAAATTATCAAATATGCCGCATGTGCTCCTTCTTTACAGAAGATTACTACTTCCTAAGTGTATAATTGAGTTCTGTCTTAATAACTGGCTTTGTTCTAGTGTACAGAAATATGCTACATTACTAAAGCTAAAGTCTCATTTGAAACTAGTGTACAATAAAGTGTCATAAAGTCTCATTTGAAACTAGTGTACACTAACGTGTCATAAAGTCTCATTTGAAAATAGTGTACAATAATGTGTCATAAAGTCTCATTTGAAAGTAGTGTACAATAACGTGTAATAAATTATCATTTGAAACTAGTGTACACTAACGTTACATAAAGTCTCATTTGAAACTAGTGTACACTAACGTGTCATAAAGTCTCATTTGAAACTAGTGTACACTAACGTGTCATAAAGTCTCATTTGAATCTAGTGTACAATAACGTGTCATAAATTCTCATTTGAAACTAGTGTACACTAACGTGTCATAAAGTCTCATTTGAAATTAGTGTACACTAATGTGTCATAAAGTCTCATTTGAAACTAGTGTACACTAACGTGTCATAAAGTCTCATTTGAAACTAGTGTACACTAACGTGCCATAAAGTCTCATTTGAAACTAGTGTACACTAAAGTGTCATAAAGTCTCATTTGAAACTAGTGTACACTAACGTGTCATAAAGTTTAATTTGAAACTAGTGTACAATAACGTGTCATAAAGTCTCATTTGAAACTAGTGTACAATAACATGTCATAAAGTTCCATTTGAAACTAGTGTACAATAATCTGTCAATTAATCCTGACTAAAACGACAGCTAAAATACCGACATCTTCAAAGTACGATTAATGACACGGTGCTTGAGGTTTCTCAAAATTAATTTTTAAAAATACATGTTTTTAATAGTTCCAGACGACAGAGATTACATCTCTTTTTTTAACCTTGATTCTCACATATAACAAAATCTTGGGTTATTTTAAGAATAAGGTTTTCCTCATCCAAGACCAATATAATTGTACCAATATTTTAAGGATAAAATAGTGTGAAAATAAGAATATCTAAATAGGGGTGTACCGGATTTCGGCTCCGGCTCCCGCAAATCCGGAATCTGGACATTTTTACAAAACACGCTCCGGCCTGGTTTTACTTCATAAATCCGGACAAACCCGGCTCCGGTCGGATTTCAAAATTTAAATCCGGTACAGCCCTAATTTTAAAATAGATTTGGTTAAAAAATGGTTTGATGGTTATAAAAATAAATAAAGATATTTGTAGAAAGCGACACAGTTCCACAAACGTGGTTCCTTTTTTTAACCTCTAAATCAAGTAATCACTTAGGCAAGAGATTAGAAAGCTATTCATGAGAGCTGAGCATTGTCCATAACACATTTTATTTCACAGGCTGGACACCGAAAGGGGGACGTCGTCTCCTGATATAGCATGGCCGAGGATAAAGTGGCCGAACTATTAGCAGTGATTGGGGTTTGGGGCCGATCAGGCACAAGACGTGCGGAGATATACTTTACGGTGAGGCCTTACACAGAAATTTTAAACCAGTTCAATAAAAGCTATCAATAGAGAATGACATCGTATCTAGTATTTTATACTTAGCGGTGGTGGTTAGAGAAGAAAAAAATGTCTCTAAAAAAGTTTAGGCAATAGTTACAGAAAACAATACAATACATCTTTAGGCTATTCCTGACAAAATGCTATAATTTTATATCAGTATATAATACATTACAAATGTATTTATTGGAACCAAGATTTAAATTTTTATTATATTATTCATAAAATGAAACTTTACTGGGCTATTTCTGATAGGATTTAGAATTTTCTATTGTTTAGTTTGGGTATTGATGCTTTAAATAACTAACAGAGGCAATAAAATTGAAAAAGCTACAATTAGCCTGAAATAATTTCATTAAAAAAAGTATTAACATTGACATTGACATTGTCACACTTCATTTTTTTGTCTCCCATATCCTCTTTTCGAGGTCGTAGGGGGTTCTAATGTTTCCATTAGAACATTCTCGGGCTTAGTGGACCTTGGCGGCGCCCATCATTCTTCAGGTCGACGGGTGGCTTTCTTAGCGTTAGTCATACATCAACATTTTTATCGTGGCTATAACGTGGGCTCGATCCCACGCCCCTCGGCTTGTGAAGCGAGCACACTATTTTAATATTTCTGAGTACTAAATTGCAGAGCTTATCTCCTTTTAGCCGGACACTCTGATGTAATCTCATAATCTCTTACCTGGCACAATGACTGTATAAAGTAGACCACGGATTCAATGGCCAACCTCCCCTTGTACGCCTTATCGATGCAGCAGACGAATGCCATATTCAGGACCGTGTTGACACTCATCGCAATCAGTCCTCCAAGAATTGACTTGCCCTCGTTGTCCATTTCTGAGATGTTGCTAAAGCTGGACACCATCCCTGAAATGTGATTAAAGAATGTTCCACATTCAACCGAGACGTTTACCACCAATAAACCAGCAGCACCTCGAAACGCTATCGGCGTACGCGTCTTGTAAGACCTTAAATAACTCAACTATAGGAGAACAAATAGTCTGCTATAACTGTTAATAACAGCACAAGATGTGGCGGTTGTTAGTACATTTTGGTCCAATGTCAAAATTATAAAATGCTTTTTTCAAAATGAATACCTAAGTTTCCCATTAAGAAAATAACACTTTAAAAATAATTGATATAAAATTCGAATCTAATTATAGATAAATGTATGCAATTATAAAATCCCTTACAGAACCAATTATAATATCCCTTACAGAACCAATTATAATATCCCTTACAGAACCCAATTATAATATCCCTTACAGAACCCAATTATAATATCCCTTACAGAACCAATTATAATATCCCTTACAGAACCAATTATTATATCCCTTACAGAACCAATTATTATATCCCTTACAGAACCAATTATTATATCCCTTACAGAACCAATTATAATATCCCTTACAGAACCAATTATAATATAACCCATACAGAACCAATTATTATATCCCTTACAGAACCAATTATTATATCCCTTACAGAACCAATTATAATATCCCTTACAGAACCAATTATAATATCCCTTACAGAACCAATTATTATATCCCTTACAGAACCAATTATTATATCCCTTACAGAACCAATTATAATATCCCTTACAGAACCAATTATTATATCCCTTACAGAACCAATTATAATATCCCTTACAGAACCAATTATAATATCCCTTACAGAACCAATTATTATATCCCTTACAGAACCAATTATTATATCCCTTACAGAACCAATTATTATATCCCTTACAGAACCAATTATAATATCCCTTACAGAACCCAATTATAATATCCCTTACAGAACCAATTATTATATCCCTTACAGAACCAATTATAATATCCCTTACATAACCCAATTATAATATCCCTTACAGAACCCCGCTAATACTACATCACCTAACTCAAAGGCCAATATAGGCTGAAGGCTGGAACGAACATTTTGCTTATTATTTGGATTTGTTTATTAAAGTAGATGTCAATGAGATGGGAAGTTGTTTTTTTTTAAACTTTTTATTTTTGGGGGGTTTGTTTGTTTTGTTTTGTTTAGTAGATGCACCTGAGTTAGCTTTAACTCTCTTTGGTAATCCATCAACTCGATTTTTACCACATTTCATTTCACTTTATTTCAGACAACATTTAATCGCAGACGTTACAGGAATCTCTTGTGTGGCAGAAGCTATGAAATTGGCCGAAGATTTTCTTGTCATAAAATGGCTAGTAAGCAAAACAATAAGCCACACAAGGTAGATAAGAACTGTCACTTACACTGACACATTTTAACAAAATGAAACATACATATAGTACAATTTTTATATATTTAATTTGTTGGGGCGGGAATGAAACGCTCTCATGTTCCCTATTTACTCTTTACACGCGAGTTGTTGTTTTTTTCACTTTTACCCCAAGTAACAAATACATTAGCATTGGGCTGCGTGACTTGAACTCACCATTGTATTCGTTACTGGAGATCCTGTCGAACACAATGTTGAAGGCTGGTCCGAACAAAACGCTGGCGAACACGTAGAGCTGTGTGGGGGGGGAGGGGAGACATGAGGACATCTCTTCTCAAGACTCCACTCAGGCTGACACAGATGAAGAGAGCCACGGAAAGCATGGGGACCACGTGCCTCGCTGTCAAAGCGACGATTGCGTCAGTTCTTGACATTGATTGGTTGATGTCTTTGAATGGTTGCATGCAAAACATTGCCTTGTCCTCGCTCATAAGTTAATTGGTAGATGTCGTTTAATGGTTGCATGAAAAAATGTGCACTGTCCTCGCTCTTAAGCTAAAAATCAACGATTTGTAGGCAGCTAAACTAGAACAATTCAGACATCTTCACCCATGCACACAAATACATATTCGATAAAGGAGGTCAAGTGTTGGGATATATAAAGACCATTTTCATGTATGTTTTCATGTGACACACGAAAAACTTTTTAATAAAGTTGCATTTTGTTTATATTATAATTATATTATGGTTACTATAATAAGTATATACGTAGAAATGTGAAAGAAAATCAACACTGCGCCCTTTAAAAATATATATACATAAAAAAGTGGAAATATATAAAACAATTATGACATGTAATTACTTTTTTTTACTATCTGTGTAATTTTTAAAAAAATATATCAAAACTTTTAACTGGCATTTCCAAAAATATTTTCTTTTAACAATTTTTTTGTTTTAAATTTATTATATAAGTTTGCAAATCTACATTTAAAATCCCCCACGGAAATCTGAATATTGCTCTATTCATTGGCTTAAATAGCGGCACGGACCTTTTTTGATGCCGATGGAGACGCACAATGAGAAGGTCAGGAAGTTGGATGCCACAGACAGTAGAACGACAAAGAGTAGCCCCTTGGTACAGATGTAGATTGGGCTTCTGTGCGTCCAGGTCTCGGCGAGGCCACTTACTATACTGATGATAAGGAAGATGACCAATAACATGTGGATGACCAGCCAGGCAGTCAGGTAGATGGTCAGCGAGACCCCGAGAGGAAGTATGTTGTCCTGGAAAGGTTTCAAGAAGCAGACGTTGTTGTTGAATTAAATCGACGAGCTTTAAATAACACTACGACAGCCGACAGTTGTCAAAATTCTAATATAGATAATCATATTTTCGTTTCGAATGTTTTATTTTTCATTTGCTTAGCTCCATTGAGAGGGATGTTTACACATTTAAAAATGAAGGTAAATACATACGAGACATACAGATTCAGGGGGGAAAAATCTTAACATTTACATTAGTTATACAACATAATTTTGTTCCGCTAATTAATTCTGCAATAATTTTTAACATTGTTCTTCTTTTTTTTCAAATTTTTATAACTACTTTAAAAAAAATAAAAAATTATATCATTATTTTGTTTACTCATTCCCTTATTTGGAGAAGGTTTACATTTGGGGTCGCTGTATTAAGCTGATTGTGAGGTGGTGACGTATTAACTGAGCGCGTTTCAACATGATGAAGCAATAGACGTAAGTAAGAAGACACACTTCTCTTCGTGTGGTAACGTTTGAGTGTAAAGAATCTTTTCACTAAGACATATTGCCTTTGCCTCTCTTGACTTGCCGGATGGCATTGAGCACAACTTTGGGCCTACAGGCCTAAAGGGGCCCTAATGGTTGTGGATACCATAAACCTTTGCCTCTCTTGACTTGCCGGATGGCATTGAGCAAAACTTTGGGCCTACAGGCCTAACGGGGCCCTAATGGTTGTGGATACCATAAACCTTTGCCTCTCTTGACTTGCCGGATGGCATTGAGCAAAACTTTGGGCCTACAGGCCTAACGGGGCCCTAATGGTTGTGGATACCATAAACCTTTGCCTCTCTTGACTTGCCGGATGGCATTGAGCAAAACTTAGGGCCTACAGCCCTAACGGGGCCCTAATGGTTGTGGATACCATAAACCTTTGCCTCTCTTGACTTGACGGATGGCATTGAGCAAAACTTTGGGCCTACAGGCCTAACGGGGCCCTAATGGTTGTGGATACCATAAACCTTTGCCTCTCTTGACTTGCCGGATGGCATTGAGCAAAACTTTGGGCCTACAGGCCTAACGGGGCCCTAATGGTTGTGGATACCATAAACCTTTGCCTCTCTTGACTTGCCGGATGGCATTGAGCAAAACTTTGGGCCTACAGGCCTAACGGGGCCCTAATGGTTGTGGATACCATAAACCTTTGCCTCTCTTGACTTGCCGGATGGCATTGAGCAAAACTTTGGGCCTACAGGCCTAACGGGGCCCTAATGGTTGTGGATACCATAAACCTTTGCCTCTCTTGACTTGACGGATGGCATTGAGCAAAACTTTGGGCCTACAGGCCTAACGGGGCCCTAATGGTTGTGGATACCATAAACCATAAGCGTTACGGAAAACAAACAACGATTTCTAACAGGATTTTAACATTGAATCATTTCAAGCTCCACGGAGTCCGTTAAATGTTTATGTGTTTTTGACAATAATGCGATTTAATAATTGAATGATTATTTAATACGATTACTTAAATAAAGAACTGGGATTTCTTAGTAGAACTGTCTGCTCTTTAAAATGACTTGACATGGTAAAATTCATCGTTGCAATGATTTATTATGTTTAGCAGCTTCAGAAATAAAACTGTATATAGGATCGCATCAAAAATTGAAAGCTATCTATTCATCTCGACGCATAGGATAAACACGGTCCTTTGATAAACACAACAGGCAATGACAATTTTAAAACGCGCATTTCGTAAAATGTTAACAGAAGAGTCAAATAAATCCTCCTGTTCAATGTCTCGAAGGCATAAGAACCGTGCTGTACAGCTAGCCCCACATCCGTGTAACTCTACACATCGTCCCCAGTCACACATTACATACGTCTAACCGCCCCATTTGTGTGACTCTCCAGACTACCACCAGACATCGCAGCCTTCAACCCAATAGCAACGCAGCTAATCCCCACCAGCCCCAGTATATCCACCAACCCTCCCTGCCTGCAGTTAAAACGACTTCACCTTAAGATGACGCTCTTTCTCTGTGACAATTATTTTCGTGGCGTAGCAGGAGAAGGACATGAATATCAGGAAGACGGACATCCTGACCAGCTCGAAGCTCACTCTCAGCTGTACGTTCTCTTTGATAACAGTCGGCATCTTGTGGCTCCACAGCTTCATGGTCGTCAAGGTCAGGTTGTTCATCGACTGCCAGTAGTTGATGAAGACGTGCGCGATGTGATACTGGCACATTGAGATGAACGTCACTGAGTACTCTGTTGTTACACCAGTGTAACAAGATTAATTTACATGAGGATGGCCAATGTCACTATAAGACATGTGGCAATCTATGATGGGGCATAATGAAATGGTCTTATTACAAATGAGGTTTAATATGTAATATTAGATTCATCTTAGAATGCGTTAATTAGTTGCTAAATCGATTTCTTGTTGTTTGGTTTTTCGGGTAAAAATGTATTACAAGGATTAGCGTAAAATCATATTAAAGGCTTATGACCTTGAGTACGGCACCTGGAAAGCTGTAGCTAACTTCTACTTACCGTGACAATACAATGTTGACATCTACCCACCGTGACAATACAATGTTGACATCTACCCACCGTGACAATACAATGTTGACATCTACCCACCGTGACAATACAATGTTGACATCTCATCATCGTGACAATACAATGTTGACATCTACCCACCGTGACAATACAATGTTGACATCTACCCACCGTGACAATACAATGTTGACATCTCATCATCGTGACAATACAATGTTGACATCTACCCACCGTGACAATACAATGTTGACATCTACCCACCGTGACAATACAATGTTGACATCTACCCACCGTGACAATACAATGTTGACATCTCATCATCGTGACAATACAATGTTGACATCTACCCACCGTGACAATACAATGTTGACATCTACCCACCGTGACAATACAATGTTGACATCTCATCATCGTGACAATACAATGTTTACATCTACCCACCGTGACAATACAATGTTGACATCTCATCATCGTGACAATACAATGTTTACATCTACCCACCGTGAAAATACAATGTTTACATCTCCTCACCGTGACTGGGGCCGTGAACGTCATCCTTGTCAACATGCCACTGGCTCAAGATTCTAAACCTCAGATTTTTGGGTACATCAGTTGAGCTGGGAGTCAGGCCGTCAAACATGACCAGTGGGCGTTTGTTGTTGGTGGTGTGCAGGTATCTGTGCCCTGAGTACAGGGTTTTGAACCCCAGCACTTCAGGTACTTTAAGAATCATTGTTTTAAATGGTGAATGAAAATAAGGTTCGAATGTGACCATATTTACTGACGATTTTTAACTTTCTTTTAAGCGTTAAGTAAAATTGAATGGCTACAAATGTCGGAATAAGATAAAATGATACTTTGCTTGTTCATGTAAACATTCTTTGCTATTAATACGGAACAAACTGATTTGAATTGTAATGCAAAAGATCGGACACTAAAACGTGACTGCTATGCGTAGTTCAACATACCTATTTCGAAAACGATTGTAAACCAAGTAGACACATTTACAGCTGTGGCTATATATCTTTATGCGATTGGTCGGTCATTAGATGATATACATCTGTATGTAAGACTCTTGTTATTCAAATTAATTGATAATTCAAAATAGAATTTAAAGATTCCATCAGTATTTGACTTAACATATTCTTTTTAATTGTTCTGTTAGTGGTGCTAGTTTCAGACCAGGCACAGCTGCACATGTTATACTGAGTACGCCCTGCAAGTACAGCGTCCACGCAAGTAAACTTACCATATCTATAATCTCGTCCAATCTCAAAGAATTTCGTCAGCGCTGGGCACGCCGGGATGTAGACAAGTGGCGTTGCTAGTGAGAGCATGTTGTATTGTAGAATGTCCAGTGGGTGGTGCAGTTGTTCCGGTTCGTTGATTTGTGGAGGGCCCGGGTGTTGTATGTTAATTGCAACCATTAAAACGATTGGCAAGACTGAAGATGAATCAATACAAGTGCCCATTGGTCAATTTCGTCATTAATTATTAGTTCAGGGATGTTTGACGGGTAAAATTCTTAATTAAATTTTTACAAGTTAAAACTTCAACTAACCTCTTTAAAAAAATTCACTCAAACTGCACGCTTTGATTCCAATCTCTTGGACATTATCTAACAATGCCCAAAACCTTAACAGTCAAATGTGTACTCATTCATAACTAATATACGAATGTTGCGTACATATGCCACGGCCTGGATACTACCATTAAAGTTGTTTGTTGTGTCGCGACAATGTTTAAGAAATTTGATAGGGCCACGCCCACCATTGTCACGCCCACCCTTGCCACGCCCACCCTTGTCAACAATCCCTGGTGAGTTAGAGCGGCCACCTCAAAACTTAGGAAAGTCGAATGGACATTCACTCAATTTGGAAATTGAAATTTTGAGACTTTTTCAGATTTTTCTTTAAATACCTCGTTCATTTCGGACCAGGTACTGTAATGTTAAATCCCCGAGCATCAGCGCCTAAAGAGGCTCTTCTATGGTAAGCTTAAAGACTGATAGAAATCCCGAAAGGATCAAAAGAAGTGACACAAGGATAAGCTCAAGACCCCATTGAATGCTTGAGACATTTGGCATAACTCTTGAGAGGTAGCAGCCAGCGACCGAGCCTAATGGCACCTTATCATACGTTGGGAAAACAGACAACACGCTTGCAAAAACAAGATGATGGGCGAGGAAATATCGGGCTCCTGAACCTACTGATGACATGCGTCTCGACCATCACCATCTCTTGTTCGACCAGCGGACGCACCTAAATAATATACTAACCATAATTAATTAGTGTGATACTCACCCAACATTATTACGACACTTTTCAAATCACGCAGTTTACTTTTGATGTTCTTGTTTATAAGAGCTAGAAATTGTATGAGTGTCAGATTCATTATTTTTACTGGTGCATTAACTCAGCATGAGATATTCCTTGGTTACCTATCGAAAACTGCAGGGTAAAAAAAAATTTGACAATGTTTTCTTATTTCTTACTATTTATAAATTAAATAAAATAATGTTTGACTAGACTATGACAAATGTTAATTTTTTGACTGCTGTTGGAAGAATAAACAATGTAAATATACGTTGAACTATTACGTTCAGATATTTGAGGAAAAAAACATTCAAGGCACGTAATTTTATTTATATTTTTAATAGATCTTTTCTTCTTTCATACATTTTAAAACTATATATGAATGACTTTAACTGTACAGGTACATTTTATTTTATTTTATTTCATTTTATTTTATTTTTAACGTTATATTTCATTAAGTTAAGAAATTCCATCTTTTTAGGCAAAGTTAAGTTTAGGCCTTTTAAAAATCATATAAATGTCTTTTTGTGGTTGTTTTTTTTTATACGTTGTTAAATCTTAATGCTCAACAACAGTTACAGCACTATTTTTAATATTAAAAAAATAACAACTACCAATACAATATCTCATGATACATTAACCTAATTAATCATAATTTCGCATATACAGGAAGGAAACACAATGTTGTTATGATAGTCCATTAGCGCGATTACATATTGTGCAGTTTTGCGTTTCAGATATTCCCCAAATGATGTATGGCTTTATAAAAAGAAACTTTTAGAGATGTTATAAAAATTTAAAACTAAAATGATACTTTACTTTTGTGAGACTCATAATAGATAATAGAATATGCATCTTCTGTATGGGACCCATTCCAAAAAGAAAAAGAAAAGATAAACTGGCACAACTTTAAAAAAGAGCTGCCATATTCGATATCATTGAATACTCAAAACAGACACGAGTAACACCTTTATTTGAACCATTAAACCTTGAAACACTCGAGGACAGAAGAACAAAGATTAAATTAGTAATAATAAATAAAGCAGTTAATTCTTGCTTGAAAATATGACAGAGATAATTTTAATACAACCCTAAAGGAAACAATACGCATCTTAATCCCTGTGCAAGAGCTTACATATACAAATTGTCATTCTTCACTTCTAGAATTCGAATGTGCAATAGGTTGTTGAATGTGCAATAAGTTGTTGAATGTGCAATGGGTTGTTGAATGTGCAATAAGTTGTTGAATGTGCAATGGGTTGTTGAATGTGCAATAGGTTGTTGAATGTGCAATAAGTTGTTGAATGTGCAATGCGTTGTTGAATGTGCAATAAGTTGTTGAATGTGCAATGGGTTGTTGAATGTGCAATAAGTTGTTGAAACAACCCATGAAAACCATCATTCTATCAACAATTGAAACTCAAGTAAAAATAAACCATATACAAGCGTGTACGCAAATTTGTTCTGTATAAAAGGAACGTCAGTAAAAAATACGATAAAATACTGCCAAACACACTAGATAAAAATATACATTAGGTAAAAAATTTGAAAAATTAAAATATTTTTTTTTAAAAATATTTTTTTCTATAAACAAAGGTTGTTGCAGCGGCAATATCAAACTTCGATTTCCGATCTCCGCTGCGTCCCTTTGCTTGCCATAAACCTCATACCAGTGCATAGCTGAAATAAATAACCCGTAAAAACAACTTTTTTTTTACTATAAATCCCTTATATGTGAGACATAGCTAAATGTGTTGATATGTTCAATACAATACGCACCGCGCGAGAGAATAGCATAAACATTTACAGACTCAACGTGACTGAACTCACAGTGCTGTAAAACACGGGGATGTGGTCATTGAGGGTTAGAGTGAAAATCCAGTGACCCGTGGGGTTAACTATAGCAGACGGCTACACATGCTACATATAGATACATAGAGATAAACTAAAAATTCATTAACCTAATTACAGTACATTCGATCAATCTGAAATTTTGATACAATGCATTGTTAGGTAACACAAGTCTATGTGCAAAATTTCTGATCGGTAGAATCACGGAAAATGGGTCATTTTTTTAACTTGCGTTTTACCGTGAGACCACGACAGAGACAGAGAGAGAGAGAGAGAGGGAGAGAGAGAGAGAGAGAGAGAGAGAGAGAGAGAGAGAGAGAGAGAGAGAGAGAGAGAGAGAGAGAGAGAGAGAGAGAGAGAGAGAGAGAGAGAGAGAGGATGGTGAAGTTAATAAAAGGGAATTCAAAATATCTCTATATATAAATAAGTTGTTCTAGGGCGTCTACGGTGCTCACTTTTTTCAGAAGCCCAATTAACTTACGTGAAGTTTATTGCATGCGTTCGAATCAGTGTGTAAAAAACAACCGAAAATTGGTATGTGAATGAGTTCAATAAAATAAATGAACAATTAAATTTTAGTTCATTAGAATGATTTATTTTTCACAAAATTTCTCTAAATTTCCCTTTTCCAAAATTAAATATAAGGTCAAACATTGACGCACTATAATATTTTACGGTGAGAACCACCACAAGCTATGTTAATCTTGAAACCAAAATTATTATGATTTTATGTCTATATTTTCAATTTTTTAAAAATATGCTGATTATGTCCCTGAGTGTTACAGAATGACCTGGGCGTTTATATTATTTATTAACCAAAACAAGATCACGAACAAGTAGTGTTCAAATAAGCATGACGAATGCCCTTTCTTGTGTCGACCAATCAAGCGAAGTGGTTTCAAAAGTGGGGCTGGTTATGTCTCGAGACCAACAATGCTTTTTGCGTTCGCTCGTGTTGTTTCTTCACAGATTAAACACGTGGTTTGTAGTGTAGTGGTTAACACGTCCGCCTTACACGTAGAAGGTACTGGGTTCAAGCCCCAACGGAAACATTATTTTGTGACTTTTAAAACATATCTGCGTGTGTCAGTTCTTTTCCCCCTTTTTAAATCCCTTACATAAATTGTTTTGTAAGTTTAAGCGATCGGACTATCCGAACATTTGTTTATAATTCTTTCACGTGGCATTTCAGTTCACGCGTTGACGCCGACCGTCGATGTTCACACCCCCTACCGTCCCTGCGCCCAGTTTTAAAACCAGGGGAGATAATTCTGTTTCAGTCTGTAAATGTCGCATTTAAACATAATCACTACTTTGAGTTATGACTCATATATAAGGGATTTATAGTCAAAAACTTTGTTTTTACATCTATTTATTGCAAACATAGCTGACCCTCGCTAGGGTCGTCCAATAACAGTTCATGGTTGGCAAGCTAGGTTGGTGCAGGGTGGGAGCAGGTAGCTAACCGCAGTGTGCATGTCTCGAGACTATCAATATGTCAGCGATGTACCACTCCCCGATGTTCATTCGCGTTGTTCTGATTTCTTCGTGCTGTAGTTTGTGTCCGTTCTATCCCCCCCTTTTCTTTGTACTATCTATGAGCAAGTCTGCGGCGTATGCTACGCCACGGTTCGTATCTAGAATACTTCTATTGTCCCTTGATAATGTAGCGGTTTGGCTCCTCTCCCACATTTTAACACTCAGACTGATCCATGACCTTGTTTCTTCATACTTGAACCTGTGACAAGATCATCCAACTATTTAAACAAAACAAACAAAAATATTTGTCTTCAGCATATTAGTCAATATAAATAACAAAGTTGAAGATAAAACTGGTAAAATACATCGTTAATACACACACTTTTAATTGTGCTAAGCTATGGATTGAATCAATTTAAAAAATGTATGTGTTTTGTTCTTATTATTAAATTACTTTAAAAAATATTTTTACGTCATTTCATAATAATTTTGGAATCTTTTAGCCCACTAAGTTACCAACTATAATTACAACTTGTTATTTTTTATTTTACTTGTATTGATAAATTCTAAAACTGAATATATTTACATGTCGTGAAATGAAATTTCAAAATATCTTTATGATTATTTATTTGGCTTATCGGTGAAACAAATTCAGTCACTGAAAATACACATTTATGATTACGCTTCAACAATTTTTAAGTAGGGCTGTTATCGATTAATTTAAATTTAATCATTAACTTTTGAAAATTATCGATTAATTAATTGATAATTTTGATTAAAGCCAAAAATAGAAATTTATGACGTCATTAAACTGAACATTTCAAGGGAAGTAACAAAATCAGGTAATTGACTTTATTAAATTTATTTTATTGAGTTATTTCCCCTGTTTCCCTGCGCTGATGCTGCAATTTTTTTAGTTGACGTCTGCCGGTCCACATAAATTAATAAAATTAATTTTTAATATTACGCGGGAGATGTTTGTACGTAAAAAAATATATAAATTATTATTAATTATTACAAATTAATTATTTATTAATAAATATTTCTAAAAAGATTATAAATATTTTCTTTAATTTTAATCGAATTTTTATCGAGTAAAATAATTTTAATCTATAAAAAAATGTACGATTAATCGAGAAATTAATCGTTAATTTCCGCAGCCCTATTTTTAAGTCTATATTTTCAATTTTAAAAAAAAAGCCGATCGATGTCCCTTAGCGTTCTTCAATATTCAATATATTTAAAATTAAAAATTGAAGACGAACTATCTACTAATCTATTACATTTGGCATAAAAAGAAAGCCCATGGATTAGAATGGACGTTAATTTGAAAAGAAAATATTTATATTTGTGATGCCCGTTAGTTGCAAATTATTTAAAGAGTTTTATGTTATTTTTCGGGATGCTGGCCTTTCTATGCATTCAGAATAGTAGCCGTGTTTTAAAGAAGGACGTTACTATCACAATCAATTAAAGATGTGATTTTGCATTAGAGGAAAATAAGCAGTAAATATACCAAAACTAGTTTTTGCTGCTTCGCCGTGGCGCCTGCGGCGCCCCTTTTTTTAAGTGTGCCTACGGCGCCCACCTTTTTCAAAAGCCCAAGTAACGTGTCCTTGTATGATAAATAGGTAATATTAATCTTTCTTAAATGTACACAAAGTATTTTATAATAAAGTTTTTTTGTTTTTTTTTAGCAAAAATCCCAAGTAACTTATCCTTGTATGATAAATACGAAATATTCCTGAAATGTACACAAAGAATGTATATAATATTTCTTCACTGTGCTAATCACCACACGATTTTAAAGTTATTTTAGAAAGCAGCGCACAAAATTATTGCACCAAAAAAATAACTCTTTGAGCCAGTCTGCACTGTTTACAAGACAAATGCTGACGTCATAGGTTCGTGCGTTGTTTGGTTAATGTTAATCTGGAAACCAAAAGGATTATGATTTACTGTTAGGCGTGAGGCAATCAGCGATAATTGAGCGTAAATATATATATCACTAGTTTGTGCTGCGGAGCCTTGGCGCCTGCGGCGCCCCCTCCCTTTTTAAGGGTGCCTACGGCGTCCCACCTTTCTTAAAATCCCAACTAACTTGTCCTTGTATGATAAATACGTAATATTAAACTTTCTTAAATGTACACAAAGTATTTTATAATAGTTTTTTTTTGTTTTTTTTTAATGTCAAAAACCCAAGTAACTTATCCTTGTATGATAAATACGAAATATTC
The DNA here is from genome assembly GCA_944989445.1 of Ampullaceana balthica. Taxonomy (NCBI): domain Eukaryota; kingdom Metazoa; phylum Mollusca; class Gastropoda; family Lymnaeidae; genus Ampullaceana; species Ampullaceana balthica. Next base: position 1,103,174 of record CALYLW010000071.1, on the reverse strand, counting down.
CTGAAAATTAAACAAAGTATTTATATAATATTTTTTACAGTGCTAATCACCACACGATTTTTTAACTAATTCTAGAAAGCAGCGCACCAAATTACTACACCAAAAAATAACTATTTGAGTCAGTCAGCACTGCTTACAACACAAATTTTTTTTAAAAAAGCAGAGTGATGTCCCTTAGCAATAGGCGTCAGCCATAATTTAGGGTAAATATCTATCTATATCTAATACTAGAAAAATACCCGCACTTTGTAGCGGGAATGTGCTGACCCTTTATCCAAGTATTAGTTTCTGGTTAGTACAATTTTTATTTGCCAAGTTAAATTTCAGATTCATCTATTTAGCTAAAATCTTATGAGAAACAGAGATATGCCATTTTACCGCGTTAGTTGTTTTCACTTAATGCAGTGCCTTTTAACATAACCTTACTATTTAAAAGATATGATGTATTAAATAATGTTTCTTGACGACCATAATAACTAAATTTACAATTTCATTACCACTTGTACAAAATTAACATAACTTATAGGTTTTCCGAAAGAGCTCTACCACCCTCGTCACTCAAAAATGTAATATATAATTACGAAACTGCATCGTATCACAATTTTAAGTGATATAATATTTGTAACCACGTCTATGAGATAAAGAACATGTGGCAATATCCCTTTAAAAGGCAAAAGCTAAGTGACTCATAGCGCAAATAAAAAAAAATTATAAATGTACTTTCTAAAATACTTTTTTTTTAAAAAACCGATCGCATTAAAATGATGTCAAAAAATGTGCACACCATATTTAGACAATATAGAAAGCTGGCCGCATAAAATGAAGTCTTGTTATAAAGTAAATGTACTGGACCAAAATAACTCCTCCTTTTGACGTATTCATAATTGTTTTGACAGGGAAATAATATTTAACATTTTTTATGTCTCTATATTTTACGATTTATATTTACAGTTTATAAGCAATGTGTATAATTTCAAAAGGGAATCTTTTTTTTGTTCCCTATTTCGGATAAGGCATCATATTTTGTAAATTATATTCAATGCACACACACACACACCAGATTTTATATCTGAAAAAATAAAATTAAAATGAAAAAAAAAGATTCAACGGTCTGTTAATAAGCGCATCTTAAAAATTATTAAAAGGCAATTTTAGAAATGGCCTATGCTATTCTGAATACAAAGGAATGAACATAAAAACATATTCAGTTCGCAATTCATATTAATTAAGCGTTTTCAGGATCACTTCATTAAATTTAGTCAACTTTTGTTAATACGTTCGGTAGCGAAAGTTTATAATGTATAGTGTATATAAAGCTGAACTAAACTGTTTTAAAGTGTAAGTTTATTTGACATAGGCCATCACTTTCAACATAAAATAAACTTGCTACATCTATGGTTTTTAATTAAATGTCGAGTTATGAATTAATTTTTTTTTAAAACCAATTTTATTCATTGCATGTAAAATTTTAATACAATGCATCGTGAAAATAATTGAAATAAAATAATTTAAACGCATATATCTAATATATAAAGCTCAAATGTTTGTATGTGGATATTTTTATGTTTGTTTGTTTGTATCCATTAAAAAAAGGACACTGCTTTTTTGACGTTTTTCCAAAAGATCTCTGCCACTGTCGTCACTAAAAAGCTATTATATATTTACGACACTGCATCGTAACACAATTGTAATTAATGCAATATTTGCAACAGCGTCTATGAGATAAAGATAATACAGATAAATAAAAAAATTAGGTCATATTCCTAATTTAAAAAAAACAAACAAAACAAATCAATTTTATGTTAAAAACGCATGTGAAACCATGACAATAATTGATTTTTAAAATGGCCTATGTTAATCCATCATCAAAGGAATGAACATAACATATTCAATTCGCAATACAAAATAATTAAGCGTTTTCAGGATCACTTTATTTAGTTTAATCTACTTATGTTAATAGGTCCGGTAGCCTAAGTTTAAATAGTATAAGTGTATAGGTTATTTAAAAGACAATAGCTTATGTAAAAGAGAAACAAAATATAAATGTTATATTAATAGGACACAGCTAAATTTAAGATGCGTACACGAAAATGTGTGTACAGTAATCAGGCGATAAAAGATTTTAGAACGCGCACCGCTAAAAATGAAGCCTTGAAAAAAATACTGACACAATTATTACATAAATAGGTTTTTATCAAATGTCGAGTTATGGAACAGAAAATAATTAAAACAAATTCGCTATTAAATGTAAACGTGTAAACAATTAAATCTAATGCATCGTGTGGCAGTTGTAATTAAATATGTTTACGTGTCTATCTAATATATAGAAAGTAAAAGTAAAGAAAATGACAATTCTTTGTAATACACAGCTCAAATTATGAAGCGTACACGAAAATGTGCGCACCGTAATTAGACATTATAATATTTTTTCAAATGCGCACGGCTGAAAATAAAGTATTGGGGAAAAAAAAACGTCACCAAAAGTAACTCGCTTTGAACGGCATTTGAACGTCCGCGTAAATTTGTTCAACACAGAAATGAGGTTAAATTTTTTATTCTTTGTCTCTGCATTTTCTGATTATTTAATTTACGGCATTCGGGCAAAAGGGACAATTACAAAAACTAACTTAAAACCACCTTCAGGGTAAAAGGAACCGTCCTGCCAAATTTGGTCCCCGTCCGTCATTTGGTTTTTCCGTGATTGTCTAACAGAAAGTCGAAAAGTGAAACATACAAACATACAAACATACAAACATACAAACATTTGAGCTTTATATATTAGATATATATATTTTTCTTTTTTATTGCAGTACGACAGAGATTTATTTCATATCTATATTACAATGCAAAATACACAAAAGACGACGATAAAAATTAAATGTATTTGCAAGTAGTTTGCATTGTATGAGTAGAATTATACATGAATTAAAGATGAGATGTTTCAAAGGTTCTCGGTAACACGTTAAATGATGAAGATTAAGAGAAAGGTTACTTGTATAACTTACAGAATGACTCAGCGTGGGCTGTTAAAACTTGATATTTACTTTAAACATTTCTCAAATTCGGTCGGGCACTATCAAACAAGGTGAAAACAATATATATATATATATATATATATATATATATATATATATATATATATATATATATATATATATATTGGTATTGCAACCGTCCGTCCTCATGGGACGATGGCGTGTACTCCTGCTCCTCTGCCCCCCTCCCTTTCTCCTGGCCCTTCTCTCTTCACTCAAAGCTATGAGGGATGCTTCCGCGACATGAATGCCCTCACGCACTTTTGCCGCCAGGAGGTCCGCTCCTCTTCAATGGTCTCCCACGTTTTATAGTCTATCTGTGCCAATGACATGTCTTTCTTGCAGACGTCCTTGAAGCGCAAGCAGGGGTGACCTCTTTTTCTCTTACCGGTTGCCAGCTCACCGTAAAGCAAGGCTCTAGGAATGCCCTCCGAGCTCATCCTGTGGATATGACCTAACCACCGCAGGCGCCTCTAAATTAGAATTGAGTGCATACTCAGCATATGGCTTCTTCTGAGTACCTCGACATTGATGATCTTGTCCTGCCACTTGATATGTAGAATCTTACGCAAGCATCGTAAGTGGAAGCTGTTGAGCTGCTTTGTTTGCTTGGCGTAGGTCGTCCAGCACTCACTGCCATAGAGGAGTGTGCTGAGCACGCAGGCCTGGTACACAGTGATTTTCGTCCTATCTGTGAGATGCGCATTATTCCACACTCTATGATTTAGCCTAGCCATTAATGATGCGGCCTTGTCGATTCTGGTACCTATTTCCTTATCCAGGGAGAGTGTGCTTGTGATGTTACTGCCAAGGTAGGTGAAATCATCGACGACGTCCAAGGTGTTTCCCTCAATGGAGATTGCTGGAAGGCGGTCAGTGCCTTGTCTCATAATGTTGGTCTTTTTGAGGCTAATCGTTAAACCAAAATCATTGCATGCCTCTGAGAACTTATTGACCAACTGTTGGAGCCCTGCCTCTGTATGTGAGGTAAGGGCTACGTCATCCGCGAAGAGCAACTCTCTGATTAATACATTTTCCAAATTGCTCTTTGCACGGAGCCGGATGATATTATATAGGTTTCCATCCGTTCTGGTATGAATGTTCACACCCTCGGAGCAGACCTTGAAAGCATGTCGCAATAACATCGAGAAAAATATACCAAAGAGTGTTGGAGCCAGTACACAGCCCTGTTTGACTCCGCTACAAACTGGGAAGGGTTTTGAGGTGGCACAATCGAAGAGCACTGTGCTGTGCATATTGGTGTGGAAGGACTCGATGATGGAGAGAAGCCGCGGCGGACATCCTATTCTTTCCAGTATCCGTAGCAGACCCTTATGGCTGACCAGGTCAAATGCCTTCGTTAAATCTACGAAGGCAATGAAGAGGGGTTTCTGTTGCTCCCGACATTTCTCTTGTAGCTGACGGAGTGAGAAAATCATGTCCATGATTGATCGGCCAGCCCGAAAACCACATTGTGATTCTGGGTAGACATTTTGTACCAGAATTTGCAGGCGTGCAAGGACCACTCTGGCAAAGGCCTTTCCCACAATACTCAGTAAGGAGATGAAATCGATAGTTATTGCAATCGCTGCGACCACCTTTGTTTTTGTAAAGCGTGACAATCTTGGCGTCGCGCATTTCCTGTGGGATGTGTCCGCGTTCCCAGCAATCGCATATGAGTTCGTGCAGAGGCTTCAGTAGTGCTGGTTTGCCGTACTTAACTATTTCTGCAGGAATGCCATCGTTACCTGGAGCCTTCCCATTGCTCAGATGATCGATTGTCTTACTAAGCTCCTCCAATGAATATATATATATACATTAACCAATAAACATTTTTTTCTCCTTATAGACATTTTGAATTTATTTAAGACTTTTTAGTGTATTAACCATTTTCATTAAAAATAAGATTTTGACGACATAAATAGAAATTTTTTTAATGTTTTAAAAAAAGGGGGATTTTTTTAAAGAATTGCATGCAGGGAAATTATATGCCTTCGTATGCCTCCTTCTTCCCCATCCGCTAAAATTAAACTGCCTATTATATAACCAACTGAGTGATAGTAATAAATCTCTACATGTTCACACTATTTGCTGACTTGGGATCCCGTTATTCATATTCATTTTTGTGAGTCAGTCCCCCGTGTTTCATTTTATAAAAGCAATATTATTTTATCAAATGTTCTATTTATATAAATAAATTTTTCGGAAGCCCAAAGGCCACTATCAATAATTTTTATATAATGATTTTATGTTTTTGTCTAATAAGAGTTTTGAAATGCCAGGAGAAAATTGTAAGCGACGAAAAACTACAGAAGGTAGAGCAAAAATTGTACAATTTTGAACAAAGATCGTAAAGTGAATTTTTAGCGTCATCAGTATTTTGCGGGAAAGGATTAGCTTTTCCTGGTGACGGTCATTTACATAATAAAGGTCCTATAAGAACTACCATTGCTAAAATAATACTTAATCTCAAATTAGATCAGTTTCTAAAAGAAAATATTCTAAGGTAAAGAAGTGTCCGCGAGGAAAATAAATACCATGCCTTTTTACTATCAGATAACTAAGTTTTATTTATTATTATTATTATTATTATTATTTTTATTATTATTATTATTATTATTATTATTATTATTATTATTATTATTATTATTATTATTTATTTTTATTAGTAACCAAAGAGTTAATGCTGTTCATTCGTGAAATCGAGAAAGCTAAAAGTGATGAAATCGGCATTAACTCCTGACGCCAGTAATATAGACCAGCCTAAACGTATAGTTCACTTTATTTTCAAAAATGGATCTGTAGTAGAGAGTCGTTTCTTCATGTTCCTCCAATTTAACACCACCGTGAACACCTTGTTGATCGTCTGCTAAGAACTCTTAAGTTTTCATGGTGTTGTTATCGCAAATTGCACGGCACAATCATAAGCTTCTAGCGTAAACCTAGATAGATTTACAGCGACTAATAATGTCAGTAGTAATTGTGCCATCGCTCGCTGCCCACAGTATAATTTTGTTTGGTTCATCTGCTGTGGTGAGTTGTTAATCTCCAGTTAACCGATCACGTGCTATTGCTCATCCAATCAACACGTTATTCCCAGTCTCAGCTTTAGCAGATAATTGGTCAAAATTAACGGAACTCATGAAGGGCAACACTTGTGTGCTGCCAGTTATACCATCTACAAGGTGGTCAGCACGACTTGGCGCTACGAAATATTCTCCACAAATTGTGAAGAGGTTTAACAAGCGTAATCTAATGTTACTGGAAGTGACGTCAGTCACCAGCAACTTTTCATGAAACCAATCATTAATGAAACACTACGATAAATTTAAGGCACAGTTAATGTGTGTGATTTTTAAAATATTCAAATTTATAAAAAAAATATTGGAAAAAATAGATTAATTTCAATAAGAATACCAGTTACAAGTTCGGTACTCAAGTCTATCAATGTTATCATAAACACATTACTGTGATGGGGAAAAAAAGAGAAAAGAAAGAATAAAAAAAAAGAAAGGTAATCTTTATCCGACGCCACTTGAAGTTTTTAATTTTCTTCTGAGCTGATCTCTATCAGTCAAATAAACAGCTTCAAACAAAAAGCACTTACTGAAATGAGTCTATTTGATCGGGAAAATGCATTTTCTTTTTTAGTCACCAATGTTTGATGACGATAAAACTTTGGTAGAAGTGGTTATGACATCAAAAGGTGACAGTTTGGTGACAACTTTTCAAAATGTTAATATTGTTTTACGTATCTGCGTTTCAATTATAAGAACAATTTTTAAAAGATAAGTTTTAAAACTAAATTTGATTATATTATTTTACTTTAATTTTGACTTTATAAAATAGACATAGTCAAATCAGTGAACTTCGATTATTTAATATTTTTTATTTTTTTATATATTTTTTTTTAGGTGTTGCATATTTTTATTAAGTTCTTTATCTTGATTTTTCAGATAACGGCGTGGTCTCTTCTTAATTTATAACAAAAAGGAATCTGGAACTGGCCCTTAAACTGGTATATTCAAGACATTAAAATTCTGTGACAAACTTTATCGACATTTGAGAATGTGGAGTTCCTTTCACGTAGCAGTTACCTTGGAATAACACGAAGCAATGACTTCATAGACATACACCCTTCCTTTATGCACACACACTTCTTTCAAAAACCAATCTCTGTTATAAACTTATTATTTGGGATGTTGATGCGTAAAATCTAATGTTACGCATTAAAATAAATGTACGTTTAAATTAATTGATTGTGGGCAACACATTTACATCAAATAAAGCGTAACGGACAACTTATGTGTCATAATACAGAAAATAAAATTTAATATACATAAAACAAATATAGAAACATATAAGACAGATAAAATAAAAAGAAAGTTAACCTCTAATAGAAATAACGTAATTGGACGTAAAGGCAAACAGCCAATCGTAAATATGATCTGATATTCTTACTTTTTTTTAAAGAATACGCATTAATAACCACAGCTTTCTTGTCATGGACAGGTGGGTTTTGCCGTGCTACTGTACACCTTCACAGGTGATGGGACACATACGCTTTCCTCTCTCGTCTCGGACTGGTCACGTCCCACACCGACCTCCCTCGTCTCAGTTTACTTCAAGGGTTGGACAACCTATCTTCCCTCATATAAGGTCTTTGCTTCTGACTGATTGCTTCTGTAGCGAATATACACCTTATTATCTCTACTCCTGCACTTACTTACTAAAACACTGATAATGGGTAAAATTACAAAAATAATACAAACACAAATTATCTAATAATTATAAAAGCAAATAATTTATATATTTTATCAAAGCTACAATCACAAATGAAATATACCAACATTTAAACATTAACTATACTCGTGAATGTTCATTCTCTTATGGGTCGAGCTTTTAGGCTGCTAGGACCCGGTTCATTTTATCACATGCGAGCCTCGTCAGGCTGGCATCGCCATAGAGGTACTCCTCTGCAGGTACGGTGACTTCTCATTCCAAATCCCCGCACAGCTCGTGGCACTTTTCGAGTACGTGGGCCACCGTCTCCTCCGGGTGACCACACAGCCGACAGGCCAGTTCCCTTCAAGTGTTCAATTTGTACAGGTAGCTTCGTATGGGACAATGATCAGTTCTCATTCGTGTTATGAGCGTCTGATTGCTACTTCCCATTTCCCACCAGAGGTCGCTTTTGCTCGGTCACGGAATGTACTGGTATACTTTTCTTGTCATGCTTCCAGATGCCAAGCCCTGAAGCCATTTCTCTCGGAAATGGTCTTCAAGCCACGATCTGAACCCCAGCTGGGTCATCGGGCGGTCTTGTTGGGGATTAGCTGACCTATCTCTAGCTAGCTTATCGACCCAGTCTGAATGAGGCTCGCCATTGTGCCCAGTGATATACTGAATGACTACTTTTCCGCCTCGTGCTAGGATTTCACCAACTGTTTCCAAAATGACACTGACAGTTTTCACATCCAGAGAGGATCGACCCACAGTCTCGAGCGAAAACCGTGAGTCGGTGAAGACTACGACAGTCGGGAAAAACTTTAGTGTTGCTAGACGTCTGCGAACTGCCTTCAAACCCCTGCAGATCGCCTCCAGTTCAGCGTCATGACTACTGTATGCAGATCCGCACGAACCTGACAGTTCATTACTGTAAGGTCCAGGTTGGGGGTAATATTTAGTACTTCGTATCCACTTCTGCCATCTTTGAAACGCGAGCCATCCGTGAAGAATCTTCCAGCTACCGGAAAATTTCCCTCACATTGTGTGTGGGGAAGGTATCTGGACGTTAGTGAACGTACGGCTCTACTGGTTCCTCGAGAAGTACAAAAGCATCCGAAAGACTCAGAGGGGGGGGTCCGAAAGGGTCACCAACCGATGGGCCAGGCTCTCCGTTTAATTCAGGGAATTAAAAACGAACTCCAGTTGAGGAAAAACACCGTTGCTGTGTTCTTCGATCTGAAGCAAGCGTACGACAAGGTGTGGCGTGGAGGGCTACTTTATATGTTGAAGCAGTTAGGTGTCACTGCCAACAGCTGGATAAAATTGTTCCTACCCGAGTGCACGCCAGGATTACAGACTCCCGCAGGGGTCCGCCCTCAGCTGTAAATTATTTTTAGCCTCTGTTCACGACCTACAAAGCATTCTCGAGTCACAGAATGCCATGTTTGCTGACGTTTGGCTATATGTAGTTCTGGAAAAGACGTTGCAACACTGCAGAATAGGCTTAAGGGTGATCTGAATCGGATCGAAGATTACGGCAACCGGGTTGGCCTCTACGTTGGCCCAGGAGGTTGCGGAAGTGGCTGCGACCTGAAACCGACAAACCCCGGCGAAATCGCGAAAACACAAGCACTGGAACCCGCCGGACAACCGGAAGGATTGGCACGGTCTCACCGAGAGGCCCGGTGCTGGGTGTGGGAGCAGGCTAACAATGCCCGGCTAGGAATGTTGAAGACAGGAAGACCCTCTGGGCAAGGGACGAGACGCACACGCACCGTCCTCAATGGGTTGAATATGTCTGCCTACCCCCTCTCTATTCTATGGTTCATTAAATCTAATTATAATGTAAATTACAACTACATACTACAACCAAACCCGGTAGATACAATGATGAAGAAGTTTCACAGTTCTCCAAATAATGTGACAACTCTGTTATGTATAAGGGTGCCTGCCATATGACGCAGACCCTGAGCCCAGCTGCCTTGTCCTTGCTTTGAGATTGGATCCCTTTATGGGCAGAGGTCCCGGTCATTAGATAGTATCCAGGCATTGTTCCTAGGTTGTCTATATTTATGCTTCTTACATCTCTCACTATTGTTATGTTAAAAAAATACAAGACAGTGGGTGTCTCTGCCTTAGGACCAGTCTAATCTAGCAAATTATTTCATCTTTATTATTATATTTTCAAAATTTTCTATTAAACAATAAAATAAAATTAAACCGATATTCTTAGTCGTAAATGTTTGATTTTAACTGGTTGTCCGTTGTATTGTTGTAGCTGTAAGTTTATGGTATTCTTATTACTAGTAATTGTATACTTTTTTAAAATTAGTCCCATAACCACGTGGTCGTTATAGCCCAGTAGTCGTAGGGGGTTCTAATGTTTCCATTACAACATTCTCGGGCTTGATAGACCTGGCGCGCCCATCCCTCTCCAGGTCAGCGGTGGACTTTATTAGCGTTTGTCATTCATCAACATTTTTATAGTTGCTTTACTGTGGGATCGATCCCACGCCACTCAGCTTGTGAGGCGATTGCACTATTGACTTCGCTATATTTATGGAAGGTAGATAGTCGTATTTTGATGATTGTCTGGCGTGTATAACTAAATAAAAGGTATTTTAAACTGTCAAAATAGTTTACTAAAATATATTTACTCATATATTTATATTTCATTTTATTAAACAGCGTTTCAATTTAAAACTTTAAAACTTAAAAGCACCATTTTTTTGGTTTTGCTTTTTAAAGAAATAAAGCACAGTGCTATTATTTTCTTTATTAACGAGCAACAAAGCCCGTTCAAGGACGTTCCGCCACCGTTCGGTGGCATGTTGTAACTCCCATTCAAAAGCCGTCTCGACTGGCATTACATGTGCATCACGTCAAAAATTCTATTCATTATAGTTAAAAATAAATAACTCGTAAAAACAGAGCTTTTGACTATAAATCCTAACGCGCATAACTCAAAGTCTTGGAAGAAATACTGCTCCAAAAATAACTCGTTTTGAACGTCCGCGTAAACGTGATATGATTGGCTGTAGGAGTCATGTGTGTTTGAGAGACCAATCGCTATCGATGACTGGACAGAACTTAGCCTTTTATTATATAGGATTAACTAAAGCCATATAAAACATCATAAATATAAACCAGGAAAAGCGACACTTTATCAACATTTAAATCTCTAATAAAAATGCAGGACTAAACACAAACCGTAGATAAGCCTAGGACGCAATAATCTTCTGAATAGAAGGAGCGTCTGTAAACAGATAAGATACGATAAGATGAATGTAGATTAAAATGTGTAGATCTTCACTATTTAATAATTGCGATGAGCTGTTCATTTCCAATGATTTACTACATTTAAATTTCATTTTTTGAACTACTTGTTTTTCATCATCGTCAGTGACATTACTTTTGTTTTGGCAAGAAAAAACACATAACTTTTGATCAAAAGCGTCATATAATTTGTATTGGTAGCAACAACAGATTAGCAGATTGCCATGTTTAAGATCTTCTGGGGCGATTTCGATAGTACGATGTCTTTCAGCCTCCTTGACATTGGTTTGAAAAGCGGTAGACGAATTATCCAATACATTTTGCAAAACATTTAAAAGAAGACTTAGTTGTTGATAATGAAACAAATGTAAAGTATCATGATACAATGCATCAATATAGATAAAAAAGCTGAACGCAAAGAATCTTGTTGATATATGTTGGTTGTAGCGAAATTCTGTAGATGTCAAATTCCCCGTTAGACTAAAATTAGTTATGTGTTGGAAATAACACTCAATTAACTTGGAAACTTGCCCTTTTTTACCTTTCATTTGTGGAAGCAACTTTTCTGAAAAAGCCATTTCAACATAATGTTTTCTTTTGCAGCTACCATCAGGTTGCATATAAAACGAATTATGGCATGTTTCAATTTGGCAGTCATGCTCCACTTCTCTGATGGAAGCTAAATTAATTTTATCAAAGCTGCACAACACACTAGCCCAAGAAAAATGTTCTCGAGTTTTTGTTTGATAAAACTTAATGAAAAAATTGTTTGTATTTAATGATACAATTAAGGGGTAGTCAAGTTTTCCCACAACCTCTTGGATTGTACGTATACTACTTATTTTCTCATTATTGCACACTGCACAATATCTGTTCTTATAAATTCCAATATTTTTTCTCGGGCCTAAAATTCTTACATAAGATGTTATTTCATGGCACTTTTGATCTATCCATGTGTTTAAAAGTCCTGAATTATTTCGACAAGTTTCAATCGCTTCTGGATAACAAGCCAATGGCTGAGTTGAAAAGCTTACATTTTTGGGTGATACGAAAAATATCGTCTTTCTATTGAATAGAGCATTGTAACTGAGGTCTTTGGTTTGAGGCTGAAGATCCCACCTAGCCGGCATAGAATCAGTCCGTGCATTACAATCAAAAATATTTTTGTTCTTGTAGACAAATCCTGTATTTATATCACTAACCACAGCTTTCTCAGAAACATCAAATAAAAAATCTATTAAATCAGTGACATTCATTATCGGGCTTTCAAATGTTTCTTCCTCTTGGTTTCTTCGTTGTTCTAAGGTTTCATTAAAATCACTTGGGCAGCTGGCAATAACAAATACATTATATAAACAGTCAACACTTGCGTCCAGTAAATGACTAAAATTTTTACGGCTTTCCTGTAAAATAAGTGGACATTCAGTTGCCATGTCTTCACAGCAGTTTCCATAAATAAGACATCTGTGATCACAGGAACAAGCCACTTTGATCTTCCCACACGACTGTTGGCAGGATTCTTGGTTGTGTAAAGGCCACGATGTGTCATTTGTTATATTTAATACCAAACCAAGTTGTTCATCACTGAGAGTTTTGATTGTACGGTCCAAGAAGAAAACACACAGAAGAGATACGATGTTGCACATTTTTGCTATTGAATTTTGTAAATAAATTCGTATTTAGTGATTCTTCTTGATTTAAAAAAAGTATGATTTTTTTTTCTATTTTTTATTTTAGACCTTCATGGAAAAAAAAATGTCTGATCTATTTACTCATTGATGATTAAATCTGAAGGTTACTTTTATATTATAACTACTCATCTGAGCTGAAGGTTACTTTTATATTATAACTACTCATCTGAGCTCCAACTTGGTAAAGTAAAATTGAGTGTTATATAACTGTTCTTTAATTTCCTTTGCAAATTGAAATTGTTTACAAAAAGCAATAGATATTTATATCATTTTAACAGCAAAAGCAATAAAGTTTATTAATTACTTAAATCTCGTTCCTTTTCTTTCTTTTACAAAATATTATATTCATATAAATTTCAATAAATATTTTTTTTTATTTAAAAAAATTAAAACTAATTATCTGTGTATTTAATGAAATATTATCCTTTCATCTATCCAGATATTAGTTGTGAATATTTTTTTTATGTAACCTGAATCTGGGAACATTTATTGGCTAAGCAAATCAACCAAAAATTTTCAAAAAACAAAAAATCAACAACCGTATTTTTAAAAAAAAATATTATTATTTTTTGTCTTCTTGTCCAGACAGTTCACTAAATAGTTAATGAGCTGCCCCAACACAATACTCCAATGTGACTTTCAATTATCAAAGGTTAAATCATATGGGAGCGTAAATTACAGCTGGCACTCATCAAACACTGATAACCGTTACATTTTCAAATCTTCATATATATTCTATTGTTATTCGATATTTAACAAAAAAAAACAAGTATGCATTACATGGAGTTGAGACAGGAGACAAAAACGTTCGAAGACGGGAAGACGGGTTTCGAGCACGAAACTTCCTTGCCTGTGGTTTGGATATGCCAGCTTTCTGTATGTTTGACTCACAGACTGCTTTGATGCTCCGTATCATAAGGCGTCAGGAGGCTACGCCACTGCTCAATCTACTGACTCTCTACCAGCACGATGAAGAATAGAGTTTTTTAAGATCTTAACTATAAATGCAATAGTTAAAGCAATTATTATTTGCATCTTACCAAGTAAGCACACCGGAACTAATATCAATAGTGAAAATCTTCCGGAAGCAAAGATGTGTTTTGTTTAAAAAGGTCAATATTTAAAATAAGTGGTTTTAAAAAAAAAGATCGGACTCTTGATCCAAACAAATTTAAATACCACGTGTATAAGGGGTGATGGGGGCGATCCACCCCGGGCGGCACAAATTTAGAGGGCGGCATTTGTGGACATTTGATAAGTAAAGCCATTTTCGACAATGGCCCTTTTCCTTTTGAAGGGGGAAAACCAAGGTGAAATAAAAATATTTTTCATTTCGAGTCTTATTTAATGGATTTTCGCAATATTTATTTGAATACATATTGGTTATTATAACTAATGCACAAGGACTGGTTTGATAAGAACTGCGAAGACATCAAGCAGATATTGGATGAGAGACACCACCTCCACCAAGCTTACCTGAATAACACAAAGTCCTCGACAAGGAGAGATTCGCTCAACAACATACGCAGAACTGTACAGTAGAAACTCCGTCAGATGCAGGGCGATTGGCTCAGCAACAAAGCTGACGAGAACTTCTACGACACCTTGAAAGAAGTTTATGGCCCCACGTCCTCAGGATCAAACCCCCTCCTCAGCGCAGACAAAGAGAAGATCTAGGAGAGATGGGCCGAACATTTCGACAACTTCCTAAATCGCCCTTCGACAATCAACGACGAAGCCATCAATCGTCTCCCCCAAGTGCCCACCAACAAAGCACTGGATAAACCCCCAACATTGTTCAACGCCAACGCGTATCGAATTAAAGTAATGTGTAAATAATTTAATTTGTCTATTTTATGAAAAATTATTAAGATTTTTGGCAAGAACATTAAAATATTCAAATTTCTCCGTTAATACACAATACAATGGCATAAATAATTTTGAAAAAGACCTACTTTAAAATTTCAAGCGTCTTGGAAAAATTTACATTTGAAGAAATAACTAGTAAAACGAGATCAAATGATGGAATAATACTAAGTTCAATGCAATCTTTTTGTTTTCTACTTTAACTCTATTTATCGGTACCCGTCTTTTCAAAAACAAAATTAATGCGAACCCATTTCATGGAACAAAGAGATGTACTAATACATAACGCTTTGTAGAGAGTTGGATATATCAACTGAACGCCGAGTTAGAAGGAGAAAAAATATGAATGAGGAAAATTCAGAAGACATGGTTCTATCTTTAGAGCAAGAAGTACAATGAGAAATGTTTTTTATCCATGGATGGAATTATAAAAGAAAATAAAAGAACGCGTTGATGAGTTGCATGTCCTTGCAAGAAAATATTCGGGTATAATATCATCTAACCAATTATATGAAGAATTTGAACATCAACAAAATTTCTTTATTGACTTTGATAAAGAACAGTTCAATATTGAAAGAAAAATGATCCAGGTTTTTTTGACTGTACACAGGACCAGTCTTAGGAATTGTGGAGCTCTATGCGGCTTAATTAAGATAAGTGGGACCTATGAAAGCGGGGGCAACTGCAGCCGCATAGATTGCAGTGGCCGAAGACCAGCCCTGGCTGTACCTACTCTACAAGAAGAGGCATTTTAGAAAAACGGGGGAAAGGCCCCCTTGTGCTATTAAAATATATTCCACAGAATAGGTTTGAGAATTCTGTACCCAACAATATACTTTTGCTAAGAATTTTTTCAACAAATGCTATCAGTGTATCTAGTTTTGAAAGGAGCTTCTCAAAACTGAAGTTGATAAAAAAATATCTTCGTTCCACAATGAGTGATTTAAGACTACACAATTTTGCAATTTTGTCCATAGAACAAGATATTACAAATTATTAAAATTTTGATAGCATAATACACGATTCTTCTACTATGAAATTTAGGTAAGTAAACGTCTAAACATGTTCACATTCTAATGTATACACTTTCTTTGATTATAAGAAAACATAAATTTGCAATTAAAAGAATAAAAGCATAATAATTGGTAATGTGTTTTTCTGTGTCAATTTGAAATGTTTTGTCTCGATGATAAAAATGATGTATCAAATTTTCATATCGATCGCATGTACTGTCATTAAATTATTGAATTTTTAGATTAGTTTATTATCTTTATATATCGTGTTTTTTTAAGATATAGTGTCGTGGTGCGTATTATATTGAACGACCTTTTCAAATCCATTATATTAACTTCACTGCCGTCTCTGTCTTGGTCCGGCAGGCGGAAAAACAAAAGTACAAAATGACCCACTTTCTTTGCTGCTGTCGAGCTGAAATTTTGCACATAGTCTCGTGTCACCTAACAATGCATCGTATCAAAATTTCAGATTGATCGAACGTACCGTAATTAAATTAATTCATTTTTAGTTTATTTCTATATGACGTATGTAGTTCAATTTCACAGTTTGTTTTTATTTTCACGTGACAGTTCAGTTAACGCGTTGACGCCACAACGTCGATGTACCGGCGTGCTTTTGTTTTCATTTTACGTGTCACGCTGAGCTCGGTCCAGCGATCGGTGACCAGACCTTTCCCCTATCCCACCCCCCCCTTTTTTGGTTATAAAGCAAAGGGGAGTTAAGACTGATTCAGTCTGTAAATGTTTGTCGCGTTTGAACATATTCAATACTTTTAGTTATGTCTCATATATAAGGGATTTATAACCAAAAACTTTGTTTTTACTGGTTTGTTTTATTAATACTTTCCTTTTGCGTGAGTCGGTGCGTATTATATTGACAATACTTTTTTAAAAATATATTCCCGATGGGTGTGCATTATATTAAACATGTTTTACGAGACATAAGTAACGTTTTGTATTTTTGGATTGTCTTGCGTTGCGTATTATTATGAACATTCTTTTAGTTATGTCTCCTATATAAAGGATTTATAGTCAAAAACTTTTTTTTTAAAGAAAAAAAACATTCATTTAAAAATGTTTGTAGTGTCATGCTGCAGTCTAATGTAAGACGCGTGAAACCATGTAAAGCGTCATTAAATAATGTATCGGTAATCATATATTTAAGTGGAAATTTTATTTAAAGTTGCACGTTTTGATGTGACGTCAAATGAGTGACTCCGCTCAACCGGTGCGTGACTTCATTTATGGACGACCCCTAAAAAGGCGGAAAATTGGAGACGGCCCCGGTGGCAGAAAGTGCTAGCTACGTCACTGATAGTGGATTTATTTCGATAATTGTGATAGGTTTGGGAAAATATCCGTTTAAGTCTTTCAATATACATGGAAATATAAGTTGAAGTTGACAAAAGCCAATATCAATATTTACAAGAATTGAAATCTATGTCATTTTAAATCTTTAATTAAAAATTAATATTCAAATAATAATAAAATGATACAAAACAATTATAAAACCTAATAAATAATTATATATAAACTAGGGGCAAGTACCCGGCTTCTCCCGGGTTTAACAACAACAGCAACAACAAAAACAACAACAGCAACAACGACAAAAACAACAACAGAAACAGCAACAGCAACAAAACAACAAAAACAAAACAACAACAAAAACAACAACAAAACAACAACTACAACAACAACAGCAACAACAACAAAGCAACAACAACAAAACAACAACTACAACAGCAACAACAACAAAGCAACAACAACATGAAGGACATTGACGTCGCAGGGCAAGGGATGTGGACAACAACAACAACAGCAAAAACAACACAAAAGCAACAACAGCAACAACAACAAAAACAACACAAAATCAACAACAGCAACAACAACAGCAACAACAACAAAAACAACAACAGCAACAACAACAAAACAAAACAACAACAAAAACATCAACAACAAAACAATAACAAAGCAACAACAAAACAACAACAAAACAACAACTACAACAACAACAGCAACAACAACAAAGCAACAACAACAAAACAACAACTACAACAACAAAAGCAACAACAACAAAGCAACAACAACAAAAAAAATATTTTATGGCGATAATCGCCTTCTTGTTAATCTCGACACCAAAATGTTTTTTAATTTGCGTCATTATTTTACGTCTTAATTTTCAATAATTTTTATTTTATATAGCTCATTTGGGGAAAAACTACATTTTGGGCCCCCGGGCCCCAGTATCTTATATATATGGAACGAAACCTGTTTAATAACCTTTCCGGTATAATTTTGTGTACGTGTACCAAATTTCACGTTATTTGGTTGTCTGGATCTTGAGTTATTAGGGAACAGACAGACAACCAGACAGACAACAAATGCGTCTTATATATATAGAGAGATATATATATAAATCAATTGCTTTGCTCAGCTCTTCCTGTGTTGGCATGACATCAAGTTCTTCCATGATTGGCATATCGGGGATGTTATCTAGAGCGATGCTAGAGACTGTGGTAACTGTTGAATACAGTTTCAGATAATGCTCAACCCACCGTTGTAGCTGTCCTGCCTGGTCTTGGATAATTTCTCCACTTTTGACTTAAGGGGGGCAACTTTGGACGTTAATGGACCATTTGCTCTTTTGATATTTTCATACATGGCTTTGGCATTGCCCTTGTCTGCAGCTGATTGTATGCTGGAGCAGAGGTTAAGCCAGTAGGTATTGGCACATTGACGGGCAACTTTTTGGGCATGTGACTTTGCTGTTTTTAGGGCATGCAGCCTGTCGGGTGTGGGCTTTTCCTTGTAGGCCATAAGAGCTTTCCTTTTGGCTTCAGTGACGGGTTTCATCTCGTCCCAATAGTTATCAAACCAGTCGGAATTTATGTGAGATTAATTGCCATAGGCATGTATTGTTGATGTATAGATTGTGTCTCTGAGATGCGTCCATTTTGAGTCAATGGTGACTCTTGGGGACGTCTTTGAGAGACACTCCTTCATTTTGTCGGTGAACAGCTGCGTTTTCAATACATGTGTATTGACTGCAGGTGATCAGTGATGCCGGGACACATAGTCCTCACGTTCCAGCTAGCGATTCGAAGAGCTGGGGTCTTCTTTTTATGTTTTATTTAGCTTGGTGCAGGGCTTTATGACCCACTTGTTTAGTGGAGCTCTAATCTCCACGCACCCAGTGGAGAAGGCAGGCCATGATGGGATAGCACCTATTTGACTGGGGGCTGTCCAGTTTGAGGCGGGCGGTAGCTGTCCCGTGAGACTTTGTTGGTAGTATCTCCAACCGTCGGAAGCGGCCCCTGGCGCCTAGCTCTACGTCAATTGAGCTTTTGTTTAGAACCGGTAACTGCTGCTTCCCGTGTTTTTTCAACACCTTGCGGCGACGCTGGAGTGTCCTCTCCAGAGGTGATGCAAGCCTGTGCGGGTATTATGGAGAATTAGCTGCTGTCCATACAGCATATCCCCCCTCTCCACGTCAATGGTGGAACCAAGGGAACGACTTGCGTCGATACAGCTTGGCTGCCATTGGCGTCGCAGGAGCTTCCGAATGTACTATTATGTATAAATCTCCTGTAGGTGCACCATTACCTGTTTTTTCTGTCAGGGTTAACTCCCTTAGCCTTTCCCGAGTAGTGGATGTGGCCGCAAGGCAGCGGAGGTTAGAAGTCGGAGTTACCTTCTCCTAGATGAACTACCAGCCAAGGTTAACGAGCATCATCTACCCGTAGCTTGTGGAAAAGCCCCTGGGAATGATGGCATACCACCGGAAGCACTAAAGAGTGGCAAGAAAGCTTTACTACAGCCATTGCAGGAGCTTCTGTCCCTCTGCTGGGAACAGGGCTATATCCCCCAAGACCTAAAGGATGCAAATATAGTGACACTATATAAAAACAAGGGTGATAGAAGTGACTGCAATTACTATCACGGCATTTCACTCCTTATTATTGTAGTAAAGGCCTTCGCCCGTGTCATACTAACACGTTTACAGAGTCTAGCATCCCGTGTCTATCCAGAATCTCAATGCGGTTTCTGGGCTGGTCGGTCTACCATAGACATGGTGTTCTCCATTGCGGCAGCTCCAGGAAAAATGCAGAGAGCAACAGATGCCACTATACATTGCTTTTGTGGACCTTACGAAAGCCTTTGATTTCGTCAGTCGCAACGGGCTATTCCAAATCCTGGTAAAAATCGGCTGTCCCCCACACCTACTCGCCATCATCAGAGAGTTCCATGAAAATATGCAGGGCACAGTGCAGTTCGAAGGAGCTACGTCAGAAGCCTTTCCTGTAAGCAGAGGAGTTAAACAAGGTTGTGTACTTGCACCAACACTGTTCGCAATATTCTTCTCTGTACTGCTTCGATACGCATTCACGGAAAGCAGTGATGGAATCTGGTTACACAGCAGAGCTGATGGAGGACTTTCAACACCACTGCCCGCCTCCGAGCCAAGACCAAAACGACATATATCCTAATTCGTGAGCTACTCTTTGCGGATGATGCGGCATTAACAGCACACACAGAAACTGGTTTGCAACAACTCTTGTCAAGCTTCTCCAATGCCTGCAAAGAATTTGGTCTGCAAATCAGCTTGCAAAAGACAAACATCGTGGCCCAAGACACAAAACCTCCTCCTACCATCAATATCGACTTGCAGTGAAAACTTGCAGGTTGTGGACAGCTTCACCTACTTGGGTTCCAAGGTCTCCAATACATTGTCCATTGAAGAGGAAAGAAACAGTAGAATTGGCAAGGCAGCTGGCTAAATTAAGCAAACGGGTCTGGCAAAAAACCAAGTTAACAGAGAAAACCAAACTGTATGTCTATAGAGCCTGCGTCATTAGTACACTGCTATACGGGAGCGAGACATGGACCACTTATACATCCCAAGAGCGCAAGCTTAATAGCTTCCACTTGAGATGCCTGTGACGCATCCTAGGCATTAAATGGCAAGACAAGGTGCCTAATACTGAGGTCCTAATGCGCGCAAATACCCAAAGTATGTTCTCAATCCTCAGTGAAAGACGCCTGAGATGGCTAGGACATTTTAAAAGAATGAGCCCTGGCCGAATCCCCAAGGACCTGCTAATTGGAGAATTTTCATCGTGAAAAAGGAAGACAGGTCGCCCATGTCTGCGATTTAAAGATGTCTGCCAAAGGGACATGAAAGCAGCCAGAATACGCACAAGCGACTGGGAGTGTAAGGCAGAAGACCGATCTACCTGGCGCACAGTTGTTAAAGAAGGCGTCATAGTAGCCGAGGAGCGAAGGATGGAGGAGGCTACAGAAAGAAGAGCTAGGAGAAAGGCCAAACCATTTGGTAGCACAGAATTCGTGTGTAAAAGCTTTGGTAAAGACTGTCACTCAAGGATAGGACTGCACAGCCACTCGAGGAAATTCAACCCAACTCAATAGTGATGCACCATCGTCTCGCGAGACGAAAGGATGCCGATTACATATATATAAATACATATATATATATATATATATATATATATATATATATATATATATATATATATATATATATATGTGTGTGTGTGTGGTTGTGTTTGTGTTGTTCCTTACTTTTGTGCAGAATATGTAGGCATGGCGCAGTCATTGCTTTACACCATTTTTTTAAATAAATAAAAAATCAGTGATCACAAGAACAAGACAATATCTTCATACCACACTAGATTTGGCAGAACTCTTGAGTTCGTAAATGTGGCATCTATCATATTTAATCTCAAAACAGTTGCCAATTTTTTAGAGATATGCTTGCGTGATCCAAAAAAAGAAAACCCATAGAAAATTCCAGAATTTGAATATATCTTTTTTTTTACTTATCTTAATCTTATCCTAATCTCTGTTTATCGGGTTTGCAATTCTTTATTTACTTCCAATAGTTTAATAAAACCTTTGACGTTTTTTTTCAAATCACTTTTGTTTTCATCAATGTAATAATTTATTTGTGAAAGTTATCCAAGAGAATATGAATTGGTTTTTGCCTTAATTGCATGAAATTCTCGAATAAATAGATTTATAACATTAAAAGAATCTATATACATAGTTTACAAAAAACAACAGCCAGTAGTGTGCAAATAAGCATGAAGAAAGACCCTCGATGGGGTCGACCAATCACAGTATGGTTGGCAAGCGAAGTGGTGGGGGCATGTCTCGATCCCAACAATGCTTCTAGCGTTTACTTGCATTGCTCCTTCTCAGCAAATATGTGTTTTGCAATGTAATGGTTATCACATTTGACTAACACGCGGAAAGTACTGGGCTCAAGCCCCAGCGGAAACAATTTATTTTAACAATTTTTTTAAATGTTTATGTCTGTGCCCGTTTTTTCCCCCCTTTTTTGCGAACATGGCTGACCCACGCTAGGGCTGGCCAATCACAGTTTCTGGTTCACTCACGTTGTTCTGATTTATACAAGCTGTAGTTTGTGTCCATTCTTTCCTACCTTTCTTTGCACTATCTATAAACAAGTCTTTGGCGTATGCTATGCACTAGTATTATATTGAACAACCTTTTTAATACTTTCCTGTCACGCTGCGCGGTGCGTATTATATTCCCGATCTGTAAATGTCAATGCTATTAATTGCTAATCTGTTTCGCGGTGCGCACTATGTTTAACATGATTTAATAACCCTTTTCCCGTGATAAAATCAGCTGAAATTTAGCAGGCAGACTGTAGAAGTTTTTTTTACTATAAATACTTTATATATTTGAGACATAAATAAAATTTTCGATTGACGCGCGATGCGTATTATAATGAACATTATTTTAGTTTTGTCTCGTACATAAAGGATTTTTTGTAAAAAAAATTTTTTTTTAAAATTAACAAATATTTTTCAAATTTAGTAAAAGAAAAACACGTAAAAAAATCATTATTTGTTAGTACTTTTGCTTCAAGAAATTTAAAGATCTGATGCAGTTCTATGAAGTGTTACACACTGGCCTTTAAAATATGTTTACGAATTCTTAACAAAAATTTATTATTTATTAACTTGCAATGCTTGATATCTATTACAATCTAAAATACACAAAAGACGAAGATAAAAATGTATCTACAAGTAGCATGCTTTGTTTTAGTAGAATTATACATGAATTAAAAATGAGATATCTCCAAGGTTCTCCGGTAGCACGTAAAATGATGAAGAGTAAGATAAAGGTTACGTGTATAACTTACAGGATGTGCAGCTAAAACAATGATGTATCATGAAAATTGGCTGCGATTAAATTGTCTCACAAATTTGGGCTTTCGTCAGGTAAGGGGAGGCAAAACAAAAATATTGAAATAAACTAAGATAGTGTTATTAAACGCTACATTTCTTCTCCTTATTTTTATTTTTCAGTTCAAATGTGTGTGTATATAATCCTATTTTCTTAAAATTAATATTTAGAGGACTATATTAGAGTGTTTTTTTAATGATTCCGATTCAATGGAATTTCTTACGATAGCATGCTGAGCCCTTTCGAAGTCTTCGTTTGCAGTCTCACCTCCACTTAATCTGCCAAATACACAAATGATTGAATAATAAAGCTCTACACGTTCACATTATTATCCGACTTATACATATTTGTGAGTCAATCACCCGTTGTTCATTCTAAATTAATCTAGATATATAAATATACTAGGGGCAAGTACCCGCTTTCCCGGATCCGGGTTTAAAATGGAGATTTAATGATGAGCCTGTTTTATATAGCTCATTTAAGAAAAAAAAATACGTTTGGGCCCGCCCCCCCCCCAGTTAGTGGTAATTATATATTTTTTCGACTGTTACCATTGCGGGAAGGTACTCAACAACTTTCCAAAGTTTCATGCTTCTACCTACGCGGGAAGATGAGTAATTATTGTAGATTCAGTTTTATATAGCCCATAGCAGGAAAAACGGTTTTGGGGCCCACGGCCACTCATGAGTGGAAATGTTTACATTATTTTTCACTAATTATCGTCATAAGAGTTGCCCGGGTTTAAAATAAGGTTATCTGTAGAAGCGTACAAAATTGTTTATTTGCATGCAATAAAAGGGTACATTTAACTTAAAGCAATTTGACAGACAACATTTTTGGCAGTTCCATTTGGATGGGGTACAAAAAGATTTTCCTCTTTGCCAACTCTGGAGCAGGCCACATACAACTGTCCATGAGAAAAGCATGGTGTCTGCAAGTCTATACCAGCAATCCCAAGAGACAGGGTGATAATTTATATAATTTTTTTACCTGTTACC
Organism: Ampullaceana balthica; assembly: GCA_944989445.1. Classification (NCBI taxonomy): domain Eukaryota; kingdom Metazoa; phylum Mollusca; class Gastropoda; family Lymnaeidae; genus Ampullaceana; species Ampullaceana balthica. Next base: position 1,079,328 of record CALYLW010000071.1, on the reverse strand, counting down.
ATCGACAAATGATACTTAACAACCACCGAAAGTTTCATGCTTCTACCTACATGGGAAATAGGATAATTTTTTTATTTTTTATTTTTTATAGAGCGCATATTAGGAAAAACCACATTTTGGGCCCTGGGCCCCCAGTATCTTATATATATGGAATAAAACCTGTTTAAGAACCTTTCTCGTGTCATTGAGTGTATGTGTAACAAATTTCAAGTTATTTGATTGTCTGGATCTTGAGTTATTAGGGAAAAGACAGACAGACAGACATCAAATGTGTCTTATGTGTATAAGAATAGAGATATCTTTTTATATATATTTTTGTAGGACTGTGGAAATTAACGATTAATTTCTCGATTAATCGTTAAAAAATTGTAACGGATTAAAATTGTTTAACCAATAAATATTCTATTAAAATTTAAGAAAATATTTCTAATTTTATTTTTTCAATTTATAAATAAATAATTAAATAATTAATCATCTTTTTTTTAATCTAAAAACTTTTCCCGCGTATCATAATAAATTTATTTAGACGTGCATACGTAAACAAACATGGCGACAAATGACAGGGGAAATAACACATTGAAGCAAAAAATGTCAATAACCTGCTTTTTTAAACTTTCCTTGAGGTTTTCAGTTGTATCTATATATGTGTTAAAATTAATCAATTAATGGAAATTTTTTTACAGACTAATTGAACAATAAAATTTTAATCGTTACCAGCCCTAAGAAATATATAAATTTCGTAAAGTTAAATACCCCTAATCTATACTACCTTTGAATTATCTTTATTGTTGGTCTGTTTTGACTAGAGTGTTGAAATGGTAGGATACAACTGCAGGTGACGAATATCTGCTGAAGGGGAAGGAACATTTTTCAAATTCTGGACCGAGGTAATTAATGGAAGAAGTGACTTGCTCAGATTTTTTGTCGAAAAAAAAATTAGCTTTTTGTTGGGACAATTATTTACAGAATAAAGGTCTTAATAAAAAAAAAGACTAACTTTGCTGAAATAATACTCATTATCAAATTAATCGACTTCTTAAAGGAAATATTTAGAGATTAAAAAATGTCCTTAAGGACAATATGTGCTATGCCTTTGTTATTATTACTGGCATAATGTATATTTTGCTTCAGGGAAAAAAATATATAATTTTGGTAAGACTTGAAATCAAGAAAGCTGATAACATAGGAATCAGTTTTAATTTAACTTCTGGCTTCAGTAATGTGGTTCAGCTTACACGTATAATTCGCTTCCTTCTAAAATATGGAGCAGAGGCAAAAGAGAGTCACGGGTTCAAGCCTCGGTTCTGCCAAGGCCCCCGGGGCATTGTGCTAGCCACAAAATCCTTTGCTCGTTAGTGGTGGCTCAATGAAACTTGCGAACGCTACTTCACTTGCCCCATAGGCCGTCATTGTCTGAAAAGGGGTTATTATAATTTAAAATCACCATGACCACCTCGGTGATCGTCTGGTAAGAACTCTTAGTTATCATCGTTTTGTTATCGTAACCTGCAGGGCACAATAACGTGTTAATGCCAGTAATATGAGTAGAATTTATTTATTCGTATAATATTTATAGATTTAGAGCAATAATATAACAGCGGCATTTGTGTCATGCTGCGCCAATAGCTTAATTGAGATTCGTTCATCTGCTGTGGTAAGTTGTTCATCTACAGTTAACCGATCACGTGCTATTGCTCAGCCAATCAACACGTTTTTCTCAGTCTCAGCTTTAGTAGAGAAATGGATGGTCAACGTTTACGGAACTGATCAAGGACAACACTCAGGTGCTGCCTATGATACTATCAACAAAGCGTTCACCAAGATTTGGCACAACGATATATTCTCCATCAATTGCGAGGAGGTTCAACAAGCCTTGTCTGATATTACTGGATGTTTCGTCAGCCACCAGCAACTTTTCATGAAAAAGTAAATTTGACCAATTAAATTCACCGTCAATTTTTGTAATTTTAAAACATTTTTTAAAAGTGTATATAAATAGGTATACTGGTGACAAGTCCCATACTAAGTCTTTCAATGTTGTCATAGACAGACATATTGCTGAAATGGGGGAAAAACAAGAAAAATAAACACAAACACACACACTCGCACACACACACGCACACACACAAACACAAACACACACACACAAAGGCGATACGCTTTACTCAACGGAAATTGAAATTCTAATATTCTTCTTAATTAATTTCTACCAATTAAATAGCTTTAAATGCAAAGGAAATTACTGAAATTGTTCCATTCGATCGATGAAATGCATTTTCTTTTATTGTCACAATTTTTTGGTGACTATGAAACTTTAGCAAAAGTGATACATGGCCCCAACCGTTAACAGTTTGTTGTTTTTTTTTGGACAAGTTTTCTAAATGTAAATATTGTTTTCCGTGCTTACCTCTCAATTTTAAGAAATAACTTTGAAAGGATAAAGTTCAAGCAAAAATGTTCTTATATTATTTTTAATTAATTTTACTTTATTAAATTGACATAATCTACTAAAACGTTTGACCTTTGTTTCTGTTTTTTTTTAGAAGTTACACATCCTCTTTGTTTCTTCATTTCTGCCTTACCAATACGCTGAATTCCCGGATCTTTTCTGAATTTTCAATGAAAAGTCATCTTGAACTATCTTTTCAGCTGGCCTTTTCTAGACATAAAAATATATGACAAACTTTCTTTACATTTGAGTACGTTGAGTTTCTGTCACTTAACCGTTATCTCACAATAACACCAACCCAAGATTTCATGCACACAATCCCTTCTTTAATTAAAAAACAAAGTAATCCCTCCGTGTAATAAACTGATTACTATAGACGTTTAAGTGTAAATTGTAATGTTACGTATTCAAATAAATGTAATTTTAAATCAACCACATATGGGTACTTACATAAAAAAAAATAAAAAACAACTTAACTGTCTTAATATAGACAATAGCATTTAACGAACCTAAAACGAATATATAATATAATTCAGCTAATAAAAAACAAACCCGTAAAAACAAAGTTTTTGACTATAAATCCCTTATATATGAGACATAACTAACAGTATTGATTATTTTCAAACGCTACAAACATTGACAGACTGACACCGAGTGATGTCCCTTGTCTTTAATAAATGGGGGTGGGGCGTGAGGGGGTGTCGGCACGACAGTCGGCGTCAACTCAAACTCACGTGGAAGTGGAAGAAAAAAACAATAACAAACCGTGAATTTGAATTACATACCTCATATAAGGATAAACTAAAAATGCATTAATTTAATTACGGTACGTTCGATCAATCTGAAATTTTGATACGATGCATTGTTAGGTTAGACGGGTCCGTGTGCCAAATTTCAGCTCGATCCGATCACGGTAAGTGGGTCATTTTCGACTTTTGTTTTTCCGCCCGCCCATGAGATGACGACAGACAGAGAGACAGAGAGAGAGAGACAGAGACGGCGGTGAAGTTAATATAATGGATTTAAAAAGAAGGTTGATCTTCACTATAAATGGCAGCCAATGGTAATTGGTGGTAAATGCCGACAGAAAATTATAAATACAATCTGATTTTCATACTCTTACTAAGATTACTAAGAATACTATTAAATAATTACGCTTCTCTGGTAATGGCAGGTGCGCTTCTATGTTTCTGTTTACTAACAATCTGCGCTCCCTGACTGATTGCCACCCTTCCAACGGTACAATTTACTTCCTCTACTCCTGCACTTACTCAATGATACACACGGATACTGGCTGCAATTGAAGTAATAATACAAACATACATAATTTAAGAATTGTTTGTAGCTACAATTAAAAATGAAAATTAAAAGCGTCACCATTTACATAAATGCGCTTTTAAAAACGCTTGTGCCTTAACACTCAAAAATCGTCTGTATAGAACGGATGCCTGTAATATATACGATAAACATAAACACCTTATTTAAATAAAATAATTTTTGAAGCTATTCCAAACAACACAATTTAACAAAGCTCCACGATAAAATTTAATCATAAACTAGTGAGTTTACTAAACGATTGAAGTTTAACTTTATTATATACTATAAGGATGGTGGACGGACATTTTCACTAGGGACGATTCGACCACAAGACGTGTCGACCCCACGACGTTTCGACCCCTGTCGATTCGACCACGGACTATTAGACCCCGGGCGATTCGACCACGGACGATTCGATCCCTGCGATTCGACCCCGTACTGTTCGATCACTTAAATGAAAAAATAATGTAGTATAAATATTGGGAAAAAAAACCATGTTATTTAATTAGTAATGTAATAATCTAGTAAGCTAGAGGTGTTTCATTAATAACATTTGTGATACGTAAGACTGTTAATACTTAGATTAGGGTGAGAGATCAAGATTGAGACTTATTGTCCCCTGGTGTTAAGTCAAAATACAGAGATGAACTTGATAATCTACCAAAAGGTTAAAACTTGTATCCCTTAGTCTTTAGAGTTAAGAAGGATAATGTATAATATATATGTATAATATATGTATATATATATATGTATAAGCCTTTTCTATACAGAAGCTCAAGGAGTCCACGGACCAATGCGGTCTGTATGCAAGTGATGCAGCGTGCACAGGCCACGGCTATGAGGGATCAACGCATTACCCAGGCGCCTTTGTTCCCCAAGCTAGTGTTAGGAACCCATTCCAATCTGGACTCAGGGTTACCCTCAGCCCCGGGAACAAATCCTCGCCTTCACAAGGATTCGAACCCGTGACCACCGTTTAATTTGATGATCCACCAAAAAAAACTACATCACATGTTGATCACAGCAGTAAATTCTCAACTATTCCACGGGTTAAAATATGTAACATGCCAGTAATCGCTGCTTACTTTGGTAATAATTTTATTTCATTTTTGTTGTTGAAATTTCTTCATTTTACCCTTTATTTTACTAACATAGCCATTGAAATAGGCCTCCGTTTTTTCTCCTTGTTTTTTCTTACTTTATTTGACCAGATTTGGTCAAATCTGTTTTGAAAATATATAATAAAATTTAGAAAAAATATTAAATTAATGCTTCAATAATATTGCAATTGCATAAAATAAATACACAATCTATTTTAACTGGTCTTCGGTAGTATTTCCTAAGGATGAAAGTTTATTGTATTCTTATGAATTATGGTTGTATATTTATGTCAGGTAGATAGGCTTATTGTTATGATCGATTGGCCTTTAAAAATGCATTATTTGTAATTAAATACAACACAAAATGTTCCTAAAAATTCTATATATTTGGTTTTTTTTAAAGTTTATACATATCAATTAGTTATTTTTCTTTTTTTTATTGTTTCTTGGGGAAAGAAGGTTTAAATTTTAAAAAAAGAAAAATAACTAGGGCTGGTACTGAGTTAAAAAAAATTGTTAGATTTGTCAAGAAAAATTGTAATCGATTAGTTTCGATTAATTTTATTTTCTTAACGTGTATATCTCGTTAACTTACGATTCATTTTTTCGCGAAATCGATTAAGTCGCGGTAATTTCATGGCTTCCAAATTTTGTGACGTAACAGCCAATTCGTTCTGCTATGCAAGAAATACGGAAGAACATCCTTTTTTATTACGAAATTTCATGTCTAAATAAATAATAATACCATTGAAATTAGTTAAAATTCACTATTTAACAATCGCGATGAGCTTTTGAATTCAAATAATTTTCTACATTTAAATTTCATCGTTTGAACTACTTGTTTTTCATCAACGACAGTAATATCACTTATGTTCTGGCAAGAAAACGGACATGAGCTTTGATTAAAACCGTCATATAATTTGTAACAATGACAGATAAGAAGAGTGCCAAATTTTAGATCTTCTGGGAAAATTTCGATAATAGGATGTTTTTCAGCCCACGTGTCATAGTTTTGAAAGTCAATAGATGAATAATCGACAAAAATTTGAAAAGCTTTTAAAAGAAGGCTTAGTTGTTGATAATAAATTAAATCTAAATCACTAGGATTCGAGTAATCAATGTATATAAAAAAGCTGAACCAAAATAATGTAGTGATATAAATCAGTTGTAGCGAAATTCTGTCGATTTTAAGTTCCCCGTTATACTAAAATTAGCTACGTGCTAGAAATAACACTGACTAAACTTGGAAATGTGCAAATTTTTACAAATCATTTGTGGAAGCAAATTTTCTGAAAAAGCCATTTCAACGTAATATTTTCTCCTGCAACTACCATCAGGATGTTTATAAAATGGACTTTGGCATGCTTCAATGTGACAGTCACGTTCTACTTCTTTAAAGGAAGTTAAATTAATTTTATCGTCGCCACATAAGACACTAGACCAAGAGAACTTGTTATTAGATTTCCTTTGATAAAACTTAATCCAAAATTTGTTTAGATTTAATGAAACAATTAAGGGGTAGTCAATTTTTGCGAAAATCTGTTTAAAAGTACGTATATTAATTATTTCCTTATTATTGAACACTGCACAATATCTGTTCTTATAAATTACATTATATTTTACACGGCCTAAAATTCATACGTAAGATGTTATTTCCTAGCACTTTTTATCTATCCATGTGTTTAAAAGCACTGAATTATTTCGACAGGATTCATTTGCAGCAGGATAACAAGACTGTCAAGACAATGGCTGAGTTGAAGAGCTTAGATTTTCGGGTGGTACGAAAAATATTGTCTCTCTATTGAACAGAGCATTGTAACTGAGTTTTTGGGATGGGGGCTGAAGATCCCACATCACCGGTATAGAATCATTCCTTGCATTGCAATCAAAAATACTTTTGTTCTTGTAAACAAATCCTGTATTTATATCAGTAACAAGAGCTTTCTCAGAAACATTAAATAAAAAAGCTATTAAATCAGTGACATTCACTATCGGGCTTTCAAATGTTTCTTCTTTTTGAATTCTTCCCTGTTCTAAGGTCGCATTTGAAATCATTTGGACAGCTGACAATAACGAACACCCGATTTAAACATTCAACATCTGCGCCATGTAAATGACTAAAATTTTCACGACTGTGTTGAAAAATATGAGGACATTCAGTTGCCATGTCTTCACAGCAGTTTTTATAAATAAGACATCTGTGATCACAGGAACAAGCCACTTTGATCTTCCCACAGGACTGTTGGCAGGATTCATCAGCTTGTAAAGGCCAGGATGTGTCATTTGTTATATTTAATCCGAAATCACGTTTTTCTTCAACGAAAGATTTGATTGTGCGGTCCAATATAAAAACACACAGAATAGATAGGAGGTTACACATATTCACTATTTCAATATTGTAATTTAAATTCGTATTTAGTAATTCGCTTAATTTTTTTCAAATTTATTTTGTTTTCTTATCTTTACCTTGTAGCTTCCTACTTTTTTAAAAAATGTTAAAATAAACACAAATTGTCTGTCTATTTAATCATTGATCATTAAATCCATATGTTAGTCGTATTTTATAACTACTCAATTAAGCTTCAGCTAAACAATTTAAAATTGATTCTTCTTATCTGGTAAATAACCACAAAATTCAGCGTATTCATTTTCTTTGCAAAATAAAGAAATTTCCCAAATGCAGTAGGTATTTATATTTTTCCACAAAAAATAAAAATTAAAGTTTAAAACCATTAAAAGATTGTAATGTTCCTATAATTTAATAAAGAAGAAAAAAACGATTAATTGGAATCCAATAAGTAAATATCGGATATACTCTCATGAAATATTACACATTTATCTTTCAACCGGTTTCAGAAAATATGTGACTATCCATTATCAAAGTTTAAATCATATTGCAGTGTAAATAACATTAGGCACTTTTCAAACACTGACGATAGCGAAATTTTTAACTATGCATATACATTGCATTTTTATTCTAAAATTAGCAAACAAGTGTAAAGAGGGGGCAGGAAAAAATGTGTTGACAGGATAAATTGATCTTTAATCTGTTCTATAAGTGTTTTCTACAGCTGATCTTCTTTCATCATTTAACAATGTTCAAAATAAGTTCTTGTTTTTTTTTAAAGCCAGTAATTGGATTATTTCCATGAATTATGTTATAGCCATCAAATTAGTTTTATCAACAAGAATTCTTTTAAAAACTGCTTTACTTCATTAACAATTTTTTTAAAATTTGTATGTGCCGCTCAAACGATGTAACTTTCGTTGCAAAATGATTTATATTTATGTGCAAATAAATAAGTAATTATTAATATCAAGGCCAAAGTAATACAAAGTAAAGTTAAGTGTATTGAGCATTGATTTGTTTAAATATAAAGAATGCTATGTATTTTCTCCAATCGGATTTGAAGTGAATCGTGTATTGATGGACACAATTGAAAACATTGTTTGATGTTCATTTATGTTTTCATGAGTACATCTAAAATCTTCATATCAGTGTAAAATGTTTAGGGAACTAAGTAAAAACTATATATAAATTTCAAAATAAAGTCAGATAAAATTAAATAAATAAGCTATATGTTACTATAAATTCTCCAGATCTCATATTTAGAACATAAGACCAATGAATATATCTGGGACAAACTCATATCTATTGCGCGTCATCAAGAAACCATCATAACAACAATTAAGAGACTCAAGATGGCATGGTTTGGTCATGTACTGCGACATGATACCCTGGCAAAAGTTATCCTTCAAGGCACTGTAGAAGGGGGCCGGCGAAGAGGTCGACGACGGAAAAGCTGGCTGGATAACATAAAGGAATGGACACGGATGAAATTGCATGAATTGTTGGCCGCCGATCAAAATAGGCATATGTGGAGATCGTTATCTGTTGATATGGCCATGCGCTCCTCCCTACGACCGCAACGGTCACGGGACTGATGATGATGAAGTTATGTTACAAATACTTGGCAATTTTTATAACTTGAAGATCTTTAAAGCTCATATAAAAATAGGACTGCGATGGAGCTCTCATATAAAATGCAAGGTACACAAACGAATGGTGTGATCAAATCAATACATTAAAGCTTTCTTAACGTTCAGCCCCAGGTGACAAGGACGTCTCAAAACATTTATATAATAACGAACAAGAGAGAGGTAAAATAATACAACACATAACTGTAGACGAAAGAGTTATAAATAAACTCCATACAATCTTAAAAACAAGCAAAACTACTGGTCCAGACGAAATGCCAGCTAGACTACTAAAAGAACTAAACAATAAACTCCCAACAGTCCTTGAAGTAATCTTAAAGCTTTCAATGATAATGTGCCTCAGGACTGGAATTTAGCAAACAGACCCTGGTGCAGTGTTACTTCGAGATACGAAATTAATCATTTCCGGGGTGACATTTGTATCTTCCCTTAAACTACGTAACCTATACGTTAAAACCAATTACCACTTTTAACAATCGTAGATTGATGGCTAAAATCAAATATTACGTATTGAAGTAGATGTACTTTTAAGTGACTACTTGTGGGCCGGGCCATGCACTGACATCAAATAAAGGATAACAAACAAATTATCTATCATAATACAGACTATGATATTTATTATTATAAAACACATATATAAAATACAGACAATACGACGTTAATCTTCACTCACTATACATGACCTTCAATGATAATGTGTGGGGCGGGGGGTGCAAACAGAAAATTATAAGCAGCTGGGCTCACAGTATTTCAATTACAAATAGTAAAACCAATATAATTATAATTATAAATTTAAATATATTGAAAATATTCATATCCTAACTAAAACATATAATTGCATAATGGTGCACATAAAACAATGTTAGCACTTAAGGAAACTTGTGATTGTGTATTTTACAGCAAAGTTTGAAGAAATATGGTCTCAGTGCTTGAATTTCTCGTCTCAGGCGCGTTATGCCCCGAACCGGCCTCAATCGTGTCAGTTTAATTAATGTGTTGCACGCACAACAGATTTTTACTCATGAAGGGTATGTGATCTCCTCCGCAAGTCAAAGTTCTGTTTACCTGCAACTGTTCATACACAATCTGTGCTCTCTGACCGATTGCTTCTGTAGCAATGGCACAATGAACTGTCTCTACTCCTGAAATTACTTACTGACTAAAACTGAAGTAACAAATAAAACATACATTATTTAATAATTTTAAAAAATAATAATAACAATATAAAATATCAATACTGTTTTAAGAAGCTCAATTATCATTGAAATACAAGCCAACTAAATGTAAAAATAAAATATTAAAAACATCTTTTTTTAAAAAGGACATACTTTTATTTACAGATAGAAAGTGCACTAAAAAGATGAAAATAAAAATGTTCAATCCGTGAACCTATCGACAGCACATAAAAGCGTGGGGCGCCCATCACAACTCGTTTCTCTTTGCATCTATTCTTTTATATATAGATAAATATTTCGAATTAATATGATAGTAGCATGTATGTGATATGAGTTGTGAAGTTTTTTAATATTTATTAATATTGATACAAATTTAATTTGTATTTACAGCCTTGTACATGAAAGCGAGTTGTGATGAGGGCCACACGCTTTATGTGTAGTGGATAGGTTCACGGATTACACCAATCAGTCAGTCAGTGATAATAGAGGGTAAATATATATATGATGATAACGCTCTCTATCTTTTTAGCTGTTGCACACCGTTCTTCATCTTGCTGTCCAACGACGCTGAAAGCCCTCATCTTTTTCTTAATTTCAAAACAAAAAGGATCGGGAACTGGCCTATCAAATGTCCTATTCTAGACTTACAAAAATTTGCAAAGAGCTTTCTCGCCATTAGAGAATGTGGAGTTTGGCTATTTACCCGGTATCTAAAAATAACACACACTAAAGATGTCATACACACTTAAACTTCCTTTCAACTACATAAAATGCTTAAAAAAACAAATCGCAACTTTAAAAAAAGGATGATTTTATATTTTGGTGCTTAAAAACAGATGCTGCGTAATGAAATGAATATATCTGTGAATTGACGACATGTGGGCCATACACTTATATCAAATAAACCTAACAGACAACTTATCTATCATAATACAGACTGTTTATAATATAATAATCAATATACATGATTTGCAATGCATGTCACGTCTGTCTGTCCCGTCTGTCTCTCCATGACGCTACTAATTTTAGAAAGAAGCGCACCAAATTACAGCATCAAAAATAACTCTTTTCGAAAGTTCTGCATAAAATTGTTCAATATGAAAATACATGAATAAAATAAACATAAATAAAATAAATGAAAGTTCTGTAATACATTATTTTTAAATCCTTTATATACGAGCTGAAATTTTGCAGGCAGTTTTGTACCGATGATAAAAACAATGTATCAAAATTTCAGATCGATCGCATGTACCGTAATTAAATTATTGATTTTTTAGATTATTTTATTTATTCCTATGTATCATGCTATTTTTTGAGATAGAGCGTCGCGGTGCGTATTATATTGAACAACCTTTCTGTCGCGCAATAAGGTGCGTATTTTATTGACAGCTCTTTTTATAAACCTATTCCTGATCGGTGCGCATTATATTAAACATGTTTTACGACACAACTGCAACTTTTGTATTTTGCACACCCACACAGCGCCGCACAATTGTGCACCGCACTATGATAATAGAAGTGGAAAGGAAGTAAAGATAGAGAGAATGACGGTTTGGTGTACCAAACAACAACAAAATAGAATATGTAGTTGCTGTTTACACAATTAAATACTGTTTGAAAGCTGAATCCAGAGTTAACTATTTGTTGTGATATTGCATTGTGCTAGCTTTGCTATATTGCATTGCTATATTGCATTGTGCTAGCTTTGCTATTCAAACAGCTGAATCCAGAGTTAACTATTTGTTGTGACAGCTGAATCCAGAGTTTACAAATTGTTGTGATATTGCATTGTGCTAGCTTTGCTATTGCCGCATTGTGCTAGCTTTGCCACAATTTGGCTACACAATTTGGCTATGTAAAAAAAGTCATCAGTAATTGTTAGTCAAAGAAAATACAAAACATTAATAACATACGATTGATGATTCATTGTTTATATATTTGAGAAGATTTGCAAAAGTGAGACATTATTAAGAAAATAATTATATTTAATCTTTGTTATTTGAGACATGAAACATAAAAAATTAGAGACTCCAATGCAAAGAAAGTACAGACTTGAAAAAGAAAAACTAAAGCGTCTATTAAAAAAACAAAATGAACTGCCTACTGCATGTGAGATTCGACTTTCAAAAAAACGCCAATCTCTAGCAAAAAGACGAAGTAAAGAATCATCAGTGTCTCATGAGACCCGTCTCAAGAAACAACGCAAATCTGATGTAATAAGACGAAATGAAGAATCATCAGTGTCTCATGAGACCCGTCTCAAGAAACAACGCAAATCTGATGTAATAAGACGAAATGAAGAATCGTCAGTGTCTCATGACTCACGTCTCAAGAAACAACGCAAATCTGATGTAATAAGACGAAATGAAGAATCGTCAGTGTCTCATGACTCACGTCTCAAGAAACAACGCAAATCTGATGTAATAAGACGAAATGAAGAATCGTCAGTGTCTCATGACTCACGTCTCAAGAAACAACGCAAATCTGATGCAATAAGACGAAATGAAGAATCGTCAGTGTCTCATGACTCACGTCTCAAGAAAAAACGTCAATCTGATGCAATAAGACGACGTAAAGAATCATCAGTGTCTCGTGACTCACGTCTCAAGAAAAAACGCCTTTCTGATGCAAAACGACGACGTGAAGAATCACCAGTGTCACGTGATTCTCGCCTATCACAAGATCGTCATTTTCATGCAGAAAGAAGAATACAGATGAACGCAACCGTGGAAGCTTATAAAGTAAAATATTTTGTTTATGCTGATAGTATCTGTGAAGTTTGTCACAAAGTTTGCTATCCAAACCAAGTATCAAATTACACAATTCAACAAAATCTTCTCGATTATCTTCCTGTGGAATTGTCCAGCAAAGACTCATTGCTTTTGTGTCACCGTTGTAAATCCCATTTGATGTCAAAAAAGACAACCTGCCCATCTAAAGCGTACTGGAACAATCTTGATCCTGGAGTTATTCCACCTGAGATCGCAATTTTAACACCAGTGGAGGTTCGTTTGCTATCTCGAATCATACCTTTCTTGAAGATCATAAAGTATGATGGTGTGTTTGGACAGTACGGCTTCAAAGGTCAAGCCATTTTGTTTGCTCAGGATATCTTTGAGGTGACAGAAAATCTGCCCACCATGTTACCGCGATCTCCTGATTCTGCTGGCCTAATCGTTGTAACTGAGTCATTAGAAAATCTTGACATAACACGAGAATTCGAGATCTCTCATGAAAATGTAAGCAACGCAATAGAATGGTTGAAAGAAAATAATCCTCTTTATTGTGATGTTCAAAATAATACACAAAATGTCCAGCTTAATGTCCAAGATTTTATCAGAATGCAGCCTCCACTAGCACTGCCACCTCCTTTACCGAGTCGAATTCCAATCAATGAATATTCAACAATTATCCGCGCCAATTGGAATCAAGGCAATGTAATCATGTTTGGTGAGAATGCAGGAAGACAGTGTTGTGCTATGGCAATTGGAACAATCGTTCGTTCAACCATGATACCACCATCTGAATGGGATTCAAATACTTTAAATGGAATTTTGATCGAATCCGATGGTTTGTACACGATAGTTCGTGAGAAATCAAATCCTGATATGATCTCTGAGTGTGGCTATCTTTTTGTGAATAACTTCAATGTCGTGAAAGATGAAATAACAATGTTTGGTTCCCGTTTTTCTCTTGAATACGATCAAGATCCAGCATACTTTGGCAGTCTGGATGATAACAAAAATAACGGAATAGGAGAAAGTCTTCATGATAATTTGCAAAAATTATTCTCCAGTCATAAAGCAGGAATTTTGATTGCTAATCTAAAAAGCTACGCTGTTATGAAAATCAATGACATTTACTACTTTGCTGACTCACATTCTTGTGGGGCAAAAGGAGCACAAGCCAAGAAAGAAGATGGCCGAGCATGTGTCATTGAAAGCAGTACGTTTCCTGAATTTATTCGTATATGTAAGCGTGCAACGGGATCTAAAAATATCGTATATACACTCGATTTCCTTGAAGTAACAACACATGATGTCAGCTCACAAGAACACTCAGACCCAGTGATTCTCGATGACGGTCACATTTCAGAGATTTCATCTTTTTCAAAGTCAAATATTGAAAATGTGATCTGCCCGAATTCAAAGCAATTTCCTGTGGATTCGATTCCTGTTGAAACAACAGTTATGGCTCCAATTGACGCACCTCAACCTGTAGAAGAATCAGTCTTGAGTGGATTACCAAACGATGGTGGTCATAGCAATCTTCTTCAGATATCGAGAAAAACAAAGAATAATATCGTCAATGATAGACATGAGTTGAAAGCAGAGGAACTTGCATGGTATCATCTGTTTCCGAATGGAATCAATGGCCTTCAAGAAAAGCGGTCAGTAAAAATTTCACCTTTAGATTATTTCCAATCACGTATCATGGGCAAAGATACTAGATTTCAGCGCACAGACTATCTTTTTTACGCTCTCTCGATGTATGAGTATCATCGTATTCAGAACAATATCAACGTTTGCGGTAAGAAAATTCAACATAACGATACGGTTGCGGATGATATTCATCTCTATGTCAATAATTTGCGTGGCTCAATGGCCTATTGGAATACTGCTCTGAGTGGACTTGTTGCACAAATCCGATGTTTAGGACCGCCACATTACTTCCTCACTTTCAGCTGCAATGATCTTCATTGGGAAGACATGATTATAGCATTATTGCACAGTGATGGCGCTCCTAACAAAAATCCGAAGGATGTAAGTACATATGATGCACAGAAACTCGTGGAAAAGTATCCAGTCGTCGTAAGCCGCCACTTCATGATTCGAGTCAATGCACTCATGTCTTTGTTGAAATCAGATGAAACAACTCTTGGAGGTAAACTAATTGATTTTTGGTGGCGCATTGAGTTCCAAAACAGAGGTTCTCCACACCTTCACATGCTTGTTTGGATAGAAGGAACTCCAGATTTTAATACTCCTGAGGGCATTTCTCGAATTGATGAGGTGTTGACGTGTGAGGTACCTAAAGATCCTGAATTGAAAGCTCTTGTAAATGGTGTACAACGACATCATCACACGCATACGTGTCACAAAAACCATTCCATAGACTGTCGGTTCAACTATCCTCGAATTCCAAGTGACCGAACTCACATAGTTGCCAATACATCGGATGAATTCATTAAAAACGGTGGTCGCATATGTATCTTGAAACGTAAACCCGGTGAAGAATTCATTAACAACTATAACATCAAGTTATTAAAGTTTTGGATGGGAAATATGGACATTCAACCATGTGGAAACAACGAGTCTGTTGCAATGTATGTGGCAAAATATTGTTCGAAAAATGAGCCAACAGAGATGTCAGCAGGTTTGAGGGAAGCAATAAAAAAAATTCGACAAGAAGAAAGCAGCACTTCCACAAAGCTCTTCAAGATATGTATGAAAATTCTTCATGAACGCCAAGTATCTGCATGCGAATGTGTATTTCGCTTGTGTCATCTTGTCTTAAAGCAGTCTTCTCGAAGATGCGTCTTTATCAACACGCGCAAACCAGAACAACGCTATAAAGTGCTCCGTTTTATCAATGATGCTGCAACTGGCTACTGTAAAGATATTATTGAAAGATATGTGCAGCGTCCCCGTGATCCACACCCTTCATATAAATTTGAACAGATGTCACTTATGGAGTTTGCCATGTTGTTTGAACCTCATTATGGTAAGGCTTCTGCGAACGAAGATGATGGTGATCAAGATGCATACGATGACCCCCTAGTATTTCGACCATTACCTATGCTGACCTTATTAGACGGGACAAAAATGAAGATCAGAAATCGTCCCGCCGTAGTACGAGTGCCTAACTTTCGAGAAGCTAATGATCCCGAAAATTACTATTACAGTCTTCTTGCACAATATGTTCCGTTCCGAACTGAGAATGAACTGTTAAGAAAACCCGACGGTTCAAACTACAACTCACCAAAAGAAGCATTCCTTGCGACAGAAGCCAAGCTGAGGGCAGCTAATGCATATATGGAAATTCATCGCACTCGAGACCGTCAGTTAGATAATGCACTTAATCGTGCTAATGCTTTCATTCAATTGGAAGATCCAAATATCGAAGACGACATCGATGATATTGAACAAGACGAACATGATATCAGGCCAACTGAGGACGAGTTCCAAGCATCATTAGCAAAGGCGAATGTTGGCCAAAGAGATCTTTTTAACTTTATCACACAAAGTATCAAAAGACAACAACAGGGATCATCTGACCGAGTAAGAATTCATGTTACTGGTGGTGCCGGATCGGGAAAAACGTTCGCCCTGAACCTTGTCAAGGAAATATTCATTCGTTGCTATAACGGAGATATGGATTCAGTCAAAGTCGCTGCTCTTACTGGTGTCGCGGCAAAGTTGATAAACGGCCGCACACTTCACTCTATGTTTAAATTGCCGGTACAGCGCGATGGAAAGATATTAAGATTGCCAAATCTCACTGGCATTTACTTAAAAAATTTGCGATTACAATGGCGGAAAACAGAATTACTGATTATTGATGAGATCTCAATGGTTCCCCTACGAAATGCTGGATCATTTAAACTCACGATTGCAACAGATTAAAAACAGTGATGTATATTTTGGTGGAATAAATGTTTTGCTTTTTGGTGACTTAATGCAACTACCACCCGTGAGAGGAAGTCCAGTGTTTCATCAACCGAAAAGTTTCGAACCCGCAGATCATTTATGGCGAACGCTTTCGTTTTGTGAACTCACTCAAAATATGCGCCAACGAGGAGACACAACTTTTATAGAGCTCTTAAATGATCTACGAATAGGTGAGTTGAAGCCGCAACATTTGAGCATTCTCCTTAAAAAGGTCGAAAAAAATCTCAGCGGTGAATTTGCGGTTGGGAAAGCGCTGAGAATAGATCCAACAAACGATTTGGTGGATTCCCATAATGATCAAGCTCTTCAACATCATCAGTTACAAGGCCAACCAATGATTAAACTTAAAGCAGTTGACCGAATCTCTGACGCCATCAAAGATATAAGCAATATTGCTATTGAAAGGCTTATTCCAGAAGATATCAACAAGACTGGCGGCTTGCCAAGCACTCTGGTGATATTTGAAGGTGCGCGAGTCATGCTTCGTTATAATGTCGACACAAGTAAAGGACTGGTTAATGGAGCCATGGGTGAAGTCATCCAAATTATTTGGCCACTATATCGCAGAGCGCAAATTTACGCAAAAGATTTGCCAAAATTGAAAATAAATTTCTTTGGGATTGGTGAACACATCATCGAGCCAATGACAGTTGAGTTTCCAGCAAAGTTATCAGCCGGAACAGCAGAAAGGCGAATGCTGCCACTCATCCTTTGTTGGGCTGTGACCATTCACAAAATGCAAGGATCAACAGTCGATCATGCAGTAATTAACTTGGGTTCGAAGATTTTCGCTAAAGGCCAGGCTTATGTTGCTTTAAGTCGAGCAAGAGCTCTTAAAGGAATTCGATTAGAGGAACTCGACTGTTCAAAGATTCAAGATAAGTCATTTTGTAATTTGCCAGCATTGGCAGAATTAGAAAGAATGCGCGAGCTTCCTGACTACCGTAGTAATATTTAAAGACTGAGAAAGAACATTCTGACACAAAACAACAAAGTGATGAATCACGAGTGTCTTATGAATCCCGTCTCATCAAACAACGGCAATCTAATGCAATACGACGAAGTGAAGAATCGTCAAGAAACATCGGCAAATCTAATGCAAAACGACGAAGTGAAGAATCCTCAGCGTCTTATGAATCCCGTCTCATCAAACAACGGCAATCTAATGCAAAACAACGAAGTGAAGAATCACCAGTGTCTTATGAATCCCGTCTCATCAAACAACGGCAATCTAATGCAAAACAACGAAGTGAAGAATCACCAGTGTCTTATGAATCCCGTCTCAAGAAACACCGGCAACCTAATGCAAAACAACAATGTAAAGAATCGTCAAGAAACATCGGCATCTAATATAAAACGTCGAAGTGAAGAATCACCAGTGTCTTATGAATCCCGTCTCATCAAACAATGGCAATCTAATGCAAAACGTGGAAGTGAAGAATCACCAGTGTCTCGGGAATCCCGTCTTATCAAATAATGGCAATCTAATGCAAAACAACGAAGTGATGAATCACTAGTGTCCCGTGAATCCCATCTCAAGAAACACCGGCAACCTAATGCAAAACAACGAATTGAAGAATCGTCAGTGTCTCATGAATCCCGTCACAAGAAACACAACCAATCTAATGCAAAACAACAATGTGAAGAATCGTCAAGAAACAACGGCAAATCTAATGCTAAACGAGGACGTGAAGAATCACCAGTGTCACGTGATTCTCGCTTTCACAAGATCGTCATTTTAATTTTCAGGAAAAAGACAGATGAACGTATTACTGGAAGTTTTTAAACCCTAAAGTAATATATTTTGTTTACGCTGATGGTATTTGTGAAGTTTGTCACAAAACTTTGCTATCCAAACCAAGTATCCAATTACACGATTCAACAAAATCTCGATTATCTTCCCGTGGCGTTGTCCAGCAAAGACTCATTGCTTTTTCGTCACCGTTGTAAAACTCATTTGGTGTCAAAAAAACGACAACCTGTCCATATAAAGCGTACTGGAACAATCTTGATCCTGGAGTTATTCCACTTGATATCGCAATTTTAACACCAGTGGAGGTTCATTTGCTATCTCGAATCCTATCTTTTCTTGAAGATCATAAAGTATGATTGTGTGTCTGGACAGTACGGCTTCAAAGGTCAAGCAATTTTGTTTGCTCAGGATATCTTGCGAGGTGACAGAAAAGTGCCCCCATGTTACCGCGATCTCCTGATTCTGCTGGCCTAATCGTTGTAACTGAGTCATTAGACAATCTTGACATAACTCGAGAATTCGAGATCTCTCATGAAAATGTAAGCAACGCAATAGAATGGTTGAAATAAAATAATCCTCTTTATTGTGATGTATGGGTGTGGGGGGGAGGAGGGAAGGGTAATTTGTGGCACTTTATTACCCGAGGGGTGTTATGTATGATCTTTCAATGATTTACGGGAACTACCTTGATTACGTATTGTGGTTACTTGGATTTCCAAATGGAAAATGTAATAAGTACCTAAGTTCATTCCGGGTAGAAAGGCAATTGGTCATCCATGCCATTATGTCATCTCACAGTAGTAACTAATTATTTACAAACTGTCTCTGGTAAGCCAGTCTTTTCGATGTGTACCTAATGCCAACATTCAGTTATTACGGTCTGTAGTTTGGAAACTATCGCTTGCCTTGGCTGCCCTCAGCACCTACCATATCCTAAACACCTGGATAATATCCCCTCAGCAGCTACCATATTCTAACCATCTGGATAATCTCCCCTCACCAGCTACCATATTCTAAACATCTGGATAATCTCCCCTCACCAGCTACCATATTCTAAACATCTGGATAATCTCCCCTCACCAGCTACCATATTCTAAACATCTGGATAATCTCCCCTCACCAGCTACCATATTCTGAACACCTGGATACTCTGCACCCCTACCAACAATCTTGTATTACAACAGTCAGGTACCCGTGTGGAGCTAATGTCTTGTATTATAACAGTCAGGTACCCGCGTGGAGCTAATGCCCTGAAATCATTTTGAAATATAATTAAACTCTATTACAACCTCACCTTTTCAAATAATAAAAAAAAACTGCTTCATATGGGTAGGCAATTGAGAGATAATTATAATCTATATTAAAATAGTTTGTCAATCAGTTGAATCCCTTAAAATTGCTTTATTTTTTGTTGGTGTTAATTATCGTTTTCATATAACGTCTTACAGAATTATATGGTTTTCGTGCTTAGAGATTGACACTGTTTGAGAACCACTGGACCGAATTATGTTTTTGTTTTATTTTATGTTTGTTTTAAAATAAATATTTTATGGTCATGAATATTGTTCAATAACACGATGAGCGAGATGTGTAGTGTGGTTCTATTATATTGAACTAAAAAATCCTTAAATAACTATAACTACGTCCCTAGGGATAGAACTGATGGTGAAGCGAATTATATTTTTAAAAGAACAACTCTTTTTTTTAAAAAATTTCGCACCCATATTTGGAAACGCTTTTACCTATATGAAATATTTCTTTGTTTGATTACAAATGAAAATTCGCACCCTGACCTCAAAATATATTAAGTGAGTTCACCAGCAGCGAATTGTGATACTTGATGTAAATAGTGAAGCGCAAACATGTGTTATAAGAGGGGCAACTCCTGAACTTTATTTTAATACGGGTTCATCAAGGGTTGACATCTCGAAGAATCACACTCAGATTTGATTGTGATTACTTATTTAATTAATTCACTAAATTATGATATTAATATAATTGCATATCTGATCGACTGTTAATGATATCATCAAACTGGGCCTGATACTTTTGTTGTTTGAATAAATGTTTAAAAAACATAATGACGCTGTTTGTTCTACTTGGTTTGATTTGTGTTCAGGTGAAGTGCCTCTGGGAGAAATGACCAACTTTAATCAACATGTGGACACATTTCCTTGCGTCCACTCCACAAAACAGTCAGGTTAACTCCCCAACAAAGTGTAACAATTATTGCTGAGGCTTATTTTAAGTATTGTTATACTATACTATCCTGGTTAGAAGCATACTCAGTAGTCATTACATTTTATCACTATTTTAGGGATCGGTACTTAGTGGAATGCCACTTCAATAGTAGCATTAGATCGTCTACATTTGCGATGAAGTATTGTATTTTTAAAAGATATATATCAAACATATGCATATTTATTTATTAGTTTAATTTTTTACATCTTTATTACTTAATAGGACCTTTTCTATATAATACTGATTAAAAATAATAATTACTAACATAAGGTTTATTGAATTTATACATAATATAAATTTGGTTTATACAAATTTACTATTTCCTGAATTTACTGTATCATAAACTTGAAAATTTATATTTAAAAACTTTTGATCGATTTTTAACCCACTTGCTCGTAAGCTAGCGAGCTGAAATTTTGCATGCAGTTTCGTAACGATAATAAAAACAATGTATCAAAATTTCAGATCGATCGCATGGACCGTAATTAAATTATTGATTTTTTAGATTATTTTATTTATTCCTATGTATCATGCTATTTTTTGAGATAGAGCGTCCCGTAGCGTATTATATTGAACAACCTTTCTGTCGCGCAATAAGGTGCGTATTTTATTGACAACTCTTTTTATAAACATATTCCTGATCGGTGCGCATTATATTAAACACGTTTTACGACACAACTGCAATTTTGTATTTCTGGATGGTCTGGCGCTGCGTATTATAATGAAATTCTTTTAATTACTTCTCGTACATAAAGGATTTATAGTCAAAAACTTGGTTTTTTACGGGTTGTTTTTTAAATCCTTTATATTAACTCGTGGTGTCTGCGGCGGACCTTGCTTGCTTGCTTGCTTGTAGCCAAAACTTTTGATCGATTTTTAACCCACTTGCTCGCAAGATAGCGAGCTGAAATTTTGCAGGCAGTTTCGTAGCGATGATAAAAACAATGTATCAAAATTTCAGATCGATCGCATGTACCGTAATTAAATTATTGATTTTTTAGATTATTTTTTTTATTTATTTTGATGTGCATTTTTTCAAAATAAATAGATTTCAGCTGAAACGTATTTATTTTGAAAACTGACGTCATTTTTGACGGGTAATACACTAGTTTACTCTTAATAATAATAAAATTTGATTAATTATTAAAAAGCAGAACCCAAGCAAGCGTCTGGTACAACAGCTCTTTATATAAAAACTAGATTGTGCTGTGGCGCCGTGGCGCCCACTTTCTTTAGGGTGCCTACGATTCCCACCTTTTTCAAAAGCCCAACTAACTTGTCATGCTATTTTGACATAAAACTAATTCTAATTTTTCAAAAAAATTGTGAAAATTATTTTTAAAGCTATTTAAATTCTACTAAAAAAATATAAATAAATTAGAAAAAAAATAATTAAAAAAATAAATGTGTGACATCACACATGGCCTGACCCCCCTCCCCCCTGTCACAAAGTGTCACACTTTCTTAGACCCCCTCCCCCTCGGAGCGTGACTTACTTTATGGACGGCCCCTATTACTTAATCTAGAATTATTTCTTTCTAAAGGACGGTATTTAGATATAAATAAATTTCCTTAAGGTGAATATATGCTATACCTTTGTTATATTATTTGCAAGATGTATTTATTTTTATTTTTTTCAATATTCTTTTATTTTTTTTGGAAGCACAAATATCCTGCAGGTGAGTCTGAAATCATGGAAGCTTAATATATAATGTAATCGGTATTACATTAACTTCTGTCTTCAGTAATGTAGATAAGCTTACACTTATTATCCGCTTCATTCTCACAAATGGAGATGTAATAGATCCAATTTAACAACAACATGAACACATTGCGGATCGTCTGCTGATAACTCTTAGTTTTCAAGCAATTATTATCGCAATTTGCAACGCACAATCATACGTTAATACTGGCAATATGAGTAGCATTTATTCTGGCGTGTAAGATTTAGAGCGATTAATATGTCAGCGGTATTGTTGTCAGGTCATCCCTACAGCTTAATTGTGTTAGGTTCATCTCCAGTGATGAGTTGTTCATCTCCAGTGATGAGTTGTTCATCTCCAGTGGTGAGTTGTTCATCTCCAGTGATGAGTTGTTCATCTCCAGTGATGAGTTGTTCATCTCCAGTCAACCGATCACGTGATATTGCTCAGCCAATCAACACGTTATTCTCAGCTTTAGCAGAGAAATTGTCAAAGTTTACGAAACTCATCAAGGACAAGACTAATGTGCTACCATTAACAAAGTGGTCAGCACGAAGTTAGCTACGAGATACTCTCCACCAACTGTGAGGGGATTCAACAAGCGTTGTTTGATGTTACAGGAAGTACACGTCGGCCACCAGCAACTTTTCATAAAACAAATCAATAATGAAAAATTTTGACAGTTAATGTATCAGTGATTTCAAAATATTTACCTTTATTTTAAAAAAAGTTGTCAATAACGCTCACCAAATACTGATTAAGATATCAAATTAGATGAGCTGCCTGTAAGCTGATTAAGATATCAAATTAGATGAGCTGCCTGTAAGCTGATTAAGATATCAAATTAGATGAGCTGCCAGTAAGCTGATTAAGATATCAAATTAGATGAGCTGCCAGTAAGCTGATTAAGTTATCAAATTAGATGAGCTGCCAGTAAGCTGATTAAGTTATCAAATTAGATGAGCTGCCAGTAAGCTGATTAAGTTATCAAATTAGATGAGCTGCCAGTAAGCTGATTAAGTTATCAAATTATATGAGCTGCCAGTAAGCTGATTAAGATATCAAATTATATGAGCTGCCAGTAAGCTGATTAAGTTATCAAATTAGATGAGCTGCCAGTAAGCTGATTAAGTTATCAAATTAGATGAGCTGCCAGTAAGCTGATTAAGTTATCAAATTAGATGAGATGCCAGTAAGCTGATTAAGATATCAAATTATATGAGCTGCCAGTAAGCTGATTAAGTTATCAAATTAGATGAGCTGCCAGTAAGCTGATTAAGTTATCAAATTAGATGAGCTGCCAGTAAGCTGATTAAGTTATCAAATTAGATGAGATGCCAGTAAGCTGATTAAGATATCAAATTAGATGAGCTGCCTGTAAGCTGATTAAGTTATCAAATTAGATGAGCTGCCAGTAAGCTGATTAAGTTATCAAATTAGATGAGCTGCCAGTAAGCTGATTAAGATATCAAATAAGATGAGCTGCCAGTAAGCTGATTAAGTTATCAAATTAGATGAGCTGCCAGTAAGCTGATTAAGTTATCAAATAAGATGAGCTGCCAGTAAGCTGATTAAGATATCAAATTAGATGAGCTGCCAGTAAGCTGATTAAGATATCAAATTAGATGAGCTGCCAGTAAGCTGATTAAGTTATCAAATTAGATGAGCTGCCAGTAAGCTGATTAAGTTATCAAATTAGATGAGCTGCCAGTAAGCTGATTAAGTTATCAAATTAGATGAGCTGCCAGTAAGCTGATTAAGTTATCAAATTAGATGAGCTGCCAGTAAGCTGATTAAGTTATCAAATTAGATGAGCTGCCAGTAAGCTGATTAAGTTATCAAATTAGATGAGCTGCCAGTAAGCTGATTAAGATATCAAATTAGATGAGCTGCCAGTAAGCTGATTAAGTTATCAAATTAGATGAGCTGCCAGTAAGCTGATTAAGTTATCAAATTAGATGAGCTGCCAGTAAGCTGATTAAGTTATCAAATTAGATGAGCTGCCAGTAAGCTGATTAAGTTATCAAATTAGATGAGCTGCCAGTAAGCTGATTAAGTTATCAAATTAATGAGCTGCCAGTAAGCTGATTAAGTTATCAAATTAGATGAGCTGCCAGTAAGCTGATTAAGTTATCAAATTAGATGAGCTGCCTGTAAGCTGATTAAGTTATCAAATTAGATGAGCTGCCAGTAAGCTGATTAAGTTATCAAATTAGATGAGCTGCCAGTAAGCTGATTAAGTTATCAAATTAGATGAGCTGCCAGTAAGCTGATTAAGTTATCAAATTAGATGAGCTGCCAGTAAGCTGATTAAGATATCAAATTAGATGAGCTGCCAGTAAGCTGATTAAGTTATCAAATTATATGAGCTGCCAGTAAGCTGATTAAGATATCAAATTATATGAGCTGCCAGTAAGCTGATTAAGTTATCAAATTAGATGAGCTGCCAGTAAGCTGATTAAGTTATCAAATTAGATGAGCTGCCAGTAAGCTGATTAAGTTATCAAATTAGATGAGCTGCCAGTAAGCTGATTAAGATATCAAATTAGATGAGCTGCCAGTAAGCTGATTAAGTTATCAAATTATATGAGCTGCCAGTAAGCTGATTAAGATATCAAATTATATGAGCTGCCAGTAAGCTGATTAAGTTATCAAATTAGATGAGCTGCCAGTAAGCTGATTAAGTTATCAAATTAGATGAGCTGCCAGTAAGCTGATTAAGTTATCAAATTAGATGAGCTGCCAGTAAGCTGATTAAGTTATCAAATTAGATGAGCTGCCAGTAAGCTGATTAAGTTATCAAATTAGATGAGCTGCCAGTAAGCTGATTAAGTTATCAAATTAGATGAGCTGCCAGTAAGCTGATTAAGTTATCAAATTAGATGAGCTGCCTGTAAGCTGATTAAGTTATCAAATTAGATGAGCTGCCAGTAAGCTGATTAAGTTATCAAATTAGATGAGCTGCCAGTAAGCTGATTAAGTTATCAAATTAGATGAGCTGCCAGTAAGCTGATTAAGATATCAAATTAGATGAGCTGCCAGTAAGCTGATTAAGTTATCAAATTAGATGAGCTGCCAGTAAGCTGATTAAGTTATCAAATTAGATGAGCTGCCTGTAAGCTGATTAAGATATCAAATTAGATGAGCTGCCAGTAAGCTGATTAAGTTATCAAATTAGATGAGCTGCCAGTAAGCTGATTAAGTTATCAAATTAGATGAGCTGCCAGTAAGCTGATTAAGTTATCAAATTAGATGAGCTGCCAGTAAGCTGATTAAGTTATCAAATTAGATGAGCTGCCAGTAAGCTGATTAAGTTATCAAATTAGATGAGCTGCCAGTAAGCTGATTAAGTTATCAAATTAGATGAGCTGCCAGTAAGCTGATTAAGTTATCAAATTAGATGAGCTGCCAGTAAGCTGATTAAGTTATCAAATTAGATGAGCTGCCAGTAAGCTGATTAAGTTATCAAATTAGATGAGCTGCCAGTAAGCTGATTAAGTTATCAAATTAGATGAGCTGCCAGTAAGCTGATTAAGTTATCAAATTAGATGAGCTGCCAGTAAGCTGATTAAGTTATCAAATTAGATGAGCTGCCAGTAAGCTGATTAAGTTATCAAATTAGATGAGCTGCCAGTAAGCTGATTAAGTTATCAAATTAGATGAGCTGCCAGTAAGCTGATTAAGTTATCAAATTAGATGAGCTGCCAGTAAGCTGATTAAGTTATCAAATTAGATGAGCTGCCAGTAAGCTGATTAAGTTATCAAATTAGATGAGCTGCCAGTAAGCTGATTAAGTTATCAAATTAGATGAGCTGCCAGTAAGCTGATTAAGTTATCAAATTAGATGAGCTGCCAGTAAGCTGATTAAGTTATCAAATTAGATGAGCTGCCAGTAAGCTGATTAAGTTATCAAATTAGATGAGCTGCCAGTAAGCTGATTAAGTTATCAAATTAGATGAGCTGCCAGTAAGCTGATTAAGTTATCAAATTAGATGAGCTGCCAGTAAGCTGATTAAGTTATCAAATTAGATGAGCTGCCAGTAAGCTGATTAAGTTATCAAATTAGATGAGCTGCCAGTAAGCTGATTAAGTTATCAAATTAGATGAGCTGCCAGTAAGCTGATTAAGTTATCAAATTAGATGAGCTGCCAGTAAGCTGATTAAGTTATCAAATTAGATGAGCTGCCAGTAAGCTGATTAAGTTATCAAATTAGATGAGCTGCCAGTAAGCTGATTAAGTTATCAAATTAGATGAGCTGCCAGTAAGCTGATTAAGTTATCAAATTAGATGAGCTGCCAGTAAGTGATTAAGTTATCAAATTAGATGAGCTGCCAGTAAGCTGATTAAGTTATCAAATTAGATGAGCTGCCAGTAAGCTGATTAAGTTATCAAATTAGATGAGCTGCCAGTAAGCTGATTAAGTTATCAAATTAGATGAGCTGCCAGTAAGCTGATTAAGTTATCAAATTAGATGAGCTGCCAGTAAGCTGATTAAGTTATCAAATTAGATGAGCTGCCAGTAAGCTGATTAAGTTATCAAATTAGATAAGCTGCCAGTAAGCTGATTAAGTTATCAAATTAGATGAGCTGCCAGTAAGTGATTAAGTTATCAAATTAGATGAGCTGCCAGTAAGCTGATTAAGATATCAAATTAGATGAGCTGCCAGTAAGTTGATTAAGTTATCAAATTAGAAGAGCTGCCAGTAAGTTGATTAAGTTATCAAATTAGATGAGCTGCCAGTAAGCTGATTAAGTTATCAAATTAGATGAGCTGCCAGTAAGCTGATTAAGTTATCAAATTAGATGAGCTGCCAGTAAGCTGATTAAGTTATCAAATTAGATGAGCTGCCAGTAAGCTGATTAAGTTATCAAATTAGATGAGCTGCCAGTAAGTTGATTAAGTTATCAAATTAGATGAGCTGCCAGTAAGCTGATTAAGTTATCAAATTAGATGAGCTGCCTGTAAGCTGATTAAGTTATCAAATTAGATGAGCTGCCAGTAAGCTGATTAAGTTATCAAATTAGATGAGCTGCCAGTAAGCTGATTAAGTTATCAAATTAGATGAGCTGCCTGTAAGCTGATTAAGATATCAAATTAGATGAGCTGCCAGTAAGCTGATTAAGTTATCAAATTAGATGAGCTGCCAGTAAGCTGATTAAGTTATCAAATTAGATGAGCTGCCAGTAAGCTGATTAAGTTATCAAATTAGATGAGCTGCCAGTAAGCTGATTAAGTTATCAAATAGATGAGCTGCCAGTAAGCTGATTAAGTTATCAAATTAGATGAGCTGCCAGTAAGCTGATTAAGTTATCAAATAGATGAGCTGCCAGTAAGCTGATTAAGTTATCAAATTAGATGAGCTGCCAGTAAGCTGATTAAGTTATCAAATTAGATGAGCTGCCAGTAAGCTGATTAAGTTATCAAATAAGATGAGCTGCCAGTAAGCTGATTAAGTTATCAAATTAGATGAGCTTCCAGTAAGCTGATTAAGTTATCAAATTAGATGAGCTGCCAGTAAGCTGATTAAGTTACCAAATAAGATGAGCTGCCTGTAAGTTGATTAAGTTATCAAATTAGATGAGCTGCCTGTAAGCTGATAAAGTTATCAAATTAGATGAGCTGCCAGTAAGCTGATTAAGTTATCAAATAAGATGAGCTGCCAGTAAGCTGATTAAGTTATCAAATTAGATGAGCTGCCAGTAAGCTGATTAAGTTATCAAATAAGATGAGCTGCCAGTAAGCTGATTAAGTTATCAAATAAGATAAGCTGCCAGTAAGCTGATTAAGTTATCAAATTAGATGAGCTGCCAGTAAGCTGATTAAGTTATCAAATTAGATGAGCTGCCTGTAAGCTGATTAAGTTATCAAATTAGATGAGCTGCCAGTAAGCTGATTAAGTTAACAAATTAGATGAGCTGCCTGTAAGCTGATTAAGTTATCAAATTAGATGAGCTGCCTGTAAGCTGATTAAGTTATCAAATTAGATGAGCTGCCAGTAAGCTGATTAAGTTATCAAATTAGATGAGCTGCCAGTAAGTTGATTAAGTTATCAAATTAGATGAGCTGCCAGTAAGCTGATTAAGTTATCAAATTAGATGAGATGCCAGTAAGCTGATTAAGTTATCAAAATAGATGAGCTGCCAGTAAGCTGATTAAGTTATCAAATTAGATGAGCTGCCAGTAAGCTGATTAAGTTATCAAAATAGATGAGCTGCCAGTAAGCTGATTAAGTTATCAAATAAGATGAGCTGCCAGTAAGCTGATTAAGTTATCAAATTAGATGAGCTGCCAGTAAGCTGATTAAGTTATCAAATAAGATGAGCTGCCAGTAAGCTGATTAAGTTAACAAATTAGATGAGCTGCCTGTAAGCTGATTAAGTTATCAAATTAGATGAGCTGCCAGTAAGCTGATTAAGTTATCAAATTAGATGAGCTGCCTGTAAGCTGATTAAGATATCAAATTAGATGAGCTGCCAGTAAGCTGATTAAGTTATCAAATTAGATGAGCTGCCAGTAAGCTGATTAAGTTATCAAATTAGATGAGCTGCCTGTAAGCTGATTAAGTTAACAAATTAGATGAGCTGCCAGTAAGCTGATTAAGTTATCAAATTAGATGAGCTGCCTGTAAGTTGATTAAGTTATCAAATTAGATGAGCTGCCAGTAAGCTGATTAAGTTAACAAATTAGATGAGCTGCCAGTAAGCTGATTAAGTTATCAAATTAGATGAGCTGCCAGTAAGCTGATTAAGATATCAAATTAGATGAGCTGCCAGTAAGCTGATTAAGTTATCAAATTATATGAGCTGCCAGTAAGCTGATTAAGATATCAAATTATATGAGCTGCCAGTAAGCTGATTAAGTTATCAAATTAGATGAGCTGCCAGTAAGCTGATTAAGTTATCAAATTAGATGAGCTGCCAGTAAGCTGATTAAGTTATCAAATTAGATGAGCTGCCAGTAAGCTGATT
Source organism: Ampullaceana balthica (assembly GCA_944989445.1). Classification (NCBI taxonomy): domain Eukaryota; kingdom Metazoa; phylum Mollusca; class Gastropoda; family Lymnaeidae; genus Ampullaceana; species Ampullaceana balthica. The sequence continues at coordinate 1,049,950 of CALYLW010000071.1, read as the reverse complement.
AAGATATCAAATTAGATGAGCTGCCAGTAAGCTGATTAAGTTATCAAATTATATGAGCTGCCAGTAAGCTGATTAAGATATCAAATTATATGAGCTGCCAGTAAGCTGATTAAGTTATCAAATTAGATGAGCTGCCAGTAAGCTGATTAAGTTATCAAATTAGATGAGCTTCCAGTAAGCTGATTAAGTTATCAAATTAGATGAGCTGCCAGTAAGCTGATTAAGTTACCAAATAAGATGAGCTGCCTGTAAGTTGATTAAGTTATCAAATTAGATGAGCTGCCTGTAAGCTGATAAAGTTATCAAATTAGATGAGCTGCCAGTAAGCTGATTAAGTTATCAAATAAGATGAGCTGCCAGTAAGCTGATTAAGTTATCAAATTAGATGAGCTGCCAGTAAGCTGATTAAGTTATCAAATTAGATGAGCTGCCAGTAAGCTGATTAAGTTATCAAATAAGATGAGCTGCCAGTAAGCTGATTAAGATATCAAATTAGATGAGCTGCCAGTAAGTTGATTAAGTTATCAAATTAGAAGAGCTGCCAGTAAGTTGATTAAGTTATCAAATTAGATGAGCTGCCAGTAAGCTGATTAAGTTATCAAATTAGATGAGCTGCCTGTAAGCTGATTAAGTTATCAAATTAGATGAGCTGCCTGTAAGCTGATTAAGTTATCAAATTAGATGAGCTGCCAGTAAGCTGATTAAGTTATCAAATTAGATGAGCTGCCTGTAAGCTGATTAAGTTAACAAATTAGATGAGCTGCCAGTAAGCTGATTAAGTTATCAAATTAGATGAGCTGCCTGTAAGTTGATTAAGTTATCAAATTAGATGAGCTGCCAGTAAGCTGATTAAGTTAACAAATTAGATGAGCTGCCAGTAAGCTGATTAAGTTATCAAATTAGATGAGCTGCCAGTAAGCTGATTAAGATATCAAATTAGATGAGCTGCCAGTAAGCTGATTAAGTTATCAAATTATATGAGCTGCCAGTAAGCTGATTAAGATATCAAATTATATGAGCTGCCAGTAAGCTGATTAAGTTATCAAATTAGATGAGCTGCCAGTAAGCTGATTAAGTTATCAAATTAGATGAGCTGCCAGTAAGCTGATTAAGTTATCAAATTAGATGAGCTGCCAGTAAGCTGATTAAGATATCAAATTAGATGAGCTGCCAGTAAGCTGATTAAGTTATCAAATTATATGAGCTGCCAGTAAGCTGATTAAGATATCAAATTATATGAGCTGCCAGTAAGCTGATTAAGTTATCAAATTAGATGAGCTGCCAGTAAGCTGATTAAGTTATCAAATTAGATGAGCTTCCAGTAAGCTGATTAAGTTATCAAATTAGATGAGCTGCCAGTAAGCTGATTAAGTTACCAAATAAGATAAGCTGCCAGTAAGCTGATTAAGTTATCAAATTAGATGAGCTGCCAGTAAGCTGATTAAGTTATCAAATTAGATGAGCTGCCAGTAAGCTGATTAAGTTATCAAATTAGATGAGCTGCCAGTAAGCTGATTAAGTTATCAAATTAGATGAGCTGCCAGTAAGCTGATTAAGTTATCAAATTAGATGAGCTGCCAGTAAGCTGATTAAGTTATCAAATTAGATGAGCTGCCAGTAAGCTGATTAAGTTATCAAATTAGATGAGCTGCCTGTAAGCTGATTAAGTTAACAAATTAGATGAGCTGCCAGTAAGCTGATTAAGTTATCAAATTAGATGAGCTGCCTGTAAGCTGATTAAGTTATCAAATTAGATGAGCTGCCAGTAAGCTGATTAAGTTATCAAATTAGATGAGCTGCCAGTAAGCTGATTAAGTTATCAAATTAGATGAGCTGCCAGTAAGCTGATTAAGATATCAAATTAGATGAGCTGCCAGTAAGCTGATTAAGTTATCAAATTAGATGAGCTGCCAGTAAGCTGATTAAGTTATCAAATTAGATGAGCTGCCTGTAAGCTGATTAAGATATCAAATTAGATGAGCTGCCAGTAAGCTGATTAAGTTATCAAATTAGATGAGCTGCCAGTAAGCTGATTAAGTTATCAAATTAGATGAGCTGCCAGTAAGCTGATTAAGTTATCAAATTAGATGAGCTGCCAGTAAGCTGATTAAGTTATCAAATTAGATGAGCTGCCAGTAAGCTGATTAAGTTATCAAATTAGATGAGCTGCCAGTAAGCTGATTAAGTTATCAAATTAGATGAGCTGCCTGTAAGCTGATTAAGATATCAAATTAGATGAGCTGCCAGTAAGCTGATTAAGTTATCAAATTAGATGAGCTGCCAGTAAGCTGATTAAGTTATCAAATTAGATGAGCTGCCAGTAAGCTGATTAAGTTATCAAATTAGATGAGCTGCCAGTAAGCTGATTAAGTTATCAAATTAGATGAGCTGCCAGTAAGCTGATTAAGTTATCAAATTAGATGAGCTGCCAGTAAGCTGATTAAGTTATCAAATTAGATGAGCTGCCAGTAAGCTGATTAAGTTATCAAATTAGATGAGCTGCCAGTAAGCTGATTAAGTTATCAAATTAGATGAGCTGCCAGTAAGCTGATTAAGTTATCAAATTAGATGAGCTGCCAGTAAGCTGATTAAGTTATCAAATTAGATGAGCTGCCAGTAAGCTGATTAAGTTATCAAATTAGATGAGCTGCCTGTAAGCTGATTAAGTTATCAAATTAGATGAGCTGCCAGTAAGCTGATTAAGTTATCAAATTAGATGAGCTGCCAGTAAGCTGATTAAGTTATCAAATTAGATGAGCTGCCAGTAAGCTGATTAAGATATCAAATTAGATGAGCTGCCAGTAAGCTGATTAAGTTATCAAATTAGATGAGCTGCCAGTAAGCTGATTAAGTTATCAAATTAGATGAGCTGCCAGTAAGCTGATTAAGTTATCAAATTAGATGAGCTGCCAGTAAGCTGATTAAGATATCAAATTAGATGAGCTGCCAGTAAGCTGATTAAGTTATCAAATTAGATGAGCTGCCAGTAAGCTGATTAAGATATCAAATTAGATGAGCTGCCAGTAAGCTGATTAAGTTATCAAATTAGATGAGCTGCCAGTAAGCTGATTAAGTTATCAAATTAGATGAGCTGCCTGTAAGCTGATTAAGATATCAAATTAGATGAGCTGCCAGTAAGCTGATTAAGTTATCAAATTAGATGAGCTGCCTGTAAGCTGATTAAGTTATCAAATTAGATGAGCTGCCAGTAAGCTGATTAAGTTATCAAATTAGATGAGCTGCCAGTAAGCTGATTAAGTTATCAAATTAGATGAGCTGCCTGTAAGCTGATTAAGTTATCAAATTAGATGAGCTGCCAGTAAGCTGATTAAGTTATCAAATTAGATGAGCTGCCAGTAAGCTGATTAAGTTATCAAATTAGATGAGCTGCCTGTAAGCTGATTAAGATATCAAATTAGATGAGCTGTCAGTAAGCTGATTAAGTTATCAAATTAGATGAGCTGCCAGTAAGCTGATTAAGTTATCAAATTAGATGAGCTGCCAGTAAGCTGATTAAGTTATCAAATTAGATGAGCTGCCTGTAAGCTGATTAAGTTATCAAATTAGATGAGCTGCCAGTAAGCTGATTAAGTTATCAAATTAGATGAGCTGCCAGTAAGCTGATTAAGTTATCAAATTAGATGAGCTGCCAGTAAGCTGATTAAGTTATCAAATTATATGAGCTGCCAGTAAGCTGATTAAGATATCAAATTATATGAGCTGCCAGTAAGCTGATTAAGTTATCAAATTAGATGAGCTGCCAGTAAGCTGATTAAGTTATCAAATTAGATGAGCTGCCAGTAAGCTGATTAAGTTATCAAATTAGATGAGCTGCCAGTAAGCTGATTAAGTTATCAAATTAGATGAGCTGCCAGTAAGCTGATTAAGTTATCAAATTAGATGAGCTGCCAGTAAGCTGATTAAGTTATCAAATTAGATGAGCTGCCAGTAAGCTGATTAAGTTATCAAATTAGATGAGCTGCCAGTAAGCTGATTAAGTTATCAAATTAGATGAGCTGCCAGTAAGCTGATTAAGTTATCAAATTAGATGAGCTGCCAGTAAGCTGATTAAGTTATCAAATTAGATGAGCTGCCAGTAAGCTGATTAAGTTATCAAATTAGATGAGCTGCCTGTAAGCTGATTAAGTTATCAAATTAGATGAGCTGCCAGTAAGTTGATTAAGTTATCAAATTAGATGAGCTGCCAGTAAGCTGATTAAGTTATCAAATTAGATGAGCTGCCAGTAAGCTGATTAAGTTATCAAATTAGATGAGCTGCCAGTAAGCTGATTAAGTTATCAAATTAGATGAGCTGCCAGTAAGCTGATTAAGATATCAAATTAGATGAGCTGCCAGTAAGCTGATTAAGTTATCAAATTAGATGAGCTGCCAGTAAGCTGATTAAGTTATCAAATTAGATGAGCTGCCAGTAAGCTGATTAAGTTATCAAATTAGATGAGCTGCCAGTAAGCTGATTAAGTTATCAAATTAGATGAGCTGCCAGTAAGCTGATTAAGATATCAAATTAGATGAGCTGCCAGTAAGCTGATTAAGATATCAAATTAGATGAGCTGCCAGTAAGCTGATTAAGATATCAAATTAGATGAGCTGCCAGTAAGCTGATTAAGTTATCAAATTAGATGAGCTGCCTGTAAGCTGATTAAGATATCAAATTAGATGAGCTGCCTGTAAGCTGATTAAGATATCAAATTAGATGAGCTGCCAGTAAGCTGATTAAGATATCAAATTAGATGAGCTGCCAGTAAGCTGATTAAGTTATCAAATTAGATGAGCTGCCAGTAAGCTGATTAAGTTATCAAATTAGATGAGCTGCCAGTAAGCTGATTAAGATATCAAATTAGATGAGCTGCCTGTAAGCTGATTAAGTTATCAAATTAGATGAGCTGCCAGTAAGCTGATTAAGATATCAAATTAGATGAGCTGCCAGTAAGCTGATTAAGTTATCAAATTAGATGAGCTGCCAGTAAGCTGATTAAGTTATCAAATTAGATGAGCTGCCAGTAAGCTGATTAAGTTATCAAATTAGATGAGCTGCCAGTAAGCTGATTAAGTTATCAAATAAGATGAGCTGCCAGTAAGCTGATTAAGTTATCAAATTAGATGAGCTGCCAGTAAGCTGATTAAGATATCAAATTAGATGAGCTGCCAGTAAGCTGATTAAGTTATCAAATTAGATGAGCTGCCTGTAAGCTGATTAAGATATCAAATTAGATGAGCTGCCTGTAAGCTGATTAAGATATCAAATTAGATGAGCTGCCAGTAAGCTGATTAAGTTATCAAATTAGATGAGCTGCCAGTAAGCTGATTAAGTTATCAAATTAGATGAGCTGCCAGTAAGCTGATTAAGTTATCAAATTAGATGAGCTGCCAGTAAGCTGATTAAGATATCAAATTAGATGAGCTGCCAGTAAGCTGATTAAGTTATCAAATTAGATGAGCTGCCAGTAAGCTGATTAAGTTATCAAATTAGATGAGCTGCCAGTAAGCTGATTAAGATATCAAATTAGATGAGCTGCCAGTAAGCTGATTAAGTTATCAAATTAGATGAGCTGCCAGTAAGCTGATTAAGTTATCAAATTAGATGAGCTGCCAGTAAGCTGATTAAGTTATCAAATTAGATGAGCTGCCTGTAAGCTGATTAATTTATCAAATAAGATGAGCTGCCAGTAAGCTGATTAAGTTATCAAATTAGATGAGCTGCCAGTAAGCTGATTAAGTTATCAAATTAGATGAGCTGCCAGTAAGCTGATTAAGTTATCAAATTAGATGAGCTGCCAGTAAGCTGATTAAGTTATCAAATTAGATGAGCTGCCAGTAAGCTGATTAAGTTATCAAATTAGATGAGCTGCCAGTAAGCTGATTAAGTTATCAAATTAGATGAGCTGCCAGTAAGCTGATTAAGATATCAAATTAGATGAGCTGCCAGTAAGCTGATTAAGTTATCAAATTAGATGAGCTGCCAGTAAGCTGATTAAGTTATCAAATTAGATGAGCTGCCAGTAAGCTGATTAAGATATCAAATTAGATGAGCTGCCTGTAAGCTGATTAAGTTATCAAATTAGATGAGCTGCCTGTAAGCTGATTAAGTTATCAAATTAGATGAGCTGCCAGTAAGCTGATTAAGTTATCAAAATAGATGAGCTGCCAGTAAGCTGATTAAGTTATCAAAATAGATGAGCTGCCTGTAAGCTGATTAAGATATCAAATTAGATGAGCTGCCTGTACTTCACAATAATTTTTTGTAATCAAATACAGACGGTACAAGAAAAGTTCATCTTAAATTTAAATGGCCGCCAATTATAATTGGCGGTAAAACAGCTAAACATAGGCATATTTGCTCTTCTTGCTCTTAAAAATAATAATAATAATAAAATAATAATAATAATAATAGTGATAATAATTTGATAATTTATAAAGAAAAGTACCTCAGAAAGCAGCTGGGCTAACAGCGCTTCACATAAAATGAGAAACACACATTGTAAAGATAAATGCATTCAATGTAAAACATGTATATCCAAACTAAGACATTTAATGACATGATGATGCACATAAACTAATCGTATCATTTAAGGGGATGTTTTGCTGGTTGTTTAATTCATTTTTCAAGTAAGTTTAAAGAGATGTGTTTTCAGTGGCCTCACTGTCTCAGTTAATTTAATGTGTGACACAACAGATCTTCACTCTTAAAGGTGTATTTGAGCTTCGCCGATAGTCGAAGTTCTGTTTAACTGCGGCTGTTAACAAAACATTCTGTGCTCCCTGACTGATAGCTATTTTGGCAATGGTACAATTAACTGTCTTTACTCATGCACTCACTTACTGACTACAACTAAAATAATCATACAAATACACATGATCTAATCGTAATAATAGTAAAAAAAATTGGACTGTTTTAAATAGCTACAATTACAAAAGAAATATAGGCTAACAAAATGTAAACAAGGACTCTACCTCTAAACTAAATTACAACTACAGGAAACAAATAAAACTGATGTAAACAAATATGAACAAACTTCACGATGAATTTCTTAGCCAGCCTCTCTAAATATATATTATTTGCTTAATGAAAGAAATCTGTCAACTCCCTTATTTATATTGGTACCATATGATGCTGACATCAAGCCAAGATTCCCTAACCTTGCTTTGTTTTTGGATCCCTCTTGGGGACAGGTCCCCGTTTTTGTTCTCAAATTAGGGACATTTAATGCATAATTAGACAGCGGGTCTCAACATATGAGACCCTGTGCAGATCTCAGTATTGCCTTTTAACACCAATTCTCTAACGTTGTACACCCAACCATTGTTCCCTGTAAGGTATATTGGTTCGAGTGCAAAATTTAAGAAAAACGCGTTTGCGAAGATACGCAGCACCAACGTTCTTGCAAACTTTTACACCTATTAAACACTGATAATATAACACTCTTGACAAAATTTTGTGCGTGTAATTCTAAACTACTGTGTGGTGTCAGTTACAAATATTTCACTGCCCAGCAGATTGAGAAAGTAAGCCAGTTGTTAGCGAACGTAGACAAATATTAACAAACAAATCCATCATCATCCAGATTGCAATATACGAGTATAGCGATTTTGAAATGTATATCTTGCACCATTAAGGATGCAAGGGCATTTTATGTTCTTTAGTGATATAAGCTTTAAGATTATTATTTTATTCAAACGATCGCCCATATAATATGATAAGTTGCGATTACAATGGTAATCTTTTTTTATAATTATGACTAATTTTTGGCCATGGCCATTAATATCGTTTTTTTTCTTTTGTAAGATTTTTAATTATTATTTTATTTTTCCGTTTGGAATTTGTGCACACTTTCGTGAAGGTTTCTGGCAGAATAGTTTTTAAAAGGGACAAATCATTGGTTCTTTTGAATTTATTCTTTTTATGTCGGCTGTTGGAGGGGAGTTACAACATCCACCGAACGGTGGCGGAACGTCCTTGAGCGGGCTTTGTTGCTCGTATATATGGTGGTCGGACACGTCGACCCCGGACGATTCGACCCTGGACGGTTCGACCCTGCCAGTTCGACAACAGGACATTTCAAACCCAGTACGTTGCAACCCCGGTCTGTTCGACCCCGAACGGTTCGAAAACGGACGATTCGACCCCGGGCGATTCGACCCCGGACAGTTCGACCTCAGGATGGTTCGACCCCAGGACGTTTCGACCCCGGTCGGTTCGACCACGGACGGTTCGACCCCGGACGATTCGACCCGAGGATGTTTCGACCCCGGAGTTTGGACCCCTTCGTATCTACACCGTATAATTTTAAATATATTTTTAATATACTTTTTAAAATGTATTATTTTTAAAATTAAATTTTAGTATAAAAATAATTTAGCTTAAATTTATTATCCATTAAAAATTAAATACAGTTTGAAATTGTTATTGGCAACCAGTCAACATTCAACGCGATTGTGATAAATACGCCATTCCTCTGCGGTAGAAAGTACTTCCAAACCTATCCAACTCCACCCGCACCCTGTCCGATGTAATCGGACAAAACAAAGGCAATGTGGTCAGATAGTCCTTTCTAATGGTGCCTACATTCTCTCTGCCCGCACTTACTATATTTACCGTCTTTAGCAAACGGCTTGCTGTGGTGGTCAGTGTGGTGGTCACTTGAGTCTAGCCTTCATAACACGGGATTATGAAACCCTCGGACGAAATGTAAACAAATCGGGTCATACAGTCCAGCAACTTGGATGTTATTGTCTGCTAGGCGGCGGTATAAACAATTGAAATGTATGAACTTGAAATACTGACAACTTTGTACGTCTTATTAAAATCAGTATTTCTACTAGGGAGGAATACACGTGTTAAGCAACACAAGGAACATAAGTGAATGGAAGGGGCACGGGTTTATGATGGTTTCAGCGCCTACGTTCAGCATGTCGACACTTTTAAAAAAATGAAAAATAAAAATTTAAAAACAAAAGAAAAAAGCAACTTTCGTTTTTTCTTGTTATCACGGTGAAAACCTTTGAACGACTTACATATGTACATTTTTAAAACCCAATATAAAATTAGGTCTCTTTTAGTTTTGTTTTTATTTTGGGATAGGAGTTTTTAATTTTTAATGGATAATATACCAAAAATTAATTTTAAAAAATATATTTTTTTAAAAAAAACAACAAAGAATAAATAAAAACATTGCACAATGTAGAAACGAGAGGATCGAAACGTCCGGGGTCCATATGTCCTGGGGTATTAGACTTTAAAAAAAAATTGTTTTCATACTACAGAAGGTTTCAATTTTAAAAAAATAAAATAACATTAATATTTTTTTGCATTTTACTAAGACGAGGAATTGTTCTTTTCTTTAATAACTAACTACAGGCATATATAATAGCATTAATATAGATTACAATTTGAAAAAAATCACTGTTTAATAATTGCGATGACCTGTTAAGTTGCAGCAGTTTACTACATTTAAATTTCATTTTTTTAACTGCGTGTTTTTCATCACCTGCAGTGACATCACTTTTGTTTTGGCAAGTAAACAAACATGAGCTTTGATCAAAATCGTCTTCTATTTTGGTCCTGTAACAAGAACAGATGAGTAGATAACCGTGTTTTGCATCTTCTCTGAAGATTATACTATGTTTTTCAGCCTTTGTGACATTGGAAACTACCTTCTCTGTTGAATCTGATTGAAAAGAGATAGACGAATTATTGAATAAATTTTGCAAAACATTTAAAAGAACACTCAGTGATTGAAAATACATCAAATTCAAAATACTATAATCCGAGTATCCCGAAAATATGTCAAACCTGAACACAAAGAATGTTGTTGATATATGTTGGTTGAAGCGAAATTCTTTAGATTTCAAATTCCCCGTTATACTATAGTTAGCTACGTGCTGGAAATAACACTCAATTAACTTGGAAACTTGCTCTTTTTTACCAATCATTTGTGGAAGCAACTTTTCTGAAAAAGCCATTTCTACATAATATTTTCTTTTGCAACTACCATCAGGTTGCATAAAAAACGAATTATGGCATGTTTCAATTTGGCAGTCATGTTCCACTTCTCTAATAGATGTTAAATTAATTTTATCAACGCTGCAGATCACACTAGACCAAGAAAACCTTCGCTTAGATTTTTTTTGAGAAAACTTAATCAAAAATTTGTTTGGATTTAATGAAACAATTAAGGGGTAATCATATTTTCCAAAAAACTTTTTGTAGGTAAATATTTTACTCCTTTCCTCATTATTACACACTGCACAATACCTATTTTTGTAAATTTTAGTATATTTTCTAGAGCCTAAAAGTGTTACGTAAGATATTATTTCACGGCACTTTTTATCTACCCATGTATTTAAAAGTCCTGAATTATTTCGACAAGTTTGAATGGCATCTGGACAACAAGCCAATGGCTGTGTAGAAGTGCTTTGATTTTCGGGTGGTACGAAAAATATTGTCTTTCTATTAAACAGACCAATGTAACTGAGGTCATTGGATTGGGGCTGAAGATCCCACCTAGCCGGAATAGAATCATTCCGTGCATTACAGTCAAAAATACTTTTGTTCTTGTAGACAAATCCTGTATTTATATCACTAACAAGAGCTTTCTTAGAAGCATCAAATAAAAAAGCTATTAAATCAGTGACATTCATAATCGGGCTTTCAAATATTTCTTCCTCTTGGTTTCCTCGTTGTTCTAAGGTTTCATTAACATCTCTTGGACAGCTGGCAATAACAAACACATCATTTAAACATGCAACATCAGCGTCCAGTAAATGACTAAACCTTTCACGGCTGTCCTTTAAAATATGTGGACATTCACTGCCTATGTCTTCACAGCAGTTTCCATAAATTAGACATCTGTGATCACAGGAGCAAGCCGCTTTTATATTCCCACACGACTGTCGACAGGATTCATCAGCGTTTAAAGGCCACGATGTGTCATTTGTTATATTTAATCCCAAACCAAGTTGTCCATCACTGATACAGTTGATAGAGCGATCCAAGATGAAAACACACAGAAAGAATCTGAGGCTACACATATTTACTGTTTTAATTTCGTAAATAAATTCACATTCAGTGATTTTTATAGGTTTTAAAAATGTATGTTGTTTTCTAATTTTATTTTGTAGCTTTCTTCTTTTATAAAAAATAATATAATAATTAAAAAAAAACAACAAGCTTTAGTCTATTCACTCACTGATCATTTAATATGTATGTTAGTTTAATGTTATAACTATTCAATTGAGCTCGAAGTAGGTAAAGTAAAAATTATTATTGTTATTTTTAAAATCACTGCTCGTCCATTTTCTTTGAAAATTAGTGCAGATTATTTCTGAAAGCAATTAATATTTATACCATATCCACAGCAAATACAATAAAGTTATATAATTTCTCAAAGATCGTTGCTTTTCAAAAGTATTAGATTCGTATAAGTTTCATAAAATATCGTTTTTAGAAACTTTTTAAAAAAAATATCGGACATATTTTGATGAAATCTTACCCTTTCTTCTTTTAGCCGATTCCAGAAATTTATTGTGAACATCTTTGTTTATGTAACATTGAGTTTCCCAGAGTTATTGGCTAATTAAATGCAGTGGCGTAGCTAGGTTCAGCTGCGCCTGGGGACATGAAACAAAGTGTGCGACCCTCCTGGGACTGACAAATTCTGGGGGCTCATTGAGCCCCAAAGAAAATTTTGAAATTGTGTGGTTTATATGGGTCATTTTCGAAGCATCTGGTATTTTAATGAAATAGAATACAGACTCATTATTCTCTATACGATTGCAAACAATTTATTTGAAAATAAAAATAAAATATACTCTAATTATTATACATGATTGGAATAGACATAGTCTACAACAAATGGATCCGCCTTGATTTGACTGTCGCAAACTCGTCAATCACGTTGTCAAAATTAATATTATCTTTCGATGCTAAGGAGTGCAAGATCACTCAGACGATCTCGTCCCATTGAAGCATGTAAATAACACAAAATAAGCTTAAGTTTGCTGAAAGACCGCTCACAGCCTACAAGTGAAACAGCAATTGTTAGAATTATTTGAGGTGAAATGCGCAGATTCTGAAATACGTAATGAATCAATAAAACCAAGAAGATCCAAAGGAATTTCCGGAAGAACTTTATTCCGGGTACTGAGCTACATTTTTGAAGTCTCCGATTTCTGTGCACAATTCGTGTCAATAGACGTCAGTGTCGTAGAAATTTCCAAGGTCTAAACAATTTTGACGAAGTGTATCGACTTTAGTGTCAGGGAGAAGAGTTTAACGTCTAGTAAACAAATTTACATTTATATGAAATAGCAAAATATAAGTTAAGTATAAACCAGTGGTGGAATTCTGATGGATCGAACCGACAGTGTGAGGTTGCTTTTAGTGAAGTCTCTCTTTGTTCTATTATCGCCTTTGTCGCCTACTGCTGCCCTAGTCTCAATCCCAGCAACTCACAGTTTTTTTAAAAACGCCATCAGCAATCCTACATTGTGGATGTGTCATTTGTTTATGAGTAGAATGGTGCCCCTTAATACTCAATGGGAGCACCAAAATCATTCTTGCCAAATGGTTTGCAATGAAGATATTTGTGGTGCTCCAAAAACAAAATCGTGCAAATTTTTTTGGGATACATTTGTTTACATTGAAAATTAAATAATTAGTTTTAATACAGATTTTTGCACCCCCTAACGTCCCCCTGCCCCACTAACTACGCCACTGAGTAAATGAGCTTAATTAATAAAAACGCGTATTTTGTGTTGCTGTTCTTGTTCAGACTGTAAACTCAATAGTAATTGAGCTGCCCTAAAACAATGCTCTAATGTTCTGTAAATTATCAAAGGTTAAATCATATGGCAGAGTAAGTTACATCATGCACTTTTTTCAAACACTGACGACCGGGACATTTTCAACTCTTCAAATATATTCTATTGTTATTTCCCAATTAACAAACATTTGCACATTCCATTGAGTTGAGACAGGAGAAAGATATGTCCGCAGGTAAATTGATTTGTAATCTTTTCTATGCATGCTCTCTACTTCTTGCTTATTTACGTTACCGAAGTGACATTTATTTAATTGATCTTGTTTCATCATGTAACAATGTTCAAAAATAAGTTGTTGCTTTGTTTATCTTAATAGGGTATACCCATTAATTTAGTCATAGCTAGCTATTACGTTTTATTAATAAGTCAAGTATTCTTTTCAAAAGCAACTAAACTTCATTATTTTTCCTTAAAAAATTTTTTTTGTATGCTGTTAAAGCGATATAAATTTCATTGTGAAAAGGAATTAAATTTAGGTGCAATCCTATATAATAAAAGGCAATGTTCTGTCCGGTCATCAATAGCGATTGGTCCCTCAAACACATATGACTCCTACAGCCAATCATATTGAACACGTTTACGCGGACGTTCAAAACGAGTTATTTTTGGTGCAGTATTTCTTCCAAGACTTTATTTTGAGTTATGCGCTATGGGATTTATAGTCAAAAAGCTTTATTTTTACGAGTTATTTATTTTAACTATAATGAATAGTATTTTTGCCATGATGCACATGTAATGCCGGTCGAGACGGCTGTTGGAGATGAGTTACAACATGCCACCGAACGGTGGCGAAACGTCAGTGTCATGATAACATACAGAGTGTGTTTTGTTATTTTTCCGTGGTGATCGTCAATGACGTTCTCATCACATTAGCCATGTGCTTAGGCAGCCGTGAGTGTCCTTTGATGACTTAATGGCCCGATTCTTTCCCGGAGAGGTGCGTTCACATGTCGGAAAACGAGATGGATGGGATGCAATCTGGAGGGTTTGGAGGACAATCCTTCCTCGCCTGTCTTCTGGACTTTGCAGCTTTTTGTCTTTTCGCCTCACAGACCGCTGCACCATTCCGTATTTTTAGGCACTATGAGGCTTTGATGCAGGCTGCTGCCTCCTAGGAGTCATGCGCAATATCGTTAGCCTTCATCGCCTGTCTTCGGCGCATCTATTTGGCCTTTCCTTTGACCTCCATAGGTCATCAGTAAGCTCGCCATAGAAGACCTTCTTTGGTAAACGATAGTGTGTCATGCTCCCGACTTGTCCAGCCCAGCGTAGTTTTCACTGCACCATGCTTGTGTAAAAGCTAGTGAGTCCTTCTCTGAAAAGTACTTCGGTGTCTGATAGTTTTTTCCCTTTGATTTTTGAGTATTGTCCTAAGGCTGTTTGTGTTATAATGTTTCAGCATCCTTGAATGGCATAGGTGCACGGTCCATGTTTAACATGTGAAATTGAGAGTAGTGAGCCCAACAGCTTTTAGTTTGGTTCGGATGCTGATTTCTCTTATGTCCCAGAAAATAACGTGGGGCCATTGACATTGTGTTTGCAACGAAGCAGTTGCAAGAAAGGTACCAAGAGCAATACATGGACCTTTCTCCATATACTGACTAAAGCATTTGATACATTTTCTAGAGAAAGGCTGTTGTATATTATGACCAAATATGGTTGCCAAATAATATGTTTTGTCCAATTTAAGGCAGTTCCATGAAGGCATGCAGCTTAGGTCCAGGATAATGGAGAGTTCTCTGAACCCTTCCCTGTTACTAATTTTGTAAAGCAAGGTGGTATTTTGGCCTCTACACTGTTTGGTCTCATGTTCTCAGCCATGCTGACAGAGGCCTTCACTGGTGGCTATGAAGGACAGGACATTAGATATCGCACTGATGGTGGCTTGTTCAATCCCAGGAGGCTAAAATAAAAAAGGTCAAGTAAAACACCAACCTGTACATTCTTTTTACTGACTATTTTGCCCACAACGCTGACTCAGAAGCACACATGCAACGTAGTGCAGATACTGTTTCCATTACGTGGTCAAACTGTAAGCTCAAAGAAGACAGAAGTTCTGTACCAGCCGGCCCCAGGCAAACCTTACTCTGAGCCGAAATTGCAACCAAATCAACGCAGTGAGTCGCTTCCCCTACCTCGACAGCACATGGTCTGAGAGTGCCAACAGTGATGACGAAGTGAACGTGCGTATCTCGAAAGCAAGTACAATATTTGGCAGACTGTATGACAATTTCTGGAACGGTAATGTACGGTACAGTTTAGCAATGTACAGTTGGTGTCTCATTTTATACAATCGAGCTGCGGTGAATCCTGGATTGATGAACACAATTTAAAACCTTGTTTGCGATTCACGAATAGCATCAAAAGAACATCTTGAACCTTGATAACTGTGTAACATGTTTAGAAAATTAAATATAGGCGATATAAAACTGATTTTCTTAAGAGTCAAATAAAACTTCCTTCATCAACTCTACATTAGTAGGTAAATAATTGTTAAAATTTGATGAAACGTAGAACCTCCCTTGATTTCTAATTAATGAAATTAATTTATTTCAAAAGGGAACTAATTGCACTATTCAGATGTAGTAAACTAAATGATCATTTTCTTCCCTATATTTTTTTAAGTACTTTTTTATTGAGAATAAATGGGTGTTTTTCAATGGAATAGTCATAATTCAAATGAATTGATTTTGTTTTAATGCGACTTTCTAATTTAATTTAACATAAATTCTTACCTGCTCTTTGTGAATATGTAAGCAATGCTGTTTCTAAAGAAAACAAGAAAATCGTGTGGTCGTTTATTACGTCTAAAAAATTGGAACCCACAGGAATAGAAACACTATAAAGCCGAAAAAATAAAACATATAATTATTACGAGATCAAAGCTAACATCCTTAACTCATACTTTTAATCAGTCTTTTCAGTGTCAAGTGACAAGGACGTCCCATTTATAATTTTTAGCGCAATTTCCCATGGGGCAAATTGCGCATATATATTTGAAAAGTCTTCCTGTATGGATGTCTGTTCGAGCTTGCACAAGCAACTACTCCTGAACCATACCAGATAGAGGGTGTCAAGTCTTTGTAAATATGTTAAGGAGGTCCTAAGGATGTGCACGGGCTAAAAGAAAATTCCCGAAAAGGTGTACATAATTTCCTGGAGAAAAAAAATAAATAAAAATATCAATGTTTTTTTTAATTTCTCGCGAACCATAACATCTATCGGGTTGAAACAAGCGCCAAACGATAACTAGTAATATTTTGAACAATGTTGGAGATGGAATTTTTGAAAAATCACTTTTCCTTTGACTCCCGTAATTTTTGCAGCATTTTGTGGATAGGAATTTGTTTTGTTTACTTTCAGAATTATTGATTTGAAATGACTTAATGCAATCTAGATTGATTTCCCTTGAATAATAAAAAACGTTGGAAATTGCGCTTAAATATTTGAGTTTTGATTACTTGTTTAAAGTACAAGAAACAGAAAATAACTGTAGACAAAAGAGTTATAAATAAACTTCTTTTCAAATTAAAAACAAACAAAGCTACTGGGCCAGAACAAATGCCAGCTAGACCAGTGCTTCTTAAAGTAGTGGTCCGCGGACCGGTGCCGGTCTGTGGGCCATCCGATGCCGGTCCGCAGAAGTTACCAAAACAGGACATGTCGCTACCATGTCAATTCAGGGAATATAGTTCACCAGTCTGGTGCAATGGACAAAATTTCTGCCGGTCCGCAATACTAAAAAGTTTGAGAAGCACTGAGCTAGATTACTTAAAGAACTAAACAATGAACTGCCACCAGTCCTTGGAAGTACATTTAAAGCTTTCTACAAAATAATAATGTGACTCATGATTGGAAATTAGCTAACATACTCTGATATACAGACGCTCTGGTTCTTCAATTCTGGAGTTCAAGCGTGGTATGTGTTGTCCGATCAAACCAGGAAATTCAACACACTATCGACATTTTAAACTGCACTAACAATCAAAGACTAGACATAACCTTGGATAAGCGAAGGGTGCAATAATCTTTTGTTTGGAAGTAGCGTATATAATGGAAAAGATAAGATTGCACACACTTATGAATATATTTATATTTAGCTTCAATTAATTCAGGAAGTGGTACTAAACCTCACCGATAATGGAAAATACACCTGTAAAGCTCTAAATCAAACAAATTACTTCATGAATGATGAGTAAACATCTTGCGATCAATCATTTTTAAGTGCTAATGTATTGTCACGTTGAAATAACATAATGTTGCCAACGATGTAATGATATGTTATTGTCACAATCCACGCAAAAATACATAGGTAAACTATGACATGTCCACTTACAGAACATGCAAGAACTTAAAACGCGATAGCTATATTTATACAACCTTTTATTCTTTACAGTTCTTAATGAAACAATCCGTAACAAGAAAGTCCAATATGAAACGCAGTGACAAATGACGTACATAGCACAATTTAGATTGGTTCTTTGGTCCCAATAATTTAGTGAATTTTACATTTGTTGTTTGTAATGATTGTTTATATTTTTCCCTTGAAACTTTACTTTGTTTTAGACGTTAAAATGTACAATCAAACTATCAAGGCGACCTCTAATGTAATAATAGGATTTACAATATTTCCAGACGACCTTAACATCAGAAAAATGTTCCAAGGAAAACATTTTTATACAATATTTTGATAATACAAAGTTGTTATCTCCCATGCCATTGGACATTAACAAGTTTATTAATTTTTTTAATCAAGTAGGAGAATATTTTTTTTAAACTTCGCTTGACTGGACATGAAGTATAATTTGGTGGACATGAAGTATAATTTGGTGGACATGAAGTATAATTTGGTGGACATGAAGTATAATTTGGTGGACATGAAGTATAATTTGGTGGACATGAAGTATAATTTGGTGGACATGAAGTATAATTTGGTGGACATGAAGTATAATTTGGTGGACATGAAGTATAATTTGGTGGACATGAAGTATAATTTGGTGGACATGAAGTATAATTTGGTGGACATGAAGTATAATTTGGTGGACATGAAGTATAATTTGGTGGACATGAAGTATAATTTGGTGGACATGAAGTATAATTTGGTGGACATGAAGTATAATTTGGTGGACATGAAGTATAATTTGGTGGACATGAAGTATAATTTGGTGATAATAATCCAAATTGAAATAAAAACTATTGTAGTTATCTTCATGCATCAAAAGACTAAACCCAAAGAAAGTTGTTTTTTTAAAGCTATCGGTTGAATTGGAATTCCGCACACATAAAGTTTCCAAATAGACTAAAATTGGTGACGTCTTTAACATAAATTTAAGCAAACATAGAACTCTGCTCACACTTATCAGTCGACCTTGAAAACCAAGTAACTGGAATTTCAACATAATATTTTTTCTTTGCAATTTCCATCGGGTGGTTTCTGAAAAATACTTCCACATCTGACAGTCACGATCAACGTCTTCAAGTTAAGTTAAATCTAATCTACCAATGTTACATATCACACTTAACTCTACCAATGTTACATATCACACTTAACTCTACCAATGTTACATATCACACTTAACTCTACCAATGTTACATATCACACTTAACTCTACCAATGTTACATATCACACTTAACTCTACCAATGTTACATATCACACTTAACTCTACCAATGTTACATATCACACTTAACTCTACCAATGTTACATATCACACTTAACTCTACCAATGTTACATATCACACTTAACTCTACCAATGTTACATATCACACTTAACTCTACCAATGTTACATATCACACTTAACTCTACCGATTTTACATATCACACTTAACCCATCAAAATAATCTAATCTACCAATGTTACATATCACACTTAACCCATCAAAATAATCTAATCTACCAATGTTACATATCACACTTAACCCATCAAAATAATCTAATCTACAAATGTTACATATCACACTTAACCCATCAAAATAATGACAGTGTTTACTTTGATAAACTTTCACACAACAATGTGTTAGGAGTTAGAGAAACAGTTAAAGTGTGTTCTATTTTGAAAGGAAGTTGCACAACATGATTTAATATTTGTAGATGTTTTCCATTACATACTGAACGATATCTCTCTCTCTCTCTCTTCTGATAGATTTTATCATTCATTTGTAAATCTGGGGCTTGAGCATTACAAATTATCTCTCAGCCTTTTGTATCTATCCATGCATTCAAAATTCCTCTATTTTTTTTGACAAGATTAAATGACATATGCATGACAAGACCTTGACTTCAAGGGAGTTTCTGGGTTTTCGGGTCGTACGAAAATAACTCTCATTACATTTAACATTAAATTATCATTTAAAGTTGACGTAAGGTCATAAAGTTTGGTTTGAATATTAAACCATTTAGGTTTAGAATAAGTCCGTGCATTGCACTAAAAATACTTATAATCTTGTAAACCCATGATTCCCAAAGTGGGCACTACCGCCCCCTTGTGGGCGCTGAAGCGATCCAGAGGGGCGTTGAAAGCCAAAGGTCCATTTGGGGGCGGCGAATAACTGTAAGGGGGTGGTGAAAGTATAAAAGAAAGAAGAGAAGATTAAGGGAAAAAATATATGTGTATTCCGCTCATGACGCTTAACTTTTCATTAAAAAACGTTTTTGACGTTGATTTTGTTTCCGCATACTTCCTCACTTGCATTTAGATATGTGCGATGGCGCACTTCCAGATTACAAGAACATTGGACAAACTCTAACGGTGATAATTAAGGATTTATTTTATTTTTGAAAACTAAAAGAAAAATTATCAAACAACCGACATTGTCAAATTCTTTTCAACCGCAACCACACAAGATTGCGATGGCTTCATTGCTTCTTACAATATTTCTTTAATGATTGCCTAATAGGGAAAACATCATATTATTGGTAAAGAACAAATTATTCCGGCTATAGTGAAGTAATACTGTGCAACACAAGTTAGCAGCTGATATTATTTTTTTTTAAATTCATTAATAGTAATAATACAGTGAAAATAAGAATTGATGAAATGTCTAAAGGTGTTGAAGTTTTATTGTGTGCTAGGAAATGAAGCTTTACTTTTATCATACGTGCGGTTCTTAAAGGAGGAATATATTGTCAAAGAATTATTATTTGCTAAATATTTGCAAACTGATTCCAAAGGAAAATACACATTTCATGCATTGCAAAAGAAAAAGGAACACCTCTAAGTAATATTTCAGTAGCCACAGATGATGCTCTAGTGATAGTAAGGCGCTTTAGGGGTGTTCTTGCATATTACAAAAAATGAGGACAATGTTCCCTTTAAGCTGCGCGGCTGTGCGGCCGCGCAGATATCTGACCGACGCAGCGCAGCAGTTATGAATTACCGCGCAGCAAATTTTGTAAAATGTAGCACAAAAAATGGATGTTGAGCAACTTTGCACACGGGTTTTTTCACTTTGCACATGGACCTCAAACCTTAGAGGGAACATTTGTGCTGCAGGCATTCATATCACACTATATAATCCATCGTCAACATCTAGTTTAAAAAATGTAAGTGCACGCCCACATAATTCATTAAAAAATTTAATTAAAGCTATCAACAGAATCAGAAGCGAATTATTGAATGACAGATTATTTAAACAGCTTTGTATTGAAAACGATGAAGAATTTAATCGTTTGCTGCTTCATACAGAAGTCCGTTGGTTGTCAAAGGGAGATTGTTTAGATTGGTTTTAAAAGCTGTTTAACTCGATGCTGAAGTACTTGAAAGATAAAATAATGCTTTACGATCCGATTTAATCCAATTAAAATTTGACATCGCTTATTTGACCGACTTGTTTCAAAAATTTAATGAAAGGAATCTTTCGTTTCAAGGTGATGAACTGAATTTAATAACAACAAAATCTGTTCTTTCTGCATTTGTAACAAAACCTCTATTGCACAAATAAAATTTTGAAAGAGGGGAATTCAGCCAGCTCCCAAAGTTATCAGGAGCAGGAAAAAATGATGAAGTCATACTTTCTTATTGTCAGCGGAAACCAATTTTTTAACAAACAACAACCAAAAAAAAATGAAAAAAAAAGAAACCGAATGCTAATACCTTCGGGTTAAAATGTGCTTGTAGGTCAAACCGCTCTAAATGTATCCTCTGGTGCTGAATCAGCTTCTGCACAAAGTGGCGAATTGAGGATATTGAAGAGTAGTTCCATATTCTTGAAGTCTTGGAATTTTCTACAAATTTCATTGCCAAGGCATCCAACTGAGCCTTGTACTTGTCAGCCATTTCACCAGAAATGGTTTTCTTTTGGAGAAAAGGGAAATGGCAAAACTTGTTTTCACCTGCTTTCCTGGAGAATAGGGAGAGTTTTGCCTGAAATGATTTAACATGCACATACTTTTGATGTGCAAACAAGCTATTGCTCTGAAGATTGACATTCAACTTTTCCATAATGTTAACGGCAAAAATGAAGTCTGATTTCCACTATTCATTAAAAATGGTAGTAACAAAGTCACACAAAAAAACCTTCATCTTCAGGAACATAAATATTTATTCCATGAGATCCCACTATCACCTCACTATCTTGCCCACGCTTGGCCATCGGATACTGATGTGGTAGATAATATAATAATATTCGAATCTTCAAGCAGAGCCTTGAACTGCCTGTTGTTCAGTGCCCTGGCTGTTACATTTTATCATACTGACAACTGCTTGACCTTTAACACAGCTTTACACATACTTTCATGATGAAATACACAGTGGTGAGATAAGAGTGGGTGGTCAGGATGTTTATTTTATTTTATTCTTCACCAATTTCACCAGAACATCTTTTTTACAGTTAAAGTACACACTCCATCTATTGTTAACACTTGCCATCTTGTTCCACACAGTTCTCAACAGCATTGAATAAATCTTGGCCTGTAGTTGTGTCTTTGAGTTACTCAAAACAAATTAATTCTTCGTTAAGCTCGAAACGAGTGTTTATTCTCCGTATAAATAACCAACAATTGTGCTTTGTCCTGTACATGGGTACTTTCGTCCAACGCAAGAGAGTACTACAAAAATGGCTTTGCTTGCATTTTAAAGTTGGTGCATCAAATTTTCACTTATTTTTTCAACACGCTTGATTATAGTTCTCATTGATAGAGAAATGCTATAAAATTTTATTTTCTGCTCTGAACAAATAATGCTTGCTGCATCTGACAAGAATTTATTGATGAACTCGCTTTAAGAAAAAGGCTTGTTCCATTTTACGATCTTATAGGACCAAACTGGCTTCGGTTGCAGCATCTTGTATTCAAGACTGTTGGGTGAAAACATTATGCTGCTACTTTAACTTATTAACCAACTCCTGGGATTTCTTCTTTCTTTAAATGTGCCCGAAATCCAAATGTTTTATTCGGTGGTATCTTTTTAAGTTGTACTCATTAGAGATGCGCACACTGTCAAATCTCAGAAATAAGACTGTTTTGCTTCAACGCTCGTGCAACAGTATTTAGCAGTCCATTCGTCATTAAAAACGAGACATTCGTCCTTAATATTTCTCTTTTGGGCAGCACTCTTGATAAATAAATGTCTATTTGCTTTTAAAACTGTTCAAAATGTAAATCGTTAACAAAAGCCAAGTTCGGTTAAGCTGAAAAGTAGTTTCGAAAAGTAATGTTTACAATTAATGACCACCAATCGATTCTGGAACCATAAACCGATTGTATACCCCTAGATTACAATCAAATATTGGGAATAGATATTCAAAAATATATTTACAATTTTAAAAAAACAAAGAAAATTAACATGACAAAAGATCGCCTACGGGCCGCATAATATACTCTGACGGGCCTCATGCGGCCCGCGAACCGTAGTTTGCACTCGCCTGCGTTATAAAAAAAAATTAGTCGTGGGACGCTGAGTAAATTTTTTTCTGGAAAAGGGGCGGTAGGCCAAAAAAGTTCGGGAACCACTGGTGTAAACAACTAAACATACACTGTCCTTATATCGCTAACAAAAGCGTTCTTAGACATTTCAAATAAAGAGTTTATCGAATATATCTAGTTTTTTTTCCAGCTTCCACATGTTCCTTTTTGTTGGTTTCTTTGTGCTGAAATTATTTCTCCAACATCAGGTGGGCAACTTGATATGACAATTAACATCGTAAAAACATTTAACGCCATCAACGAGAAAATATTTTAAATTATCTACACTATCACTTAGTATATCTGTACATTTACGTAGTTATGTCTTCAAAGCAGTTTTCTGTAAACAATAAAAATTTTTATCACAGGAACAAGATGTGAGGTTCTCCCTAAACTACTAGTTGCAATTTTCGTTGTATTTCAAGCTACGCAAAACTTTAAAAGTATAATTAAATTACAAAATTTGGTTGTCAGTCACTAATGATTGAATGGTACCATTGAACGTAACAAGACAAAGAGAACTTACGAAGCTCATCTTTGCAATAGTATTTATCATTTTGTCATAGATCTATAGTTATAGTAGCAGTAGTAATTAAATTTTATATGTTAAGAAAAATAAATAAATAAATTTAGAAGTAATAATAAATGAGAAACTATCATGGAATCTCCATGCCCATGAATTTATTTTAAAAAGCGTTCAAAACCTTAGGCTTTATAAAATGAAACTTTTAAAGATGAAATAAGAATATTAAATTAAAATGCTATCTCACTTTAGTGAGACCTGTGCTAGAATATGCATCTTTTGTATGGGACCCATCCACCATAGAAAACATTAATAAACTAGAACAAATTCAAAACAGAGCTGCCAGATTCTTTATTGTGGATTATTCAAAACTGATAAGAATAACCCCATTAGTTAAATCATTAAACCTTGAAATACTAGAGGTAAGAAGAGCTAAGAGTACAGTAGTATTAATACATAAAGCAAATTAATTCTATTTTAGAAAGACAACACAACGATAACTTAATACAACCCTCAGATAGACATAAGGATAAAAACACATTCCTTATTCTGTATGCAAGGAAAAACATATACAAATTCTCGTTTTTCCCGTCAGAAATTCGGGCGTGGAATGGGTTGCCTGAAGAAACCAGGAAAACCAACAATCAATCAACATTTAAAAATCAAATAAAAATACAGAACTAGACACAAACCATCGATAAGCTTAGGACGCAATTATCTTCTTATAGAAGGAGCGTCTGTAACACATAAGATAAGATACGATAAGATAAGATCAGATAAGATGAATGTATGTGTATATATCCTTAAACAGTTTGCAATATTTGATTAATCATAAAGCTAATTAGGTTTTTTAATATTTTTTTTAAAATCCCAGCACTATGTGATTTAAAAAGTTACGACTTCATAATTTAGACATCACAACTTATCCAAAATTTTAACTAAGAATAAATATATTCATCCTTTCTTTTTATTTGGAACTAAAAGGGAACTGATGCAATGAATAAATCTATCATTACAATAAAATAAGCTCCAAATTAATTAAAAATGTATGTCTTTAAAAAATTCATTTAAGGCATTTTAAATATGTCTTTTTCGAAAATTTCAAATATCGTGTAAAGATTTAATAATATATCATACATCTTTATTTAGAAAGTTCAGTATTTTGAAAACTATATTAATAATTTATTTTGAATGTCATTTAGATTTATTTTAGATATTGAATAAAACTACTGTTATACTGCATATTTTCTAAAATTTATCCGTAAGTCTTACTAACGCCCGTAAGTTATTTGCGGAATTCGGTCTAAACAATTAAAATTTGAGAAATTCATGAGCTGTCTTAATAAATTTTCCGATAGCAATTTCAAAGGTAAAAAGATACCTTATAGCAGTGGTCCCCGAAGTTTTTATCAACGCGGACCGGTCGAAGTTTGATAATTTTACCGTGTCCCACTGATGTTGGGGGGGGGGAGGGTTGAGATTAATTGTTTATATTTCATATTGTTTTGATTTAATAATTAAACTAAATTGTGCTTATGCGTGGATTCAAAATAAAATGCATTTATACCATAAAATGAATATAACGTGGTTTAAACATTTTAAATTACTAGAAAGCTAAATTAAGAAACACATTCAGCTTGTTCTACTGCAACGAGACGGTTCCCTCTGGGGGTAAAAGAAACAATGATACCCGAAATGTGTTGCTTAATTCCAGTTTATTAAATCCCTTATATTAACTTCACCGTCTTGTCGTTCTGTCTGTCGTGGTCCCACCCGCGAAAAAAAAGTCAAAAATGATCCAATTACCGTGACGCTATCAAGCTGAAGTTTTGCACATAGACTTGTGCCACCTAACAACGCATTGTGTCAACATTTCTGATCGATCTAATGTACTGTAATTAAATTAATTAATGTTTAGTTTATCTCTATGTATCTCTATGAAGCATGTGTAGCTATTTGCTATTTTTGACCTCCACGGTTTACTGGAGGTTCACTCCAGCCCTCGATGTCACAGGGGTCAGGAGAGCAAATGGTCTGTGAGAGGGGAAGCGTGTAGAGGTAGCGTAGAGAGAGAGAGAGAGAGAAGTGACTTAGCAACTGTGTATTCCCAGTCTTGAGTCTTGTGTTTGATATCTTTACCTTATCTTTATCTTATCTTTATCTTATCGTTATCTTATCTTTATCTTATCTTATCTTTATCTTATCTTTACCTTATCTTTATCTTATCTTTACCTTATCTTTACCTTATCTTTATCTTATCTTTATCTTATCTTTATCTTATCTTTATCTTATCTTTATCTTATATTTATCTTATATTTATCTTATCTTTATCTTATCTTTACCGTATCTTTACCGTATCTTTACCTTATCTTTATCTTATCTTTATCTTATCTTTATCTTATCTTTATCTTATCTTTATCTTATCTTTATCTTATCTTTATCTTATCTTTATCTTATCTTTATCTTATCTTTATCTTATCTTTATCTTATCTTTATCTTATCTTTATCTTATCTTTATCTTATCTTTATCTTATCTTTATCTTATCTTTATCTTATCTTTATCTTATCTTTATCTTATCTTTATCTTATCTTTATCTTATCTTTATCTTATCTTTATCTTATCTTTATCTTATCTTTATCTTATCTTTATCTTATCTTTATCTTATCTTTATCTTATCTTTATCTTATCTTTATCTTATCTTTATCTTATCTTTATCTTATCTTTATCTTATCTTTATCTTATCTTTATCTTATCTTTATCTTATCTTTATCTTATCTTTATCTTACCTTTATCTTACCTTTATCTTATCTTTATCTTATCTTTATCTTATCTTTATCTTATCTTTATCTTATCTTTATCTTATCTTTATCTTATCTTTATCTTATCTTTATCTTATCTTTATCTTATCTTTATCTTATCTTTATCTTATCTTTATCTTATCTTTATCTTATCTTTATCTTATCTTTATCTTATCTTTATCTTATCTTTATCTTATCTTTATCTTATCTTTATCTTATCTTTATCTTATCTTTATCTTATCTTTATCTTATCTTTATCTTATCTTTATCTTATCTTTATCTTATCTTTATCTTATCTTTATCTTATCTTTATCTTATCTTTATCTTATCTTTATCTTATCTTTATCTTATCTTTATCTTATCTTTATCTTATCTTTATCTTATCTTTATCTTATCTTTATCTTATCTTTATCTTATCTTTATCTTATCTTTATCTTATCTTTATCTTATCTTTATCTTATCTTTATCTTATCTTTATCTTATCTTTATCTTATCTTTATCTTATCTTTATCTTATCTTTATCTTATCTTTATCTTATCTTTATCTTATCTTTATCTTATCTTTATCTTATCTTTATCTTATCTTTATCTTATCTTTATCTTATCTTTATCTTATCTTTATCTTATCTTATCTTATCTTTATCTTATCTTTATCTTATCTTATCTTATCTTATCTTATCTTTATCTTATCTTTATCTTATCTTTATCTTATCTTTATCTTATCTTTATCTTATCTTTATCTTATCTTTATCTTATCTTTATCTTATCTTTATCTTATCTTTATCTTATCTTTATCTTATCTTTATCTTATCTTTATCTTATCTTTATCTTATCTTTATCTTATCTTTATCTTATCTTTATCTTATCTTTATCTTATCTTTATCTTATCTTTATCTTATCTTTATCTTATCTTTATCTTATCTTTATCTTATCTTTATCTTATCTTTATCTTATCTTTATCTTATCTTTATCTTATCTTTATCTTATCTTTATCTTATCTTTATCTTATCTTTATCTTATCTTTATCTTATCTTTATCTTATCTTTATCTTATCTTTATCTTTATCTTATCTTTATCTTATCTTTATCTTATCTTTATCTTATCTTTATCTTATCTTTATCTTATCTTTATCTTATCTTTATCTTATCTTTATCTTATCTTTATCTTATCTTTATCTTATCTTTATCTTATCTTTATCTTATCTTATCTTATCTTATCTTTATCTTATCTTATCTTATCTTATCTTATCTTTATCTTATCTTTATCTTATCTTATCTTATCTTATCTGTTCCAGACGCTCCATCTATACAGAAGATTCTGCATCTTTATTAGAGATTTAAATGTTGATAAAGTGTTGGTTTTCCTGGATTCTTCAGGCAACCCATTCCACGCCTGAATTCCGGACGAGAAGAATGAAAATTTGTATGAGTTTGTTCTTGCATACGGAATAAGAAAGGTGTTTTTATCCTTATGTCTATCTGAGGGTTGTATTAAGTTATCTTTGTGTTGTATTTCTAAATTAGAGTTAATTGCTTTATGTATGATTACTACTTTGCTCTTGGTTCTTCTATCCTCTAGTGTTTCAAGGTTTAATGATTTAACTAATGGTGTTATTCTAGTCAGTTTTGAATATTCTCCAGTAATGAATATGGCAGCTCTTTCTTGGATTTGTTCTAGTTTATGAATGTTTTTTTTGGTGGATGGGTCCCATACAGAAGATGCATATTCTGGTACAGGTCTCACCAAAGTGAGATAGCAATTTAGTTTTATATCTTTATTACATTTGTAAAGGTTTATTTTTATAAAGCCTAAGGTTTTGTTTGATTTTTTTAATAACTTCATTGACATGTGGATTCCATGATAATTTCTCATTTATTATGACTCCTAAGTATTTTGCATCTTTAGTTTGAGTTAGTTCCTTTCCATGAATGAAATATTTTGAATTTATTTATTTCTTTTTCTTTGTTACTCTTAACAGTTGACACTTTTCTGGGTGGAAACTCATACTCCAGTTAGTTTCCCATTTTATCAATTCATCTAGGTCTTTTTCTAAAATTTTGCTATCTTGTTCTGATTTAATTGTTCTATAGATTATACAATCATCAGCAAATAACCTAACTTTTGTTCCTGTTGAGATGTTGTTGGGTAAATCATTTATATATATTAAAAAGAGTAAGGGACCTAGCACAGTTCCTTGTGGAACTCCTGAATTGACCTTTATTGGTGCAGATTTAGATCCATTAATCATTACAGTTTGCTCCCTGCCCAAAAGGAAGTCTTGGATCCAGTGATGTAAGGAACCCGAGATTCCAAAGTAGTTAAGTTTTTTAAGTAAACTAAGGTGGTGAACTTTGTCAAATGCTTTTGAGAAGTCTAGTAATATTGTATCTATTTGATCATTTTTGTCTAAGCCTTTTGATAGTTCATCTATTAAACCTATTAATTGTGTTTCACATGATCTGTTTTTTCTAAAGCCGTGTTGATGTGGGCATAGGGCATTATATTTGTCAAGGTGGTTAATTATTCTACTATATATTATGTGTTCTAGTAATTTACAGGTGATACTAGTAAGTGATACAGGCCTGTCATTACCAGGGTCTGATTTATCCCCTTTCTTAAAGAGTGGAGTTACGTTAGCTAACTTCCAATCCTGGGGCACTTTACCCTGGTTTAGAGGGGCTTGAAAGAGAACTACAAGGATTGGGGACAGTTCATTGATAGTTCTTTTGTTTATTCATGTATATTCGTTTGTAGCCGGAATAACAATGGCCACTTTTTCAAATACATTTTTAGTTATTGATCCAAATGTGTTTATAAACAGACGTTTTAATTTAATTATTTTTTTGGTTTGTTTGTGGATATATCATCAATATTTATCTTTTAGTTATAATTAACTATCAAAATACCCGCGCTGTGCGGCGGAAAATTAGGATTTCCGTGAGTGTTTTCGAACCCACGTAAGACTAATTCAAAACACCAATTGATTTCAATCTGGATCATGATGGATATACTTGTTTGTAAATATTTGTCAATGTTATGTAAAATCGAATGGGGAATAAAATGCAAAATGGGTGCAGGATGTGCATATCTCATAACGCCTAAAGATTTAAATCTAGGTCATGCTGGAGATACGTGTCTATATTTATTTAAATTGTTTAAAATCTAAAAGTATATAAAGCTTTAAAAGTTTACAGAAAAATTATTTTGTGCCCCGGCCCCGAAGGTACTGAAGTTATGAATTCTCACCTTATAGAATTTTAATTTTTTAAATATTAAATTTGGTCAATAATCCATCCATATACCCAGTAGCCACTGTTTAAAATACATTTTATATAACGAAAATTTAAAAAATGGCATGATGGGCCCCCGGCCCCTAATATGTGGTGTTTTAAAAACTTTTAATGCGAAAAACCTTCGCGGGAGCGTACTCAAAAACTTCCCAAAGTTTAATGTCCGTAGGATAAATAAAATAACATTTATACGGCTAAAAAAAACTAAAATATGATCCCGGGGCCCTGTCGGTGTAAGATGTAAAATTTAAAACACCTGTTTATTTCAATCTGAATCAAAATGGATACATTTGTTTGTTAATATTTGTAAAAGTAAAATCTTGTAAAATCGTATGGTTTAAATATCTTAAACGTTTACTAAAAAGAGATTAGAGGCCCTTGGCTCAAAATGAATGATAAATATAATTCAATGACCTATAATATTTAATACAGACCTTTAAGTTGCTTTCTTCCAAGTTTTGTAAAATACATTTACGAAGATAATTGCTTTTACTTAACTCATATAAGGTGAAAAAAACTACATTTGGAACCCCGGCCCCCAGTGAGTGATACCTTTTTTTTTCTTCTTTTAATATCGCGGAAGTGTAGGAATATATTTTAGCCTGTTACCATTGATGGGTATTGAAACACCAATAAAGATGTTAAAATAGTAGAGTTATTTTTGGCGCAGTACTTTATTACAAGAATTTATTTTAATCGCTCCGCTTTTTATAATCTTTTCTTTTCTAAATACGGTGCGCTATTTTTGTGAAGCCTTGTTCATACGACTGCTTTTGTTTCGTTAAAGTCTTTAAGAAACATCATTTCATTTATAGAAATTACTAGTGTATTTGTAGTATTACCCGTCAAAAATGACGGAAGTTCTCAAAATAAATACATTTCAGCTGAAATCTATTTATTTTGAAAAAAATACACATTAGAATAAAAAGTAATGTAATATAGAACTTATATTTATTTTTATTTTATTCATTTATTTTCATATTGCACAATGTTATGTGGAACGTTCAAAAAGAGTTATTTTTGGTGCAGTAATTTGTTTCGCTGATTTCTAAAATTAGTAGCGTCACGGACAGAAAAATGTGACATGCATTGCAAATTATGTATGTTGATACTATAGTTTATATTGGCACTTTGGGGTAATTAGCTATTTCCCCTTTGAGGGTGGAGTGCCGTACGTTGTATAGCTAAAAGACGATGTTACAAATATTGTATAACTTACGATTGGGTTACGATGCAGTGTCGTCAATTAGATATATAAGCTTTTTGAGTGAAGAGGGGGGTAGAGATCTTTTGAAAAACTGTCAATTATTTTTATT
Organism: Ampullaceana balthica; assembly: GCA_944989445.1. NCBI lineage: Eukaryota > Metazoa > Mollusca > Gastropoda > Lymnaeidae > Ampullaceana > Ampullaceana balthica. The sequence continues at coordinate 1,019,281 of CALYLW010000071.1, read as the reverse complement.
TAGCACACGTGGGAATGAAATTTTGAATTTAGGTTTAATGTTTGTCAAATTTCATAATTCAATAAAACGTACCTTTAAAAAAGTAAGGGAATTACATCTTAAGACATTGCTTTAACTGAAATCAACTTACGGGATAATAAATTTAATCATTTTATTTAAAGTTTATGATATTTTTTCAATTATAAAAAATTTAAACCAAAATTGTTTTATGATTCTATATGATTGGAAATCTCCTTAATATTTATATTTTGAATGTTATTGGTCCATTTATTTAAGTGTTTCTTTTTTTCCTAAACTTATAAAGCCTAATCCCTTACTCACTTATCACTAAGTTTTCAACTTCTCATATGGATATTCGGTTTTATTTGTCCAGGCTCATACCTTAATCATTACTTACTAAAGTTGTTGGGGGTTCTGATGGTTTTAACAGAACTTTCTCGGGGCTTGGTAGACTTGGCTGCGCCCATCTCCTCTCCAAGTCAGTGGAGGAATTTCTTAGCAATAGACATCTAGTGGGCTAGATCCCACGCACCTCAGCTAGTAAGGTAAGACTTCGCTATCCAGCCGTTTAGCACAACTTAAATTGACATATTATACAGCAATATCACTTTGTCTTGTATTAGCTAAATTAATATAATTTAATCTTTGGCTGCAGGATTAATGGATAGATATCTAGAGCAAGCTTACTACACATAAACCTACAAAAATTCAAATATAATTGTAATACTTATGTAAGTATGGTGTGTTAATTGTACTGATGAAGTCATTAGCCGAAACATTTATTGTTGTAATAGTAAAATAATAAAGCATAAATTTATTGTTTTCATTACAAACTTTGTGCGTGTGTTTTCTATTTTATTTAAAAGATTTATCGCAGTACTATTCTATATGATATATTCCACATTAACCTGATAACCCATATAAAATATTACATCGAATTGATACAAATATGTCCACTCCTTCCTTCCCGGGGTAGACAAATTAATTTTTCTCTAAATTCCCATCTCTGTTTCACAAATAGATAAATCTTAAATTAAATTGGCTAAAATTATCCAAAAACAAATACTGGGAAAAGAAGAGGCAGGGTATAGAAAAACAGAAGGGTGGGTGAGAGAATTTACCTAATATAATGTCTTATCGGAAAACAGAAATAAACAACGAATGTCATCTCTAGTGAAACAGAAATAAACAACGAATGTCATCTCTAGTAAAACAGAAATAAACAACGAATGTCATCTCTAGTGAAACAGAAATAAACAACGAATTTCATCTCTAGTGAAACAGAAATAAACAACGAATGTCATCTCTAGTGAAACAGAAATAAACAACGAATTTCATCTCTAGTAAAACAGAAATAAACAACGAATGTCATCTCTAGTGAAACAGAAATAAACAACGAATGTCATCTCTAGTAAAACAGAAATAAACAACGAATTTCATCTCTAGTAAAACAGAAATAAACAACAAATTTCATCTCTAGTGAAACAGAAATAAACAACGAATGTCATCTCTAGTAAAACAGAAATAAACAACGAATGTCATCTCTAGTAAAACAGAAATAAACAACGAATGTCATCTCTAGTGAAACAGAAATAAACAACGAATTTCATCTCTTAGTGAAACCGAAAGATATTAGATATGGATGTTTTATAAAAGGGACAAAATTGAATAAAATATTTATGTAAGTAGTTCTAAAGTATTTTAAATGGGGATAAATTGTGTGTGTGTGGGGGGGGGGAGAGATTTATTTGACTTTTATCTTTAAGTTGTTTTTTCAGTGTGTAAAAGATAACATGTGTTTTATTCTAAATGGCATCTCTTGCTAAGAAGGATCTATAGCTATGAGGTATTTTTTATGTATGTTTTAAATTAATTTATTTATCTATTATTTTATATTTAGTTCCCCAATGCTCTTTCCGTAAGTAACATTTTCTCAATATTATAGAATTAGATTTTTAGATGTATATTTCTAACCAACTATAAGTTGCATTCATAAGAGTAAACTCAGCTAAAAATGTAGTTATATTACTACCAGAAGGCCGAACTTGTTATATACAAAGAAATACTTAACAAATAATTACCGGCATATTTTTACCTACGAGATAAAACTTTTAATGTGGTAAACAAATGCTGCAAAGCGCTGGTATATGTCTTGTTTAAAAATAAAATAATGATATTTAATAGATCATAAACAAAAATGCGAAGTATGTCGTGGAGTTAAATGAACAAATTACACAAGTTGGGTGACGCTGCTTACATGAATCGCTGTATTAGCTTTTTTGCAGATATTCCTTATGTCACCAGAACAGCTGACAGTTTAAACAATATTTTAGCGAAGTCGAATGGGGATCACTCTGTGCAAAAAATATTTGATAACATACCCAAAAAATTTGTTCAACACAATTGAAGAGATCTGATGTTTTTACCAATTCGAATTCAAAATTATACCATTATCTTTGTAAGAAAGATGACAAATGCTTTTTTTTTGTAATAAAGAGAGGGCATGTCAAATGTTATTTTAGTTTTATTTTCTGAAGTACCAATGAGGACCACTCCCATTGAACATGTGGATGTACAAATCCAATACTTTTAATTTAAACATTTTGAACAGCTTGCAATCGTTGTTTGTTTGGTTTTTTCTTTAATTGTAATTATTCATTTATTGTTAGTTTTGAACCGTTTCCATCAAAATTTGATTAATAAAAATTCGACTGCATAAATAACAAAACAAAAACTAAAATTGTATACTAAGGGCAATTATTTTCCTGACACAAAAATAACCATTGTATGCGACTTATTTTAGTGTCAACACAATTTTCATAAATATGTTTCAAATTTAGTAAAAGATAAATTCGTCAAAAAATATTAGTTGTATGCACTATTTGTTTCAACAAATTTTAAGGTCTGATTAAGTTGTGTAAACTGTACACCCTGGCCTTTAGAAATGTTCACATATTCTTAACAAATAATTATTAGTTATTAATAGCTGTGCGAATGAGAGTTATTTGATATCTATCACAATGTAAAATACACAAAGGAAGACGAAAAAAATGTATCTGCAAATAATTTGAATTTTATAAGAAGAATTATACAGAAATTAAACATGAGATGTCTCCAGGGTTCTCCAGGGCCACTTGAAATAATGATGATTTAAATAAAGGTTATATGTATATATTACAGAATGTGCTGAGAAAACTAAGATATGTTATAGAATTTGATACGACTAAATTGTATTCTCAAATTCGTGCACAGGTCAAGCAAGGTGAGGCAAAACAAGAAATATATAAACCAAGAAATGTTATTTAGCGCTACGCTTTAGTATTGATGTTATGTTTTTCTTTATCAAATTTAGTATAATTGATCATTTTTCTTAAAATTAATATATAATTTATATTTAGAAAATGTAAATATAATTTTTTTTATTGTTCTGAATCAATGGAATTTTTTAGGATTACATGCAGGGCCATTTTTGCATCCTTTATATCAACTCGTAGCGTCTGCTGAGGCCTTATTTGTTTGCCGAAAAAAAATTTGGATCGATTTTTAAACCTTTTCCTCGTAAACTAGCGAACTTCAATTTTGCAGGTAGACGCGTGCCGATGATAAAAATGATCTATCAAAATTTCCGATCGATTGAATGTACTGTAATTATATTATTGAATTTTTGGATGAGCATTATATTAAACATGTCTTACGAGACATAACTAAAATTTTGCATTGCCATGCGCTGCGTATTATAATGAACATTCTTTTAATTATGTCTCGTATATAAAGGATTTATAGTCAGAAACTTGATTTTTTAAAACTTTTTTAAAAAAATTAAACCCTTTATATTAATTTGTGGCGTCTGCTTGATGCCTTGCTTGCTTAAATGCCGAAAAAACTTTGGATCGATTTTAAATTACTGCCTCGTAAGATAGAGAGCTGAAATTTTTCAGGCAGACTTGTGCGATGATTAAAATGATCTATTAAGAATTCATCTCGATCGAATGTGCTAGAATTAAATTAATGAATTTTTAGATTATCTCTATTTATCTCTATGTAGCATGTTAATTTTTGTGCTAGAGTGTCGCGTTGCGTATTATATTGAGCAATCTTTCCTGTCGCGCTGTGCGGTGCGTATTATATTGACGATACTTTTTAAAATATATTCCCGATTGGTGCGCATTATATTAAACATGTTTTACGAGAGAATTTAACTAAAATTTTGGATTTTTTTATTGTCTTGCGCTGCGTATTATACTGAACATTCTTTTAGTTATGTCTCTTATATAATGGATTTATAGTCAAAAACTTGGTTTTTACGGGGTTTTTTTTTAATTAGTTTTTCATTTCCTCAATTTTATGTTCCAACTATATAAATAAAGAATAATCAAACTTTACACGTTCACATTATTTCCCAAGTTCCAATCCCGTTATTTCATCATGTAAATTATTGTAAACCATTCACCCGTGTTAACTTTTAAAAAATACTTCACTAATGTCTTAAATCGCTTTCTCTCTATATATATATAACATATATATAATATATATATACACACACACACACATATATATATATATACTAGTAGACCCGTCGTGCGTTGCAACGATCAAAGTAAAAAGGAATAAATTTAAAGAAACCAATAAGTGGTATGTTTAAAAATAATTCTGAAGAAATCTTCGTGGAAGTGTGAAAAAAAAATCCAAGTTTCATAGCCAACGGATAAATAAATTAATAATTAAATAGCGTACAAAAGAAGAAACGATATTATGGGCCCCGGCCCCAAAATGAGTGATATTATAGGTTTTTTTATTGCCATTGTACTCATTTCTTAAACGTTTAAGATTTTTTTCACTATTCAGTCATTAACAATCTTGACAAATAATGACACATGTATCCATTATTATACAAATTGAAATTAACAGGTGTTTTGAACTTTATATCTTGCCCAGAATGGGCCCTGGGGCCCTTAATGTGGTTTTTTATCTTATATGAGCTATATAAAAAATAGTTTCTACGTTAGCTACTTAGTAAATGAATAGATCTTCACCAAACTTTGCACACAAAAACTTGGTAGCCTATATTAAAATACTATAGACACTGCACTTATAATGCCAATATATTCGTGGCCGGGGCCCCAAATATCTATTTTCGTATATGTTTAAGATATTTTTCCTATTTACTTTTTAAAGAGCTTGAGAAATATAGCCACAATAAAAATGAACTAAAATGAACAGGTTTTTGAAACTGACCTCTTGCACCGAATGGGCCAGGGCCCCTTAATGCTATTTACCCCCTATTGTAGGTATATAAAATGTAGTTTAAGAGTTAGATATTGAGAAAAAAACTGGATTTTGACAAAACTTAGAATATAAAAACTTAAGAGCCTATAATATTACTATAGGGCTCTGAACTCTTAATTTCCATTCCTTCGAAAAATGCAGTGCCTTTTAACATGACCTTACTATTCAAAAGATAAGACTTATTAAATAATGATTCTTGCCGACCATAATAACTAAATTTACAATTTCATTCCCACTTGTAAAAAATTAACATAACTTATATGTTTTCCGAAAGAGCTCTACCACCCTCGTCACTCAAAAATTTAATATATAATTACGAAACTGCATCGTATCACAATTATAAGTTATATAATATTTGTAACCACGTCTATGAGATAAAGAACATGTGGCACTATCTCTTTAAAAGGCAAAAGCTAAGTGAATCATAGCGCAAATAAACAAAATTATAAATGTACTTTCTAAAATACTATTTAACCAAAAAAAAACGGTCGTATAAAAATGATATAAAAAATGTGCACACCATATTTAGACATATAGAAAGCTGGCCGCATAAAATAAAGTCTTGTTATAAAGTAAATGCACTGGACCAAAATAACTCTTCATTTTGACGTATTCATAATCGTCTATACAGGGAAATAATAATAAACATTTTTATGTCTCTATATTTTACGATTTATATTTACGGTTTATAAGCAATGTGTATAATTTCAAAACGGAATCTTTTTTTTTGTTCCCTATTTCGGATAAGGCATCATATTTTGTAAATTATATTCAATGCACACACACACACACCCGATTTTATATCTGTAAATTAAAATAAAAATGAAAAAAAAAGATTCAACCGTCTGTTCATAAGTGCATCTTAAAAATGATTAAAAGGCAATTTTAGAAATGGCCTAAGCTATTCTGAATACAAAGGAATGAACATACAAACATATTCAATTCGCAATTCATATTAAGCGTTTTCAGGATCACTTCATTAAATTTAGTCAAGTTTTGTTAATAAATTTGGTATCGAAAGTGTATAATGTATAGTGTATATAAAGCTTAAGTAAACTGTTTTAAAGTGTAAGTTTATTTGACATAGGCCATCACTTTCAACATAAAATAAACTCGCTACATCTATGGTTTTTAATTAAATGTCGAGTTATGAATTAAAGTTAAAAAAATCCCGATTTTATTCATTGCATGAAAAATATTAATACAATGCATCGTGAAAATAATTGAAATAAAATAATTTAAACGCATATGTAATATATAAAGCTCAGTTGATATTTTTATGTTTGTTTGTTTGTATCCATTAAAAAAAGGCCACTGCTTTGTTGACATTTTTCCAAAAGATCTCTGCCACTGTCGTCACTAAAAAAGCTCTTTTATATTTACGACACTGCAATGTAACACAATTGTAATTAATGCAATATTTGCAACAGCGTCTATGAGATAAAGATAATACAGATAAATAAAGAAATTAGGCTATATTCCTAATTTAAAAAAAACAAACAAACAAAACTAATCAATTTTATGTTAAAAAGGCATGTGAAAGCATGAAAATAATTGATTTTAAAAATGGCCTATGTTAATCCATCATCAAACGAATGAACATAACATATTCAATTCGCAATACAAAATAATTAAGCGTTTTCAGGATCACTTTATTTAGTTTAATCTACTTATGTTAATAAGTCCGGTAGCCTAAGTTTAAATAGTATAAGTGTATAGGTTATGTAAAAGACAACAGCTTATGTAAAAGACAAACAAAATATAAATGTTATATTAATAGGACAAAGCTGAATTTAAGATGCGTACACGAAAATGTGCGCACAGTAATCAGGCGATAAAAGATTTTAAAACGTGCACCGCTAAAAAATGAAGCCTTGAAAAAAATACTGACACAATTATTACATAAATAGGTTTTTCATTAAATGTCGAGTTATGGAACAGAAAATAATTAAAACAAATTCGCAATTAAATTTAAACGTGTAAACAATTAAATCAAATGCATCGTGTGGCAGTTGTAATTAAATATGTTTACGTGTCTATCTAATATATAGAAAGTAACAGTAAAGAAAATGACATTTCTTTGTACTACACAGCTCAAATTATGAAGCGTAAACGAAAATGTGCGCACCGTGATTAGACATTATAATATTTTTTAAATGAAAATAAAGTATTGGCATTGGGGAAAAAAAAACGTCACCAAAAGTAACTCGCTTTAGACGGCATTTGAACGTCCGCGTAAATTTGTTCAATACAGAAATGAGGTTAAATTTTTTAATCTTTGTCTCTGCATTTTCTGATTATTTAATTTACGGCATTCGGGCAAAAGGGACAATTACAAAAACTAACTTAAAACCACCTTCAGGGTAAAAGGAACCGTCCTGCCAAATTTGGTCCCCGTCCGTCATTTGGTTTTTCCGTGATTGTCTAACAGAAAGTCAAAAAGTGAAACATACAAACATACAAACACCAACTGAGCTTTATATATTAGATATATCTAATATATAAAGCTCAAATGTTTGTATGTTTGTATGTTTGTATGTTTGTATGTTTCACTTTTCGACTTTCTGTTAGACAATCACGGAAAAACCAAATGACGGACGGGGACCAAATTTGGCAGGGCGGTTCCTTTTACCCTGAAGGTGGTTTTAAGTTAGTTTTTGTAATTGTCCCTTTTGCCCGAAATCCGTAAATTAAATAATCAGAAAATGCAGAGACAAAGAATAAAAAATTTAACCTCATTTCTGTATTGAACAAATTTACGCGGACGTTCAAATGCCGTCTAAAGCGAGTTACTTTTGGTGACGTTTTTTTCCCCCAATGCCAATACTTTATTTTCAGCCGTGCGCATTTGAAAAAATATTATAATGTCTAATTACGGTGCCCACATTTTCGTGTACGCTTCATAATTTGAGCTGTGTAGTACAAAGAATTGTCATTTTCTTTACTGTTACTTTCTATATATTAGATAGACACGTAAACATATTTAATAACAACTGCCACACGATGCATTAGATTTAATTGTTTACACGTTTAAATTTAATTGCGAATTCGTTTTAATTATTTTCTGTTCCATAACTTGACATTTAATGAAAAACCTATTTATGTAATAATTGTGTCAGTATTTTTTTCAAGGCTTCATTTTTAGCGGTGCACGTTTTAAAATCGTTTATCACCTGATTACTGTGCGCACATTTTCGTGTACGCATCTTAAATTTAGCTGTGTCCTATTAATATAACATTTATATTTTGTTTGTCTTTTACATAAGCTGTTGTCTTTTACATAACCTATACACTTATACTATTTAAACTTAGGCTACCGGACTTATTAACATAAGTAGATTAAACTGAATAAAGTGGTCCTGAAAGCGCTTAATTATTTTGTATCGCGAATTGAATATGTTATGTTCATTCCTTTGATGATGGATTAACATAGGCCATTTTTAAAATCGATTATTGTGATGGTTTCACATGCATTTTTAACATAAAATTGATTTGTTTTGTTTGTTTTTTTTAAAATTAGGAATATAGCCTAATTTTTTTAAATTTATCTTTATTATCTTTATCTCATAGACGCTGTTGCAAATATTGTATTAATTACAATTGTGTTACATTGCAGTGTCGTAAATATATAAGAGCTTTTTTAGTGACGACAGTGGCAGAGATCTTTTGGAAAAATGTCAACAAAGCAGTGGCCTTTTTTTAATGGTTACAAACAAACAAACATAAAAATATCAACTGAGCTTTATATATTACATATGCGTTTAAATTATTTTATTTCAATTATTTTCACGATGCATTGTATTAATATTTTTCATGCAATGAATAAAATCGGGATTTTTTTAACTTTAATTCATAACTCGACATTTAATTAAAAACCATAGATGTAGCGAGTTTATTTTATGTTGAAAGTGATGGCCTATGTCAAATAAACTTACACTTTAAAACAGTTTACTTAAGCTTTATATACACTATACATTATACACTTTCGATACCAAATTTATTAACAAAACTTGACTAAATTTAATGAAGTGATCCTGAAAACGCTTAATATGAATTGCGAATTGAATATGTTTGTATGTTCATTCCTTTGTATTCAGAATAGCTTAGGCCATTTCTAAAATTGCCTTTTAATCATTTTTAAGATGCACTTATGAACAGACGGTTGAATCTTTTTTTTTAAATGTATTTCATTTTTCAGATATAACATCTGGTGTGTGTGTGTGCATTGAATATAATTTACAAAATATGATGCCTTATCCGAAATAGGGAACAAAAAAAAAGATTCCTTTTTGAAATTATACACATTGCTTATAAACCGTAAATATAAATCGTAAAATATAGAGCCATAAAAATGTTAAATATTATTTCCATGTTTAGACAATTATGAATACGTCAAAATGAAGAGTTATTTTGGTCCAGTACATTTACTTTATAACAAGACTTTATTTTATGCGGCCAGCTTTCTATATGTCTAAATATGGTGTGCACATTTTTTATATCATTTTAATACGACCGTTTTTTTTTAAAAAATAGTATTTTAGAAAGTACATTTATAATTTTGTTTATTTGCGCTATGAGTCAATTAGCTTTTGCCTTTTAAAGGGATAGTGCCACATGTTCTTTATCTCATAGACGTGGTTACAAATATCATATAACTTACAATTGTGATACGATGCAGTTTCGTAATTATATATTAAATTTTTGAGTGACGAGGGTGGTAGAGCTCTTTCGGAAAACATATAAGTTATGTTAATTTTGTACAAGTGGGAATGAAATTGTAAATTTAGTTATTATGGTCGGCAAGAATCATTATTTAATAAGTCATATCTTTTGAATAGTAAGGTTATGTTAAAAGGCACTGCATTAAGTGAAAACAACTCACGCGGTAAAATGGCATATCTCTGTTTCTCATAAGATTTTAACTAAATAGTTGAATCTGAAATTTAACTTGGCAAATAAAAATTGTAATAACCATCACCTAATACTTGGATAAAGGGCCAGCACACTCCCGCTACAAAGTCCGGGTATTTTTCAAGTATATATATATACTAGGGGCAAGTGCCCGGCTTTGCACGGGTTTAACAACAACAGCAACAACAACAAAAACAACAACAGCAACTAAAAAACAAAAACAAACAACAAAAACAAACAACAAAAACAAAACAACAACAAACAACAACAACTACAACAACAAAAGCAACAACAACAAAGCAACAACAACAAAACAACAACTACAACAACAACAGCAATAACAACAGCAACAAAAACAGCAACAACGACAAAAACAACAACAGAAACAGCAACAGCAACAAAACAACAAAAACAAAACAACAAAAACAAAACAACAACAAAAACAAAACAACAACAAAAACAACAAAATCAACAACAAAACAACAATAAAACAACTGCACCAACAACAGCAACAACAACAAAGCAACAACAACATGAAGGACATTGTCGTCACAGGGCAAGGGATGTGGACAACAACAACAACACTAAAAACAACACAAAAGCAACAACAGCAACAGCAACAACAACAGCAACAACAACAGCAACAACAACAAAACAACAACAGCAACAACAACAAAAACAACAACAAAAACAAAACAACAACAAAAACATCAACAACAAAACAACAACAAAACAACAACAAAACAACAACAAAACAACAACTACAAAAACAACAGCAACAACAACAAAGCAACAACAACAAAACAACAACTACAACAACAAAAGCAACATCAACAAAAAAATTATTTTATGCCGATAATAGCCTTCTCGTTAATCTCGACACCAAAATGTTTATTATTTTGCGTCATTATTTTACGTCTTAATTTTCAATATTTTTTATTTTATATAGCTCATATAAGGAAAAACTACATTTTGGGCCCCCGGCCCCCAGTATCTTATATATATGGAACGAAACCTGTTTAATAACCCTTCCGGTATAATTTTGTGTACGTGTACCAAATTTCACGTTATTTGGTTGTCTGGATCTTGAGTTATTAGGGAACAGACAGACAGACAGACAACAAATGCGTCTTATATATATAGAGATACTAGGGGCAAGTAGCCGGATTTCCCGGGTTTAATAACAACAACAGCAACAAAAACAAAAACAACAAAACAACAAAAACAGAACAACAAAAACAACAAAATCAACAACAAAACAACAAAAACAAAATAACAACAAAGTTAACAAAATCAACAACAAAACAACAAAAACAAAACAACAGCAAAAACAACAACAACAAAACAACAACTACAACAACAAAAACAACAAAGCAACAAAAAAAAACTACAACAACAACAGCAATAACAACAAAGCAACAACAACATGAAGAACGTTGTCGTCGCAGGGCAAGGGATGTGGACAACAACAACAACAGCAAAAAACAACACAAAAACAACAACAGCAACAGCAACAAAAACTGCAACAAAAACAAAAAACACAACAACTGCACAAAAACAAAACAACAACAACAACAAAAACAACTACAACAACAACAGCAACAACAACAAAGCAACAACAACAAAACAACAACTACAACAACAAAAGCAACAACAACAAAGCAACAACAACAAAACAATTATTTTATTGCGATAGTCGCCTTCTTGTCAATCTTGACACCAAAATGTTTATTATTTTTCGTCATTATTTTACGACTTAATTTGCAATAATTTTTATTTTATATAGCTCATATAAGGAAAAACTACATTTTGGGCCCCCGGCCCCCAGTATCTTATATATATGGAACGAAACCTGTTTAATAACCTTTCCGGTATAATTTTGTGTACGTGTACCAAATTTCACGTTATTTGGTTGTCTGGATCTTGAGTTATTAGGGAACAGACAGACAACCAGACAACAAATGCGTCTTATATATATAGAGACTAGGGGCAAGTACCCGGCTTCGCCCGGGTATAACAACAGCAGCAACAACAACAAAAAAAACAACAACAGCAACAAAACAACAAAAAAAAACAACAAAAACAAACAACAACTACAACAACAACAGCAACAACAACAAAGCAACAAAAACAAAACAACAACTACAACAACAACAGCAACAACAACAGCAACAACGACAAAACCAACAACAGCAACAGCAACAAAACAACAACAACAAAACAACAACAAAAAAACAACAAAATCAACAACAAAACAACAATAAAACAACTACAACAACAACAGCAACAACAACAAAGCAACAACAACAGCAACAGCAACAACAACAGCAACAACAACAGCAACAACAACAAAAACAACAACAGCAACAACTACAAAAACAAAACATCAACAAAAAAATCAACAACAAAACAACAACAAAACAACAACTACAACAACAACAATAACAAAGCAACAACAACAAAACAACAACTACAACAACAAAACAACAAAAGCAACAACAACAAAGCAACAACAACAAAAAAATTATTTTATGGCGATAATCGCCTTCTTGTTAATCTCGACACCAAAATGTTTATTAATTTGCGTCATTATTTTACGTCTTAATTTTCAATAATTTTTATTTTATATAGCTCATATAGGGAAAAACTACATTTTGGGCCCCCGGGCCCCAGTATCTTATATGTAAGGAACGAAACCTGTTTAATAACCTTTCCGGTATAATTTTGTGTACGTGTACCAAATTTCACGTTATTTGGTTGTCTGGATCTCGAGTTATGAGGGAACAGACAGACAACCAGACAGACAACAAATGCCTCTTATATATATACTAGGGGCAAGTACCCGGCTCCCGTCCGGGTTTAACAACAACAGCAACAAAACAAAAACAACAAAAACAACAACAAAACAACAAAAACAAAACAACAACAAAAACAACAAAAACAACAACAAAACAACAAAAACAAAACAACAACAAAAACAACAACAAAACAAAAACAAAACAACAACAAAACAACAACTACAACAACAACAACAAAACAACAACTACAACAACAACAGCAACAACAACAAAGCAACAAATACAACAGCAACAACAACAAAGCAATAACAACATGAAGGACATTGTCGTCGCAGGGCAAGGGATGTGGACAACAACAACAACAGCAAAAACAACACAAAAGCAGCAACAGCAACAACAACAGCAACAACAACAAAAACAACAACAACAACAAAAACAAAACAACAACAAAAACATCAACAACAAAACAACAACAAAACAACAACTACAACAACAACAGCAACAACAACAAAGCAACAACAACAAAAAAATTTATTTTATGGCGATAATCGCCTTCTTGTTAATCTCGACACCAAAATGTTTATTAATTTGCGTCATTATTTTACGTCTTAATTTTCAATAATTTTTATTTTATAGAGCTCATATAGGGAAAAACTACATTTTGGGCCCCCGGGCCCCAGTATCTTATATATATGGAACGAAACCTGTTTAATAACCCTTCCGGTATAATTTTGTGTACGTGTACCAAATTTCACGTTATTTGGTTGTCTGGATCTTGAGTTATTAGGGAACAGACAGACAACAAATGCGGCTTATATATATAGAGACTAGGGGCAAGTACCCGGCTCCCGCCCGGGTTTAACAACAACAGCAACAAAACAAAAACAACAAAAACAACAACAAAACAACAAAAACAAAACAACAACAACAACAAAAACAACAAAAACAACAAAACAACAAAAACAAAACAACAACAAAAACAACAACAAAACAAAAACAAAACAACAACAAAACAACAACTACAACAACAACAACAAAACAACAACTACAACAACAACAGCAACAACAACAAAGCAACAACAACAAAACAACAAATACAACAGCAACAACAACAAAGCAACAACAACATGAAGGACATTGTCGTCGCAGGGCAAGGGATGTGGACAACAACAACAACAGCAAAAACAACACAAAAGCAACAACAGCAACAACAACAACAACAGCAACAACAACAAAAACAACAACAGCAACAACAACAAAAACAAAACAACAACAAAAACATCAACAACAAAACAACAACAAAACAAAAACTACAACAACAACAGCAACAACAACAAAGCAACAACAACAAAACAACAACTACAACAACAAAAGCAACAACAACAAAGCAACAAAAAAAATTATTTTATGGCGATAATCGCCTTCTTGTTAATCTCGACACCAAAATGTTTTATTAATTTGCGTCATTATTTTACGTCTTAATTTTCAATAATTTTTATTTTATAGAGCTCATATAGGGAAAAACTACATTTTGGGCCCCCGGCCCCAGTATCTTATATATATGGAACGAAACCTGTTTAATAACCTTTCCGGTATAATTTTGTGTACGTGTACCAAATTTCACGTTATTTGGTTGTCTGGATCTTGAGTTATTAGGGAACAGACAGACAACCAGACAGACAACAAATGCGTCTTATATATATACTAGGGGCAAGTACCCGGCTTCTCCCAGGTTTAACAACAACAGCAACAACAACAAAAACAACAACAGCAACAAAACAACAAAAACAAACAACAAAATAAAACAAATACTACTACAACAACAGCAACAACAACAGCAACAACAACAAAACAACAACTACAAAACAACAACAGCAACAGCAACAACAACAGCAACAACGACAAAACCAACAACAGAAACAGCAACAGCAACAAAACAACAAAAACAAAACAACAACAAAAACAACTACAACAACAACAGCAACAACAACAAAGCAACAACAACAAAACAACAACTACAACAGCAACAACAACAAAGCAATAACAACATGAAGGACATTGTCGTCGCAGGGCAAGGGATGTGGACAACAACAACAACAGCAAAAACAACACAAAAGCAACAACAGCAACAACAACAGCAACAGCAACAACAACAACAGCAACAACAACAACAGCAACAACAACAGCAACAGCAACAACAACAAAAACAACAACAGCAACAACAACAAAAACAAAACAACAACAAAACATCAACAAAACATCAACAACAAAACAACAACAAAACAACAACTACAACAACAACAGCAACAACAACAAAGCAACAAAAACAAAACAACAACTACAACAACAAAAGCAACAACAAAAGCAACAACAACAAAGCAACAACAACAAAAAAATTATCTTATGGCGATAATCGCCTTCTTGTTAATCTCGACACCAAAATGTTTATTATTTTGCGTCATTATTTTACGTCTTAATTTTTAATAATTTTTATTTTATATAGCTCATATAGGGAAAAACTACATTTTGGGCCCCCGGCCCCCAGTATCTTATATATATGGAACGAAACCTGTTTAATAACCTTTCCGGTATAATTTTGTGTACGTGTACCAAATTTCACGTTATTTGGTTGTCTGGATCTTGAGTTATAAGGGAACAGACAGACGACGGACAGACAACAAATGCGTCTTATATATATAGAGATATAGAGATAGAGATATATATACTAGGGGCAAGTACCCGGCTCCCGCCCGGGTTTAACAACAACAGCAACAAAACAAAAACAACAAAAACAACAACAAAACAACAAAAACAAAACAACAACAAAAACAACAAAACAACAAAAACAAAACAACAACAAAAACAACAAAAACAACAAAAAAACAAAAACAAAACAACAACAAAAACAACAACAAAACAAAAACAAAACAACAACAAAACAACAACTACAACAACAACAACAAAACAACAACTACAACAACAACAGCAACAACAACAAAGCAATAACAACATGAAGGACATTGTCGTCGCAGGGCAAGGGATGTGGACAACAACAACAACAGCAAAAACAACACAAAAGCAACAACAGCAAAAACAACAACAACATCAACAACAACAGCAACAACAACAAAAACAACAACAAAAACAACAACAGCAACAACAACAACAACAGCAACAACAACAAAACATCAACAAAACATCAACAACAAAACAACAACAAAACAACAACTACAACAACAACAGCAACAACAACAAAGCAACAACAACAAAACAACAACTACAACAACAAAAGCAACAACAACAAAGCAACAACAACAACAAAATTATTTTATGGCGATAATCGCCTTCTTGTTAATCTCGACACCAAAATGTTTATTAATTTGCGTCATTATTTTACGTCTTAATTTTCAATAATTTTTATTTTATATAGCTCATATAGGGAAAAACTACATTTTGGGCCCCCGGGCCCCAGTATCTTACATGTAAGGAACGAAACCCGTTTAATAACCTTTCCGGTATAATTTTGTGTACGTGTACCAAATTTCACGTTATTTGGTTGTCTGGATCTTGAGTTATTAGGGAACAGACAGACAACCAGACAGACAACAAATGCGTCTTATATATATAGAGATATATATAAATATTTAAATATGTTTGTGTGTGTATGAATGTCCTTTATAGCTGTCTAAAACATTCTCCCGATCGTCATGAAACTTTTCAAGACTGTTGAGTATGCTCCCGGGATGGTAACTATCACTTTTTTCAAAATTTAACACTCATGGGGCGCCGGGGGCCCATATCGTCATGTTTTGCTTATACGAGCTATATAAAAATTAGTTTAAGCTTTAGCTACTGTGTAAATTATTGGATCTTAACCAAAATGTGTATATGACAACTTGATAGCCAATATTAAAATTCTATAGGGCACTAAACTGCTAATATTCATTCCTTTGGGGCTGGGGGCCCAAAAATTCACATTTTTTAAGCGTTTAAGATTTTATTCAACCATTCAGTCATTAACAATCTTGACAAATTATGACACATGTATCAATTATTATACTAATTGAAATGAACAGATGTTTTGAACTTTATATCTTGCCCAGAAAGGGCCCTGGGACCCTTAATGTCGTTTTTATCTTATATGAGCTATATAAAAAATAGTTTTTACGTTAGCTACTTAGTAAATGAATAGATCTTCACCAAACTTTGCACACAAAAACTTGGTAGCCTATATTAAAATACTATAGACACTGCACTTCTAATGCCAATATCTTCGTGGCCGGGGCCCCACATATCTTTTTTCGTATATGTTTAAGATATTTTTCCTATTTACTTTTTAAAGAGCTTGAGAAATATAGCCACAATAAAAATGAACTAAAATGAACATGTTTTTGAAATTGACCTCTTGCACCGAATGGGCCAGGGCCCCTTAATGCTATTTTCCCCCTATTGTAGGTATATAAAAAGTAGTTTAAGAGTTAGATATTGAGAAAAAAAACTGGATTTTGACAAAACTTAGAATATAAAAACTTAAGAGCCTATATTACTATAGGGCACTGAACTCTTAATTTCCATTCCTTCGAAAAAGTCTTTTTACTGAACTTTAATCATTGTATTCCCTATTCAATTTTACACGATATTGAGGAATATATATTGAGTACAATAGATAAAAACAACATTAAGGGCCCCAGGGCCCATTCTGGGCAAGATATAAAGTTCAAAACACCTGTTAATTTCAATTTGTATAATAATGGATACATGTGTCATTATTTGTCAAGATTGTTAATGACTGAATAGTGAATAAAATCTTAAACGTTTAAGAAATGAGTACAATGGCAATAAAAAAAACTATAATATCACTCATTTTGGGGCCGGGGCCCTTAATATCGTTTCTTCTTTTGTACGCTATTTAATTATTAATTTGTTTATCCGTTTGCTATGAAACTTGTTTTTTTTTCATACTTCCACGAAGATTTCTTCAGAATTTTTTTTAAACATACCACTCATTGGTTTCTTTAAATTTATTCCTTTCACTTTGATCGTTGCAACGCACGACGGGTCTACTAGTATATATATATATATGTGTGTGTGTGTGTATATATATATTATATATATGTTATATATATAGAGAGAGAAAGCGATTTAAGACATATATATTTATTTTTATTTAATTTTTATTTTTATTTATTTATTTATTTTTTATTATTTTTTTGGGGGGTGGGGGGGGGGACTAAATGCCCATGACCCATATTTGTATCGAATGATGTTATTAAGAATTATCAAATGCCTGGAGACAATTGGTCGTCACCAAGTGCAGAAGGTAATGCAAAAATTGTGCAAACATTGGACCGAAGACCTGAAGTGAACAATACATGTAATCAGTTTTTTTGCCAAAAGAAGGATTAGCTTTTCGTGGTGACAGTCATTTACATAATTTAGGTTTTAATTTTTTAAAAAGCTACCTAGACTAAAATAATACTTGTTCCACAATTGTATCAATTTCCAAAGGAACATACTCAGATATTACATAAAATCTCTCTATTAAGGGGAATATTTGCTGTGCCTTTGATATATCAGATGAATTATGTATGTACTGGGGATTTTTAGTAACAAAAGAATTCATGCTAGTAATTCGTGAAATCAAGAAAGCTAAATATAATGGAATCAGTATTAATTTAACTCCTGATTTCAATAATTTACATCAGCTTACTTTATTATTCCCTTCTTTCTCAAAAATGGAGCTATGGTAGATAGCGGTCTCTTCATGTTCTACCAATTTCACAGCACAATGCTAAGGATTCTTTATTTTTATGGTATTTTTATTGCTAATTGTAGGGCACAATCATTGGATCATGCCAGCCATATTTAGTTGCATTTATTCTGGCGTACACTCTATATAAATTAAGAACGATTAATATTAAAGCGGTATAGGTGTCATTTCCTGCCAACAGCTTAATTGTGTTTGGTTTATTTACTGTGGTGAGTTGTTCTTCTTAACTTATTTATTACAGACCCTCCATATATACAGAATATTATTCCATTCCATGATCATGTATTGTTTTGTCTAGTCTTGCATTTTAATGAGAGTTTTAAATGTGGATAATGTATTGGTTTTCCCGGTTTGATCAGACACTTGATTCCACGCATGAATGTCAGACGGGAAAATAAGAATTCTTTTAAGTATTTTCTTGCATACGGAATAAGAAACGTGTTTTTATCCCTATGTCTACATGAATGCAGTATCAGATTACATACGTCTTGTATTTACTAGTTAGAATTAATCGCAGTTACCTGATCTGTGGTATTGTTTAGCTATGTGACTGCAGTTAACTGATCTGTGGTATTGTTCAGCTATGTGACTGCAGTTAACTGATCTGTGGTGTTGTTCAGCTATGTGATTGCAGTTAACTGATTTGTGCTAATGTTCAGCTATGTGACTGCAGTTAACTGATCTGTGGTATTGTTCAGCTATGTGACTGCAGTTAACTGATCTGTGGCATTTTTCAGCTATGTGACTGCAGTTAACTGATCTGTGGTAATGTTCAGCTATGTGACTGCAGTTAACTGATCTGTGGTATTGTTCAGCTGTGTGACTGCAGCAAACACGTTATTTCTAGTGCAGGACTAAACACAAATCATAGATAAGCGTAGGACGCAATAATCTTCTGTATAGAAGGAGCGTCTGAAACAGATAAGATAAGATAGTCTCAGCTCCACCAGAAAAATGTTTCAGGGCTACGGAACTCATCAAGGAGAACACTCATGTGCTGCCAGTTATACCAGCAGGAAGGTGGTCAGCACGAATTTACGTTACAAGATATTATTGCCAATTGAGAGAAGATTCAACAAGCGTTGTATGATGTTACTGGAACTGAACGTCAGCCAGCAGCAACTTTTCATGAAACAAACCACTTATTAAAAAAAAATTCGATTTTTTAAAAATAATAAACGGTTATTGTCAATAATTATACTAGTGACAAGTCGCGTCAGTCTTTCAATGTTATCATGGACAGACTTATTACTGAGATTAAGCTCTTTATTCAAAGCCTTTGAAAATTTAATCTTTCTTCTGAACTGATCAAGCAGCTGGGCTCACAGCGCTTCACATAAAAATAGTAAAGCACATAGAATTTTAAATGAATTAAATTTGAAACATTTGTATACTAAATACAAAATATAGTGACATTACAGTGGACATAACCATTTTAAGAAATGATTGCTGGTTGTTAAATTAATTTTTGAAAATAAAATACAACCAGATGTGTGGCCTCTCTCATCTCAAACGGGCTAAGCTCCACGCAGCCTCACTGTTTCAGTTTAGTCAATTTGTGACACAAAAGATCTTCACTCATAAATAAAAGTTTTAAAAAAAGATTTTTAAAAACCACATTTTTATAAGTGGACTAAAAAGGAGAAAATAATTTAAAACTTATAACTTCAAGTACTTTGATTTAATATGAATAAAAACGTTGGGCTGGTGTTTGGTATAAAAGTTAAAGATTTATAATATAGAAGGCAAAAGAGAGATCTATAAGTGAGAGAATGAGTGAACTGCATATGTTAAACCTCATAAGCACCCACCGTTTGTCAGAGGCATCGTCGGTAATTAGCTATAAATAATGAAAAGGTTAAATAAAAATGCAGCTTTTTATCTGTTAAAAGAAATTTAGGGAATATGCTAAAGTAAGTGAAATTTTCAACTGCCAAAACTTCAAACTCCATATTAGACGTAATTCTTCTTATATCATTGCAACAAAGAGGCTGAAGGAGGATTAGAGCGTGACGTTGTGAACTGGCACCTAGATTTATAAATAAATTATAACTGAGCCATATTAAATTCAACAACAACCAATCAAATTTCAATAACATACCAGGAAACGATATAAGTAAATGATCCGAACGTATAAATGAATATTAGCGATTAATAAAACAAACACGTAAAATCAATTTTTTTACTATAAATCCCTTATATATGAGATATAACTAACAGTATTGATAATGTTCAAACGCGACAAACATTTACAGACTGAATCTGCCTTAACTCCCTTTTCCTTTATAACCCGGGGGTGGGGTGGGAGAGGGGAAAGGGCTGGTCACCGTTCGCTGGACCGAGCTCAGCTTGACACGTAAAATGTAAACAAAAGCACGCCGGTACATCGATGATGTGGCGTCAACGCGAGAACTGAACTGTCACGTGAAAAAAAAAGACAAACAGTGAAATTGAATTTCATACGTTGTATAGAGATAAACTTAAAATGCATTAATTTAATTACGGTACGTTCGATCGATCTGAAATTTAGATACGATGCATTGTTAGGTAACACAAGTCTATTTGCTAAATTTAAGCTCGATGGCATCACGGGAAGTGGGTCATTTTTTACTTTAGATTTTCCCCCCGACCGACCGACGTACGAAGAGATGACGACAATATGAGAGATAGACAAGATTTCGAATTTAATATAAGGGATTTAATAAAACAAACCCGTAAAAACAAAGTTTTTGACTATAAATCACTTTTATATGAGACATAACTAAAAGTATTGATTATGTTCAAACGCGACAAACATTTACAGACTGAATCTGTCTTAACTCGCATTTGCTGTATAGCCTGGTAGGTGGGAGAGGGGAAAGGTCTGGTCACCGATCGCTGTACCAAGCTCAACGTGACTCGTAAAATTTAAACAAAAACACGCCGGTACATCGACGATGTGGCGTCAATGCGCGAACTGAACTCTCACGTGAAAAAAAACAATAACAAATAGTGACATTGAATTACATACGTTGTATAGAGATAAACTTAAAATGCATTAATTTAATTACGGTACGTTCGATCGATCTGAAATTTTGATATGATGCATTATTAAGCAACACAAGTCTATGTGCCGAATTTTCGCTCGATAGCATAACGGGAAGTGGGTCATTTTTACACTCTTTTATTTCAGTCACACTGTTTGTATGTTGTATCCATCCTTCAAATTTTGAAATGTAAAATTATACCATTTCTGATGGTCCTAGAGATCTCAAAATTTTTCCACAGATAGATCTTGGATGACAATGCATTGTATCAAAATTTCAGATCGATCGAATGTACCGTATTTAAATTATTGCATTTTTAGTTTATCTATAGTCTATATATAAGCATCGGTACCCGTCTGCTTTGTTGACATCCATGAGTTCACCACGTGAACACATGACCGTGGTATAAAACGTTGGGCGGGCGCTTAGGAGGTGTTTGGTATACAAAATAATAGAGTTTTAAATAAGTTTTAAAAATTGCTGAAAAAACAAAGTTTTTGACTATAAATCACTTATATATGAGACATAAATAAAAGTAGTGATTGTGTTAAAAGCGTGTCCTTTTTAAAAAAATATTTTTTAAATATTTTTATAGACAAGATTTCGAATTTAATATACGGGATTTAATAAAACAAACCCGTAAAAACAAAGTTTTTGACTATAAATCCCTTATATATGAGACATAACTAAAAGTATTGATTATGTTCAAACGTGACAAATATTTACAGACTGAATCTGTCTTAACTCCCCTTTGCTTTATAACCCGGGGTGGGAGAGGGGAAAGGTCTGGTCACCGATCGCTGGACCGAGCTCAGCGTGACACTGAAAATGTAAACAAAAGCACGCCGGTAAATCGACGGGTGGAGTCAACGCGCGAACTGAGCTGTCACGTGAAAAAAAAACTGTGAAATTGAATTACATACGTTGTATATAGATAAACTAAAAATTTATTAATTTAATTACGGTACTTTCGATCGATCTGAAATTTTGATACGATGCATTGTTAGATGACACGAGTCTATGTGCCAAATTTCAGCTCGATGGCATCACGAAAAGTGGATCATTTTGTACTTTTGTTTTTTCGCCCGACCGACGTACGAAGAGATCGCGACAGACAGAGAGAGAGCACGGCGGTGAAGTTAATATAAGGGATTTAATCAAACAAACCCATAAAAACAAAGTTTTTGACTATAAATCCCTTATATATGAGACATAAGTAAAAGTAGTGATTATTTTCAACCGCGACAAATATTTACAGACTGAAACCGAAATTATCTCCCCTGTCTATAAAACTGGGGGGAGGGGGTGTGGACATGGACGGGTGGCGTCAACGCGTTAACTCAACTCCAGGTGGTTTACCTGGTTAAAACACGAGATGTGTTCACCGCTGGCTGGCGTGAAGTCAAGTAACCCGTAAAATGTAAACAATAGCGACAGCTACATATAATTTATATAGATAAACTAAAAATGCATTAATTTAATTACGGTACGTTCGATTGATCTGAAATTTTGATACGATGCATTGTTAGGTGACACGGGTCCGTGTGCCGAATTTCAGCTCGATGGCTTCACGGAAATTTGGTAATTTTTTACTTTTGTTTTACCGCCTCCCGACCGACCGACCACGAACCCAAGAGACGGCGGTGAAGTTAATATAAGGAATTTAATAACAACAATCCCGTAATAAAACAAACCCGTAAAAACAAAGTTTTTGACTATAAATCCCTTATATATGAGTCATTATTAAAAGTATTGATCATCTTCAAACGCGACGAAGATTTACAGACTGTCTGCTTTAACTCCTGCTGTATAACCGGGGGCGGGGGGGGGTTGGGAGAGGGGAAAGGTCTGGTCACCGATCAGTGGACCGATCTCAGCGTGACACGTAAAATGTAAACAAAAGCGCGCCGGTAGTTCTATGGGCCGCGTCAACGCGTGACAGAACAATCACGTGAAAAAAAACAATAACAAACAGTGAAATTGAATTACATACCTCATATAAAGATAAACTAAAAATGCATTAATTGAATAACGGTACGTTCGATCGATCTGAAATTTTGATACGATGCATTGTTAGATGACACGAGTCTATGTGCCAAATTTCAGCTCGATGGCATCACGAAAAGTGGATCATTTTGTACTTTTGTTTTTTCGCCCGACCGACGTACGAAGAGATCGCGACAGACAGAGAGAGAGAGAGAGACGGCGGTGAAGTTAATATTAGGGATTTAATAAAAACAAACTCGTAAAAACAAAGTTTTTGACTTATATATGAGACATAAGTAAAAGTAGTGATTATTTTCAAACGCGACAAATATTTACAGACTGAAACCGAAATTATCTCCCCTGGCTTTAAAACTGGGGGGAGGGGGTGTGGACATGGACGGGTGGCGTCAACGCGTTAACTCAACTCCAGGTGGTTTACCTGGTTAAAACACGAGATGTGTTCACCGCTGGCTGGCGTGAAGTCAAGTGACCCGTAAAATGTAAACAATAGCGACAGCTACATATAGTTTATATAGATAAACTAAAAATGCATTAATTTAATTACGGTACGTTCGATTGATCTGAAATTTTGATACGATGCATTGTTAGGTGACACGGGTCCGTGTGCCAAATTTCAGCTCGATGGCTTCACGGAAAGTTGGTAATTTTTTACTTTTGTTTTTCCGCCCGCCCAAGACAGAGAGACAGAGAGAGAATGCGGTGAAGTTAATATAAGGGATTTAAACATAGTTGCAGAGAGATTACAAAATTACTTAAAATTGACCATCACAGCCTAACCCTAACATTAACCATCACAGCCTAACCCTAACATCAACCATCACAGCCTAATCCTAACATGAACCATCACAGCCTAACCCTAACATGAACCATCACAGCCTAACCCTAACAAGAACCATCACAGCCTAACCCTAACATGAACCATCACAACCTAACCCTAACATGAACCATCACAACCTAACCCTAATATTAACCATCACAACCTAACCCTAACATGAACCATCACAACCTAACCCTAATATTAAACATCACAACCTAACCCTAACATGAACCATCACAACCTTACCCTAATATTAACCATCACAACCTAACCCTCATATTAACCGTCGCTACCGCAACCAAGTCCAAACCCAAACTCTTGCCCTTGCTACAGACTTTAACTCTAACGCTAGCTTCTTTACCTTAAAATTCATGAGCAGACCACCTCAACGTAATGGCAGTGACAACTATTTTACAAAAATATAATTAATTATTAACTATATTGTTAACGAGGATAAAAGTGAAATATAGTCGGACCTCACTAAGTCGAACTTCCCTAAGTCAAAAACCTCCCTATATCGAATTAATTGTTAGGTCCCGGCCAAATGCCATAAGACTAATGTATTTTAGATCTCCTTAACTCCAAGATTGTTGGCTTTCAACGTCTCTTAGTTGAATTTTCCAAGGCGTTTGGGTTATTATTCTGGAGTGACATTTCAGAACACGTGGTCCGTAGAACCACGTAAATGGACGTAAAATATTATCTTAGTGCATTCCACGAGGGATTAAGCGACCCTTGCTAGTACAAAAAAATGACAAAGACAAGAAAAGGAAGTGGTAACTACGGTAATTCGCGTCCCTTTGCTGCATGCTGTGATTCTTTTTGAAAAGAAAACAACTCTTCCTTCCCCCATCGCACTGTGGAGGGGTAAAGTGGGGGAGGAGAGGGAAGGTGTCTCCTCTCGTGGGCTTGTCTCGGCATGTCAAAGCAGGTTGGCTTCCTTTCATATGAAACCTTGATACGTCTCTTTTTCCTATCAAGCCTACTAGCCGGTATGGCTGCTCCCCCACCCTCTCAATGGCAACATTGTCCTCGATTAATCGGTGCCTATTACGCCATTTTCCCTAACTCAAAAACTTAGTAAGTCGAATTTTTTTTCGGGTCCGTTTGAGTTCGACTTAGAGAGGTCGCACAATATTTATTTAAATAAAAATTTAAATATTAGAGATTTAATGGCACCCTTTTTGAGCTGGCGCCCTTGGCAACTGCCCCGATGCCAACCCGTTGTTACGGCACTGTCCAGCTGTGGCCTTGGTTGTCCCTAGGTCAGTGCTTGTCAATTATTTTCTGTCATGCCCCCCTCCCCCCTAAGGAAGAAGAAAATAATTTCGCGCCCCCGCGCGACTGAAAATAGTATAATTTGTCTATAAAATTGTTATAAGTCGAGGTCAAACGAGCCCCCCTTTACGCAGCCTCGAGAACCCCCTGAGGGGGGGGGGTGCCCCACTATTTGAGAAGCACTGCCCTAGGTTATGTATATCTATTTATAGGCTTTATAATTTTTCCCGGTCCCAGGAGCTCTTCTTTTTATTTATATTTTATTATTATTTTTTAGTGTAAATAATGCCTATATATTTGAAGACTTCATTAAAAACAAAATCGCATCTTGAAACGAAAATGGTGTATTTCATAAATTTAAGTAAGTATTTGCTTTGAAGTGAACATTGGGGATGATGTAATGTTTGGTCTCCGGGTTTAAGTTTAGGAAAGTTCTTAATCAATGTCAAGGACGAGTTGCAAAATAACTTGTTTACATCCGCAATAAAATGGCTGTACTGATAAATTATATCTTCGAAAGCAAACTGGTAGTCTATTGTCAAATTTAAAAAATACATGTATATGAACACAACTATTTTAATAATTGATTTCTGTAAAGGAAAATATGGCTGATTAGTGATGTCAAAGAGAAATAATGTATCGATTATTTAGTAAAAACTAGACCTGAATTCTGACTTTAGTTAGTTAGAAATAGTTAGATATTTCTAGAAATTTCACGTGCCGCAGCTACTTTTCTACATGCTACACTTCATGTGTAAACATAAACAGCGTTGACATTGACTCTTTGGCTTGTAATAAGGACTTGCACTTTAAAAATGTAAACAAGTCGTCATAGGTTACTGTACTAGATGGCTCTAGAAAGACCGACAACAAAGCTTGACCATGACTCCGCCATCTATAAAAGGAGACTCGGGTCTTTCTGAGCCCAGTTCTGTAATCCGTAAAGGCACTGAACTAACCACTAGAAGTTGACGAATACAAACGCATTCTGCACATTATTTTACATCTGAATCTAAATAGAGTGAATAATTACTGGCATTACAAAAGATTTGTATAATCACAAATAACCAATAAGTCCAATATGTTTGCTGTTTGTCCTCAATTTAATGATGATAACCTCTTGTCGCTGGTGAACCAATTTGTGAATCCATGGGACTACAGATCACCAATGTTGTACAGAGATGGCACCCTTGCTAATTTGAGTGGAAGGCTTGGTGATTCAGAGGTGAGTTTGAATTTTAAAAAAACATACATTAGGAATTAGGGAACGCGGTGGTCGAGTGGCAGCACACTGGACTGTCGTACCGATGGTCACGGGTTCGAATCCGTGTGAAGGCAAGGGTTTTTTCCCAGGGGCTATATTACATATAATATTACAATGTAATAAATAAATTCCTATTGTCTCCTTCACACTGTTCCTATCTCATAGAACAAATCATTATAGAAACAATTTCAAAACAGAATATCATCTACAATTTTTTTTACCAATGAATAAGTTATTGAATTAACATTAAAATCATAGTAATAAGTTTCATTGTAAAATTGCCCATGTCCATGTTAATATCTTGTAAGCAGTGTTAGCATTGAGAATTCAGTAAAGTCACATAATTTTAAACCTGATTGTGAAATGTATCTTATATTACTTATATTTGAAAGTAAAAAGCTTCTAACTTTTTTTACCAGTAATGATAGGGGTCTGCTAGGTTTTATAACAAGACAAAATCTTGATATTAGACTCCTATGCTTTATTAATTCATTTGTGGTTTAGGATTTATTTTTAAGCAGTTTACCTCCTTTTTGCCATATACGAAGTCCAAAATTTCTATTTATTTTAAATTTTAAAAATCATGATGTTACATCTTTAATGTAAAGAAGAAGACAAACTCATCATGCATAGACTAAGTAGCAAATATTTTTCTCAAGTTTTGTTTTAATTTTTTGTTTTCGCTTTCAAAATTAAAAATGTTGCTTCATCTTCCAGGTGCAGAACACGGACAAGGAGTTTAAAGTTCGCTTAGATCTCCGTCATTATAGTCCCGATGAAGTAAAAATAACTTCTGATAACAACAGAATTAAAATCACAGCTAAACATGAGGAGAAGCAAGATAACCATGGATTTGTTTCTCGTGAGATGACCAGAACATATTCTCTTCCAAAGGCAAGTGAATAATTCATTTATATCTTTAAAAATAATCTTTACTTCTCAGACTTAAATCTTAAAATATATTTTATAAGAATACTTGTCTTATATAAATTGAGTATGTCAAGGTTTGGGATGATTCTGACTTGTATACATAATTATAAATGTTTTAGAGCCAAGCCTTTTTCGAAATAAGGCCTGCACACCAATAATAAAATTTGAATTTTTAAAAATAATAATTAAAGAGGTTCTGACAAGCTTTGTGGATTGGACAGTCCGCCTTAGTTGACTTATTATTGTTCAGGTTCATATAGTGCTCAATTTTCAGCCTGTACATCCTGCACTGTGACTGTGGTGTCAAGGCTTATCATAACCTTATAATTCCAGATCAATGTTTTTGAAAACTTGTTACCTCATTATTTTAGAGAAATGATAATATTCAATGCTGGTTAAAACAAAATTACTAAATATTTTCACATGCCCATTCTCATCTTGTTCCTCAAATCTAACAGGATGTGGATCCAAAGTCTGTGACTTCAACAATGAACTCACAAGGGACTCTCACCATCAAGGTTGCCAAGAAAGCTATTGAGCCACCCAAAGAAGTCAACATTCCAGTCGATTTTAAAGGATGATTCAACCCTGCACCTACTTTTAAGCCTATGCATTGTCAATATTTACCGTTTGTATATCCCTTAGCAGCTAGGAATGCTGAGCTTTTTTATAAAAACTGAAATCATGGGTGGGCAGCTTTTTAAAAAATTTTTTTTACAATTTAAGACATTAAAATCTTTGCAGATCAGTAAGTTATTTTGAAACAATGAAAGTATCTGCTGAATAAAATTCAATAATGTGATTAGTAATTTATGGTTTCTAATAATATAACAGTTTACATTTTTTTTTATGATTTATCTGATTAACCCACTCATATCTGGTCACACCACTTCTATGTTTGAACATTGCTATTTAGAAATATGAAATCTTAAGCAAAACATGACCTATGATGTTTTTCAATTGATTTTTCTTGAGGAATATTTTTTAAAGCAAATTTTTAAAATTTTATTTTTACATTCTTGTTTAAAAGATTGGTCGCATTGTATATTAAGAATTTATTATGCATTTAAGTCATTGGGGAATAATATACCAGATGTGGCAAAGAATAATGCCACTAATTTTATTTCATTTAAATATACTCTAGGATTTTGTAATTTTAAATTTTTTTTTAACTACATGTATCTTTCGTTAGGTTGGAATTGTTCCTCTTTATCTGGGGTCTCAGCTTAAAATTTCTGAGTATCCATGATTGAATGGGTTTTGGTTAAGAAGCAGCAAAAAAGAAAAAATCGTAATTCTGGGATTTAAGTCATAAATTTTTCTCCCTCTAAATTGTATGCTGACCAGATGAGTCCCAAAACTGAATATTCAAATCTGAATATTTATACTTATTAATTTCGTTGTTAAAATATATTTTTGTATTAAATGTACATTAAATATTTACTTGAAAATTCAACCTAAAGTTGTAAGGTCATAGGTTGCCCGGCCCTAATCTAAATGCTACTTGTATCATTTCCTATTGTTATTTTGATGTCCTTTCTGTATTTTTAAAAATCTAATGGATTGGGGAAAAAAAATTGTTTTCTGCCCTTTCATAGATAATACAATTTTTAAAAAAATTGTTGTCAATGTACTTTCCTAAATATAAATGAATAAACCAAATACAAACTGAAAATAAAATGTATATATATATGATTTAAAAGTATCCCGATATTTTTTTTCGGATAACCATCAAAATATTTAGTAATTTTATTTGTTTGTCTGAAGTTTAAAAGATGTAAAATTAAACATTTCACAATTTTCTGCTCACATATAGTTGTATTTTTGTTTTAATTTTCACCTATTTTTTTGTTTTGTCCATGGCTGGTCACTTTAAATATTATTTTGATATTATTTAGTATTAGATGTTAAACTGAGCTTCTTAAGTTCAATAAAACAAAGAGTAAAGAATGATAACTTGGCTTTGTTTATTGTGGTGTGACTCCTGACTATGTTATGCTAAATGTGGAAGATTAAACTGAGCTTCACAAGTTCAATAAAACAAAGAGTAAAGAATGATAACTTGGCTTTGTTTATTGTGGTGTGACTCCTAACTATGTTATGCTATTTGTGGAAGACACTAGTTTTGTTTAGCAAATTCTTATTCTTAGTAATAGGACTTCCATTGCTGATACAAGGCAGACTTCGAGATGGATCAAAATAAACATGTTTATGATATGAAATAAGCAACCCTGTGTAGCTTGTAGTAGAGTACATTAACAAAAACAATATCCAATCATCGTGTGTCCTTCAACTGCCTTAAAACAAGTTGTGATAAAAATATATAGAAGATTTTAAAGTGCATTCGTCCCAATGTCACAGATAACACACTCCACGACAGGATATTTCCTGGTAACCTAGTTGTTCGCTGCTGGACATCGTATTACTAAAAGTACACACTCACTTGACTGTGCTGTGGCACGGCATTAACAAATAAAACTCAATAGAAGATTTTGAGGTGCATCCCTACCAATTCCGCAGATGGCACTCGTGAGGATGTTTCTCGGTAACGTAGTTGTTCGCGGCTGGACATCGTATTACTTAAACGCAAAAGTGCACGCTCACTTGAATGCTACAAAGCTTAAACAAATAAAACTTAATGTACTTTTACTTTGTTGGGTGGTTTATTTATTTTTAGGGTGGGGGTGGTTGGGTTTGTTTTGTTGCTATTGTTAGTGCGGTATCTAGAAATAGAGACCACTTATCGAGGTGGTCGTTAAGTGAATAAAGGTGCGTTTTTAATTTAATTATTTTTTTTTGGGGGGGGGGAGGGGGTGCATCAGCTTGCAGAGGCGTAACAACGACTTGGCATCGGGGCAGTTGCCAAGGGCTAATCCTTGAATGATCAATTTATTCTGTATAATTTAGTAAATTTTCCCTATTTCTCAAGGGCGCAAAAAATGAAATAGCCAAGGGTGCGGAAAACCCAGTTACGCTTACGTCAGCTTGTGTTGTGGTGAGGGGTATAATTTGATATTTTTTTTAAAGAAGAAAATAGAAACTTTAACTTTAAAGTAAAAATCCAATACAATCATCTGATAGACATAGGGATAAAGACACGTTTAATATTCCCAGGGGTGGATGAAGGGGTGGAGGCTGATTGGGCTAAAGCCAGGGGCCCCCAATTATTTAAGGCTAAATTGAGGCCCCCAAACTTATTATATTGTATAATAAAGTGACTTGACCGGCCCCAGGTTGAAATGCAGCTTATTGCCTATGCATCAACAAATACATACAAATTCTCGTTCTTCCCGTCTGGAATTTGGGCGTGAAATGTGGTGCCTGATCAAACCAAAGACACCACCACACTATCAACATTTAAAACTCTAATAAAATACAATTTTAGACAAAATACATTGATAAGCCTAGGAGGCAATAATCTTCTATATAGAAAGAACGTCTTTAATCGATAAGAAAAAAGATAAAGACAATAAAATTGGCCTGTAATAAAATAGATTTGATTTATGTCTCGAGTACATTAATAAATTGAATTAATAATAACTTACATGAAGTGAGGATCTATTAGAATTAGGGCTAATACTGATTTAAAACTTGTATTTATTTGATCGGGAAAAAAAACTAATCGATTAATTTCGATTAATTATATTTTATAACGCTTATATAGATCCCGGTTGCGATTCCTTATTTCGTGAAATCGGTTAAGTGACGGTAATTCAATGGCTCCCAAATTTTGAGACGTAACACAGCAAACTCCTTCAGCTATGAAAGAAATAAGGAAGAAAAACCCTTTTGTTTACGTATGCAAGTATAAATAAGTAATAATAATACGAGGGAAAAGTATGTAAGTAACAAAAATTATAAATTATTAATAGCCTAAATTTTGAATTTAAAAAAATAGAAATATTTTCCTAAATTTTAATCAAATTTTAAATAGATAAAATTAATTTTAATCGATTAAATTTTTTAACGATTAATCGATTAATTAATTGTTAATTTCCACAGCGCTAATTAGATTTGATTATAATATTTACCCTCAATTATCACTGACTGACTCACTGTGGCTTAACGCTAAGGGACATCACTCTGCATTTTTTAAAAATTGAAAATATAGACTTAAAAATCATAATCATTTTGGTTTTCAGATTAACATTAACCAAACAACGCACGAACCTTTGACGTCAGCATTTGTGCTGACTGACTCAAAGAGTTATTTTTGGTGCGGTAATTTGGTGCGCTGCTTTCTAAAATTAGTTTTAAAAATCGTGTGGTGATTAGCACTGTAAAAAAATATTATATAAATACTTTGTGTACATTTCAGGAATATTTCGTATTCATCATACAAGGGCTTTTGACCAACAAAAAAAAAGTTGGCGCTATAGGCGCCCTACAACCCCTATTATAAAATACTTTGTCAAGATTTAAGGAAGTTTAATATTATGTTTGTAATATTAGACAAGTTAGTTGGGCTTTTGAAAAAGGTGGGCGCCGTAGGCGCCCTAAAAAAGTTGGCGCCTCAGGCACCACGGCGCGCAGCCCAACCTAGTTTGATTATATTTGAATTATAACGTAATGTAGTTTTGTCATATGGATAGCTTGCTAAATTGGCATTTTGAATGTCGACTATAATCTATATTACATGTATTTATAAGCTTTCACAAAAAAAATTTTTTTTAAAAAAATACTTTAAAATATAGTAATTCAGAATTTATTTACTGTATTTATTACCGTTACTGAGGTACTAACTGAAATAGAATCCCCTATATTAACGTAAGACATTTTTTTAAAACTACAAACTTAAATCTAATCTTATATATAAAAAAATTATCAGCTCAAAGTGATAAGATAAAAATGGTCACTCACAGCCTGGCTGTATCATGTCATATCTGTTGGAATGTACGATCCAAACATATGTTTTATTAAGCATTAGCATTTGATACATTGTGTATGCTGTGATATGCGACCATGTTATTTATGCCATAAATTGACGTTAATAATATAATCTAGTCCAATACAATAGACGCACTATATTTTGCCTGTAGTTATTTTCTTCTTTTTTCTTTCCTTTTATTCGTTTTTTTCTATTAAATAACATTTTACTTTCGTTGAATAGTCTTGACTTCATTAAATTTGTTTCAGATTGGGCAATAGACCCATGATGATTGTGACATAGCTATACAAAACTGTTCTAATTATACTAGAATCGGTATCCTCGCTATAGACCCATCTACCAAAGATAACTTAGATAAACTAGAAAAAATTCAAAGAGAACACAGAGACTCATAACTAGTGAATATTCACAAATGAAAAGAGTAACACATCAGTTTAATCACTAAACCTAGGAACACTATAGGACAGAAGAATTAGAACTAAGAAGTAGGCTAATCTTCAATCAATCTTCTTAAGTTATAATATGGTACGTAATTACTGTGCCTATTTGACATCTGAAACGACGGAGTCAACATTGTTTCTCTTGCCTAGCATTAAAAAGAAGATGAAATGAACTCAATTCACACTCATTTTTTTTAAAAAATCAATTTTAATGAAAATTTAATTGTTTTAAAGATTTAAATGATTTATAATAATCTTTTTAATCTTAAAATATTTTTTTTAAATACTAAAAATCTTTAATTTTGTTTGAAATAGCTACCCTTTTTTAATCCGTATAACAGTATTGAGAGGTAAAGTTTAATCAACATAAAAAGGTGTCTTTATTTCTTTCTTTCTTTATATATATATATATATATATATATATATATATATATATATATATATATATATATATTTGGTTCCCTTCCCAAATCTTGTCACTGGCAAGGCTCATTAAGCCTGAGGCTATCTGTCCTTGTGGCTGTGATGTCCACCCAGTCTTCGTATCTAGGATACGTGATCCCAATCCACACCTTTAGCAACTCGTTTCCCTGTCACGCTGAACTAATTTAAATCCATGTAAGAAACATTTAAATATCAAGCAATGGTATACAAAAACATATAAAAATCAATCTACACGATACAGTTAACGTATCTATTTATGGCTTAATGATGCTTTCATATATTTAACAATGGTATACACAATTCATTTAATAAACACCAAGTAACTTTAGAATGGGTAACTAGAAATATTGAGTATTGATATATTCATATATAGGCCAAAAGTTACTGGAAATTAAGGTGTTCGTTTGCTTTTTTTCTGAAAGCTAATTTATTTCATTAATTTTTTTTTATAAAGCTGTGGTGGTGGATGTGAATTTTATAAATTAGACAAATAATTGGAAATATTTTTTTTTAAATATCACACAAAGCCAAGTGGTATTGACAGATCTTCCTGGGACTTAGGCATTAAGTTAAAAGAGTTTAATTACAAGGTATACCATACAGTCATAAGATAATGATAAATGGAAAGGGTGTATCAAGAAATATGCAAATTGGGCTCCTTCAATAAAAACCTCACAGACGAATTCAGAAATTTTAAAGATAAAAAAAAATATATATATCCTTTTAATTAACGCGAAGGACGAATTGATTCGTATACAATTGTGGATTTTTTAATATCATAAACTTGCGATAGAAGCAGCTTTATAGATGTAAAGGCTCTGGCAAACTACTCCTCTTTAACACTGAAACAGATAAACGATTTGGGTGAGCATGTACTTATGTAATCGTCTCCGTTTCTTGACACATAACTACATCTTAAATGAGTCTTTCAAACGAAAAAAAAGAATACGAAATAAAAATACTTCTTAAATAAATAGATAAATAATCATAATGTCAATAAAACGTGTAAAAACATTTTTTTTTAAATCTTCTATCATAAAAAACATATTAGCCCGTCTTGTGTATATCCCCTCTCCCACCAAAAAATTATTTTAAAATGAATAATTAATTTAAAAATAATTTTATGTGAAAAAGAAGCTAGTAGTATGACGAACCATAATGTGAAACAGAAGCTAGTAGTATGACGAACCATATTGTGAAACAGAAGCTAGTAGTATGACGAACCATAATGTGAAACAGAAGCTAGTAGTATGACGAACCATAATGTGAAACAGAAGCTAGTAGTATGACGAACCATAATGTGAAACAGAAGCTAGTAGTATGACGAACCATAATGTGAAACAGAAGCTAGTAGTATGACGAACCATAATGTGAAACAGAAGCTAGTAGTATGACGAACCATAATGTGAAACAGAAGCTAGTAGTATGACGAACCATAATGTGAAACAATAGTAATAAGTTTTGTTTACGAAATCACACCTATCATTAACATTGACGGAAATCATTAAAAATTTATAAACAATAACAAGTAGAGACCAAAAAGAAAATGTATTAGATGTTTTGCGTTCAATGGCACATGTTCTTTGCGCATTATTCATTACACATTTGTGGAAATAGTATCTGACTTCACATGTTGACTTCACAAGACTACAGAAACAAAAGTAATTATTTACGCAAAATCTGGAGACGTTTGTTTCATGATTACGTAGCCTGTTAACTACTACTAAACGCAGAGTGAGTAAACAGGTACATTGGATAGCATGCAAACATTGGATACCATGCAAACATTGGATACCATGCAAACATTGGATGCCATGCAAACATTGGATACCATGCAAACATTGGATACCATGCAAACATTGGATGCCATGCAAGCATTGGATACCATGCAAACATTGGATACCATGCAAACATTGGATACCATGCAAACATTGGATACCATGCAAACATTGGATACCATGCAAACATTGGATACCATGCAAACATTGGATACCATGCAAACATTGGATACCATCCAAACATTGGATGCCATGCAAACATTGGATACCATGCAAACATTGGATACCATGCAAACATTGGATACCATCCAAACATTGGATGCCATGCAAACATTGGATGCCATGCAAACATTGGATGCCATGCAAACATTTGATGCCATGCAAACATTGGATGCCATGCAAACATTGGATGCCATGCAAACATTGGATGCCATGCAAACATTGGATGCCATGCAAACATTGGATGCGATGCAAACATTGGATGCCATGCAAACATTGAATACCACACAGGTGAATCCCAGGTAATACTTGCTCTTTTTTAAATCCTTTATATTAACTCGTGGTGTCTGCGGCCGACCGACCGACCTTGCTTGCTTGCTTGCTTGCTTGCTTGTCGCCAAAACTTTTGATCGATTTTTAACCCACTTGCTCGCAAGATAGCGAGCTGAAATTTTGCAGGCAGTTTCGTACCGATGATAAAAACAATGTATCAAACTTTCAGATCGATCGCATGTACCGTAATTAAATTATTGATTTTTTAGATTATTTTATTTATTCCTATGTATCATGCTATTTTTTGAGATAGAGCGTCGCGGTGCGTATTATATTGAACAACCTTTCTGTCGCGCAATAAGGTGCGTATTTTACTGACAACACTTTTTATAAACCTATTCCTGATCGGTGCGCATTATATTAAACACGTTTTACGACACAACTGCAATTTTGTATTTTTGGATGGTCTTGCGCTGCGTGTTATAATGAACATTCTTTTAGTTACGTCTCATACGTAAAGGATTTATAGTCAAAAACTTGTTTTTTTACGGGTTGTTTTTATTAGTGGTATTTAGTATTTTAAGTAAGTTAATTATTTTTTTTTCCATAAACACAATATAGATTATAGATGACACTAATGATATGTAAAATCATAAGGCCATAATCTTGCTACATTAATTAGGTCAGACTTTTGGTACACAAAATATGTGAGACAATTATAACATTTATCAATTCAGACATTTTGGTACATAAAATGTGTGAGACAAATATAAAATTAACCAATTCAGAAATTTAGTGTATTTAGTACATTAATCAAGTTAAACATTTGGTACATAAAACATTTGAGACAATTGTAACATTAACCAACTGAGACACTTAGTACATTAATTATTTTAGACATTTAGTACATTAAAAAAAGTGAGACATTTGGAACAGTAATGAATTAAGACATAATTTGGTACACTAATCAGTTAAGAAATTTGGTACGCCAATCAATTATGACATTTGATACACTAATCAATTATGACATTTGGTACACTAATCAAGTGGGACATTTTGTACATAAAATTTTTGAGACAATTTGAACATTAACAAACTCAGAGATTTGGCACAAGCAGTTGTTTGGACTTTGTAAATACTAAACAACGTAGCGTTGCCCGTTACGTCAAGATTTCGTCTCTACTTTCACACACGCCTTGATCACGAGCTTCCAAAGCCCAAGCCAATGAAAGTAAAAAAACAGGAGTGAAATAATTTGAAATAAATAATTAACGAAGACATTCTCGATTTTCCTTTTCAGAAACTTACTAATGTCAGCATTTTAGAAATAAAAATCCATAAAAACCAGACAAATACCATAACTTCCCAGAGCGATTGCATGAACAATATCAGCTTGATTTCAGGATAGGGTTTGATTGAAGTTTATGGACAGGTGTGACGTCATATTAATGACTTTTGTGACGACGTGTGACGAGGGGGGAGGGGGTGTAAAATCAGCCAAAATCACGTGACGTCCTTTTGACGGCCCCTTAAGTCAACCATATAATGTTTTTTTTAAATAAAGTAGTAAACGTGAATAAATAATTGTAATTTAAACGAAGTAAAGGTGGGGAATATTATTACTATTGCATGCCCTATTTATGTAAGCAGTAATAAAAGAGGCCGCATAAGATGATATACTTATAAATACACAGTTATAAAAATACAAGATAATTATTTAAAGGCCACAAGAAAGTTATTGAGGTCGCAGCCAAATGAGACAAAACATATTCCAAATTTACAACCAAAAAACATTACCAATTAAATTGCTTTTATTTTTTATTTATAAATATGTGATTTTTTTTTATAAACAAAGAAATTGTATACATTAGAATTTAAACATAATTTTATATTTACTTTCCTCACTTTCATAGTAGAAAAGTCGTGTA
Organism: Ampullaceana balthica; assembly: GCA_944989445.1. Taxonomy (NCBI): domain Eukaryota; kingdom Metazoa; phylum Mollusca; class Gastropoda; family Lymnaeidae; genus Ampullaceana; species Ampullaceana balthica. Next base: position 981,224 of record CALYLW010000071.1, on the reverse strand, counting down.
TTATGCTATCAAAATTCTAATTATTTGTAAAATCTTGTTCTATGGACAATATTGCAAGATTTTGTAGTGTTAAATCACTCATTGTGGAACGAACATAATTTTTATCAACTTCAGTTTGGAGAAGCTCCTTTCACAACTAGATACGCTGACAGCAATTGTTGAAAAACTTCTTAGTAAAATTATAATGTTGGTTATATAATTTTCCAATTTATACTGTTGAATATATTTTAATATATCAAAGGGGCATTTTCCCCCGTTTTTCTAACACAATGCTTCTTCTTGTTGTGTAGGTACAGCCAGGCTGGTCTTAGGCAACTGCAACCTATGCGGCCCCATTGGGCCCACGCTTTCATAGGCCCCACCTATCTTAATTTTCACTTATTAATACCTTATCCCTACCCAAACTGGGCCCCGCGCAATCCTTTTCGTATACTAAGCCGCAATTGCTAAGACCGGCCCTGTGTAAAGTCAATAAAACTGGAACCATTTTCTTTCAATATTGAACTGTTCTTTGTCAATGTCGATTAAGAAATTTATTTGATGTTCAAATTCTTCATTTAGTAGGTTACATGGTATTATACAGGAATTTTTTCTTGCAAGGACATGCAACTCTTCAACGCGTTCTTTTATTTTCTTTTATAATTCCATTCATGGATAAATACATTTCTCGTTGTACTTATTGTTCTAGATATAGAACCACGTCTTCTGAATTTACCCCACTCATATTTTTCTCCTTCCAACTCGACGATCAGTTGATATCTCCCACTCTCTATAACAGTGCTCTGTATTAGCACATCGCTTTGTTTCCATGAAATGTGTTTGCATATTTTTTAAAAAAAAGATGGCTTCCCATAACTTGAGATATCATAGAAAAGAAAAAGATTGCATCGATCTGAGTAAAATTCCAGCATCTGATCTCGTTTTACTAGATACTTCTTCAGATGTCAATTTTTCCAAGATGCTTGAAATTTTAAAGAATGTCTTTTTCGAAATTATGTACGCTATTGTGATATTTATTAACGGAGAAATTTGAATATTTGCAATAAATCTTAATAATTTCCATAAAATAGACTAATTCAAATTATTTAAACATTACTTTAATTGGATAGGCGTACAATTCTTAATGAATAACAGTATTTAAATAAAAAAACACAAATTATGATTGCTACTTTAATGCAATAACAAAATAAATTTAATTTTTAGTAAGTTACCTTACAATACATTTTTAAAAACTGAAACAGTAATATAAATTATTCCTTGAAAGTTAAACACAATATTTGAACCACCATGCCATGGAGGTACTTGTTAGCGCATCATTCTGCGCATGTCTGAATTCCACGCAAAAACTGTCGTGGCGATATTAATAGCATATATTATTCGGCCCAGCCGGGGGGGGGGTCTTTTGTAGTTTTCTTGTAAAAACGCCATCTATGACGTATACCGCTTAATTTTCCAAACAATTTGATAACCTTTTTGGGCGATTTTAAGATTTGAACGATGTTGCGTTAGTTATAACAACCACTATGCAATCAAACAAATGTTGCACGAATCCGTTAATTAAGACTCAAAATTAAGAATATGTTTGTTTCACATTGGTTTTCCCCCTTCAAAAGAAAAAGGGCGGTTGTCGGAAAAAGCTTTACTTTTCAAATGCCAACAAATGCCGCCCCCAAAATGTGTGCAGCCCGGGGTGGACCGTCCCCCTAGCTACGCCACTGGATTGGAGTTATGTTTAGGGTAGGGCTAGTCACCTGATCATGGTAAGGAGTGATGATTCATTCGTGCTGTCACGTTCCATTATCGCCACCCAACACCGACTTGTGAATTTAATTAAGAAATTTGAGCATGTCAGGCCTGACAATTGTTGTGATAAAAATAAAATCAAATAGAAACACTAGACTTTCAATTAGTATTGAAAGAATAAGTTAACACAGTATTGAATTGTGGAATGTATATATAAACACCGTATAGTGTTGAGTTTTTTAACAAAACAGTCTTTTTGTTATTATTTTTTGTTATTATTTGTAGTATTTTATTATTATTGTTCGTTTATTATTTTAGATTATTTTTTCGTTATAAATGAACAAAGAGCATATGAGCTTTCTTATTGTCTAAGGCACACATGAGGTAACATATGGTTGCCGCCTATGATGCTACATTATAGTTTGAGGAGGATATGGAATTTCAGATTAGATGTGAATGCACTGTATGTTTTTTCTTTAAATCAAAGAACTCCCGCTGATCACATGATTTCATGAGCTTAATAGAAAACAAAAAGTTCAGACAGGTTTGATTGATAGGGTTCTCAGTTTCATTGTTGGTTTAGTGTACGGGATGGTAAATAACGTGATGAGAATGTCAGGGCTTTTGTGGATGGGCTTTGTGTTACGTTATCGACGTTATATACCAACGCCTTTAAATAGGAGCAGGTGAAAAGTAACAAAAACAGACCCGATCGAGCAAGACTTCCGAGTGCTTCAAGTTATTATATTACGCAACAAGGTAATACATAAATATAAATTTGATAAATAGAAATAGTTAATTAAGGCCATATTCTAAAAACGATAAGTTGCCTTGAAATATTATTAAAATAAGTCTTTTAAAAAAAAAGAAAGAAATCTATATATTGTATATATATTCTCTTCATGGGACCATGCGAGACACCACGACGCAAGTATGTGCAATCGAGCATGACGAATGACCCTCGCTGGGGTCGACCAATGTATCGAGACCACCAATGGTCCTTGCGTTTCACTTGCATTGTTCCTTCACATACTAACGTGACATTCGTAGTGTACTGGTTATCACGTCCGCCTTATACGGGGAAGGTCCTGTGTTCAAGCACAGGGAAAACATTTTTTGTTTTTTTAATTTTTAAAAATGTCTGTTTGTGCCCGTTGTTTTACCCCTTTATTGCCAAGACTAGCTGACATGCGGCGTAGCATACGCCGCTAATCAGTTAATGACGGGTGAAGACTTCCTGAAAGACACAGTTGTCAAATAAAACAACCCTATAAAAACAAAGTTTTTGACTATAAATCCCTTATATATGAGACATAACTAAAAGTATTGATTACACGACAAACATTTACAGACTAGCACCAAGTGATATCCCCTGGCTTTAAAACCGATGGAAGGGACAGGAGCGGATGTGGACATCGACGGGTGGCGTCAACGCGTGAACTCAACTTGCACGTGAAAGAAAAAACAAAAACCAACCGTAAATTTGAATTACATATTACATGTTATATAAATATAAACTAAAAATGAATTAAATTAATTACCGTACTTTTGATCGATCTGAAATTTCGATACGATGCATTGTTAGGTGACACGAGTCTATGTGCCAAATTTCAGCTCGATGGCATTACGGGAAGTGTGTCATTTTTACTTTTGTTTTTTCCGCCCGCCCAAGACGGAGAGAGAGACAGAGAGAGTGAGAGGGAGAAAGAGAGACAGAGACGGCGGTGAAGTTAATATAAGGGATTTCAAAATGGGGTGGGTTTGGACAAACGACTATGAGTGAATGAAAAGAAGGAAGTTTGGAGAGGCCCGTGGCGTAGCATAGGCCGCAGATTTGCTCATCATAGACAGTGCAAAGGATGGTTTGTTTGAGAGTAAAGACACAAAAAGCAGCACCAAGTAAATAAAAAAATAGCGAGTAAACGTAAAGACATGCACACTGAGGTTGTTGTTACCCGCCTCACATTTATTAACCGACGATCACTCGCGTTGTTTTGATTTCTTCGTGCTGTAGTTTGTGTCCGTTCGTTCTCCACTTTCTTTGCACTGTCCGTGAGCACGCCTGCGGCGTATGCTACGCCGCGGGGCGTCTAGTTTGTTTATATTTTAGTTAATTTGACTACACTTAAATTGTAAAATATTTTTTAATAAGGTTAAATTTTAGGCCTGCCATCCTATAATATTTTTACGCGTGAAAAAGATGACACATTTTTCGATCAAGCTCTATGATAAAACAGAATTTATTGATGATCTATTATTTCTTTCCCCTGGTATGAATATTTTAGTTTTAGGCGTTTTCTTGTGTTTAATCGTATGGTTACGAATAAACTGTCATTTGCTTCAGGTCTCAATTGGGACTGTACATAATTTCGACTCCGGCAAATCCAGAATCCAGCCATTTTTACAAATCCGGCTCCGGCAGAATTTCACTTCATAAATCCGGCCAAATCCGGCTGGCCGATATAGCAATAAAATATATATAAATATAACAGCTCCGGCCCCGCAAATCCCGAATCCGGCAATTTTTACACATCCGGCTCCAGCTTCGGCCGGATTTCATTTCATAAATCCTGCCGGATTTTTAAAAAAAATGAATCCAGTACACCCCTAGTCTCAATTAAATGCATTCGTCTCTTCCACCATTTATTTCCAATGCTGCTTAGCGTAAGATATGCTTTAAACCTTAACTATCTCCTCCAGGCGCAAAACTCACGATGTGCCACTACCTTCTTCTGTCGCTTGCCGCTCTGGCAAGCTTGTACCCTGCTCCTACCAGTACTTCCGGTCCAGTTTCTTCTGTCAGTCTAGGGACTTCAGTAATCCTGGCTTTCCTGTCTAATCACAACACTGAACGTTCAAGACTTGGAATTCCAGGCTTGGTGAGTTAGGATTTAAATTTTAGTTTTGATAGATTTATGAGTTACCAATTACAATCAAATACATTTGTGAGCGGAAAGAATTGAGGAACAAGAAGCAACACATTTAATATTTAATTTTAACAATAGATTTTAACTTTGCAACAAAAACAAATGAATAAGAAAAGACAAAGGGAATTCGTAATACGGAGATAATAAACAACGTTTGAATTAAACTCCAGGAATGGAATAATACTTTGGCCAGATCGGCAGCTGACCACGCAGTCAAATGTGATTTCAAACACAGTGACGTCCCTTATGGAGAAAACCTGTTCTCATCAAATCGTAAGTCTGAAGAAATGGAGGCGTTTTTTGTTGTTTTTTAAATAAAAAAATTGTACTATTTATTTTGTTGTTGTTGGTAGAAGTAGCTTATTTTGTTGTTGTTGGTAGGAGTAGCTTATTTTGTTGTTGTTGGTAGGAGTAGCTTATTTTGTTGTTGTTGGTAGAAGTAGCTTATTTTGTTGTTGTTGGTAGAAGTAGCTTATTTTGTTGTTGTTGGTAGAAGTAGCTTATTTTGTTGTTGTTGGTAGAAGTAGCTTACTTTGTTGTAGTTGGTAGAAGTAGCTTATTTTGTTGTTGTTGGTAGAAGTAGCTTATTTTGTTGTTGTTGGCAGAAGTAGCTTATTTTGTTGTTGTTGGTAGAAGTAGCTTATTTTGTTGTTGTTGGTAGAAGTAGCTTATTTTGTTGTTGTTGGTAGAAGTAGCTTATTTTGTTGTTGTTGGTAGAAGTAGCTTATTTTGTTGTTGTTGGTAGAAGTAGCTTATTTTGTTGTTGTTGGTAGAAGTAGCTTATTTTGTTGTTGTTGGTAGAAGTAGCTTATTTTGTTGTTGTTGGTAGAAGTAGCTTATTTTGTTGTTGTTGGTAGAAGTAGCTTATTTTGTTGTTGTTGGTAAAAGTAGCTTATTTTGTTGTTGTTGGTAGAAGTAGCTTATTTTGTTGTTGTTGGTAGGAGTAGCTTAGTTTGTTGTTGTTGGTAGGAGTAGCTTATTTTGTTGTTGGTAGAAGTAGCTTATTTTGTTGTTGTTGGTAGGAGTAGCTTATTTTGTTGTTGTTGGTAGAAGTAGCTTAGTTTGTTGTTGTTGGTAGAAGTAGCTTAGTTTGTTGTTGTTGGTAGGAGTAGCTTAGTTTGTTGTTGTTGGTAGGAGTAGCTTATTTTGTTGTTGTTGGTAGGAGTAGCTTATTTTGTTGTTGTTGGTAGAAGTAGCTTATTTTGTTGTTGTTGGTAGAAGTAGCTTATTTTGTTGTTGTTGGTAGAAGTAGCTTATTTTGTTGTTGTTGGTAGAAGTAGCTTATTTTGTTGTTGTTGGTAGGAGTAGCTTATTTTGTTGTTGTTGGTAGAAGTAGCTTATTTTGTTGTTGTTGGTAGAAGTAGCTTATTTTGTTGTTGTTGGTAGAAGTAGCTTATTTTGTTGTTGTTGGTAGAAGTAGCTTATTTTGTTGTTGTTGGTAGAAGTAGCTTATTTTGTTGTTGTTGGTAGAAGTAGCTTATTTTGTTGTTGTTGGTAGAAGTAGCTTATTTTGTTGTTGTTGGTAGGAGTAGCTTATTTTGTTGTTGTTGGTAGAAGTAGCTTATTTTGTTGTTGTTGGTAGAAGTAGCTTATTTTGTTGTTGTTGGTAGGAGTAGCTTAGTTTGTTGTTGTTGCTAGGAGTAGCTTATTTTGTTGTTGCTAGGAGTAGCTTATTTTGTTGTAGTTGGTAGAAGTAGCTTATTTTGTTGTTGTTGGTAGGAGTAGCTTAGTTTGTTGTTGTTGCTAGGAGTAGCTTATTTTGTTGTTGCTAGGAGTAGCTTATTTTGTTGTTGCTAGGAGTACTTTTTTTGTTGTTGCTAGGAGTAGCTTATTTTGTTGTAGTTGGTAGAAGTAGCTTATTTTGTTGTTGTTGGTAGAAGTAGCTTATTTTGTTGTTGTTGGTAGAAGTAGCTTATTTTGTTGTTGTTGGTAGAAGTAGCTTATTTTGTTGTTGTTGGTAGAAGTAGCTTATTTTGTTGTTGGTAGAAGTAGCTTATTTTGTTGTTGTTGGTAGAAGTAGCTTATTTTGTTGTTGTTGGTAGGAGTAGCTTATTTTGTTGTTGTTGGTAGGAGTAGCTTATTTTGTTGTTGTTGGTAGAAGTAGCTTATTTTGTTGTTGTTGGTAGAAGTAGCTTATTTTGTTGTTGTTGGTAGAAGTAGCTTATTTTGTTGTTGTTGGTAGAAGTAGCTTATTTTGTTGTTGTTGGTAGAAGTAGCTTATTTTGTTGTTGTTGGTAGAAGTAGCTTATTTTGTTGTTGTTGGTAGAAGTAGCTTATTTTGTTGTTGTTGGTAGGAGTAGCTTAGTTTGTTGTTGTTGGTAGAAGTAGCTTATTTTGTTGTTGTTGGTAGAAGTAGCTTATTTTGTTGTTGTTGGTAGGAGTAGCTTATTTTGTTGTTGTTGGTAGAAGTAGCTTATTTTGTTGTTGTTGCTAGGAGTAGCTTAGTTTGTTGTTGTTGGTAGAAGTAGCTTATTTTGTTGTTGTTGGTAGAAGTAGCTTATTTTGTTGTTGTTGGTAGAAGTAGCTTATTTTGTTGTTGTTGGTAGAAGTAGCTTATTTTGTTGTTGTTGGTAGAAGTAGCTTATTTTGTTGTTGTTGGTAGAAGTAGCTTATTTTGTTGTTGTTGGTAGGAGTAGCTTATTTTGTTGTTGTTGGTAGAAGTAGCTTATTTTGTTGTTGTTGGTAGGAGTAGCTTATTTTGTTGTTGTTGGTAGAAGTAGCTTATTTTGTTGTTGATGGTAGAAGTAGCTTATTTTGTTGTTGTTGGTAGGAGTAGCTTATTTTGTTGTTGTTGGTAGAAGTAGCTTATTTTGTTGTTGTTGGTAGGAGTAGCTTAGTTTGTTGTTGTTGCTAGGAGTAGCTTATTTTGTTGTTGTTGGTAGGAGTAGCTTAGTTTGTTGTTGTTGGTAGGAGTAGCTTATTTTGTTGTTGTTGGTAGGAGTAGCTTAGTTTGTTGTTGTTGCTAGGAGTAGCTTATTTTGTTGTTGTTGGTAGAAGTAGCTTATTTTGTTGTTGGTAGGAGTAGCTTATTTTGTTGTTGTTGGTAGGAGTAGCTTATTTTGTTGTTGGTAGAAGTAGCTTATTTTGTTGTTGTTGGTAGAAGTAGCTTAGTTTGTTGTTGTTGGTAGAAGTAGCTTATTTTGTTGTTGTTGGTAGAAGTAGCTTATTTTGTTGTTGTTGGTAGAAGTAGCTTATTTTGTTGTTGTTGGTAGAAGTAGCTTATTTTGTTGTTGTTGGTAGGAGTAGCTTATTTTGTTGTTGTTGCTAGGAGTAGCTTATTTTGTTGTTGTTGGTAGAAGTAGCTTAGTTTGTTGTTGTTGGTAGAAGTAGCTTAGTTTGTTGTTGTTGGTAGGAGTAGCTTAGTTTGTTGTTGTTGGTAGGAGTAGCTTAGTTTGTTGTTGTTGGTAGAAGTAGCTTAGTTTGTTGTTGTTGGTAGGAGTAGCTTAGTTTGTTGTTGTTGGTAGGAGTAGCTTATTTTGTTGTTGTTGGTAGAAGTAGCTTATTTTGTTGTTGTTGGTAGGAGTAGCTTAGTTTGTTGTTGTTGGTAGAAGTAGCTTATTTTGTTGTTGTTGGTAGAAGTAGCTTAGTTTGTTGTTGTTGGTAGAAGTAGCTTATTTTGTTGTTGTTGGTAGAAGTAGCTTAGTTTGTTGTTGTTGGTAGGAGTAGCTTAGTTTGTTGTTGTTGGTAGGAGTAGCTTATTTTGTTGTTGGTAGAAGTAGCTTATTTTGTTGTTGTTGGTAGAAGTAGCTTATTTTGTTGTTGTTGGTAGAAGTAGCTTATTTTGTTGTTGTTGGTAGGAGTAGCTTATTTTGTTGTTGTTGGTAGAAGTAGCTTATTTTGTTGTTGTTGGTAGGAGTAGCTTATTTTGTTGTTGTTGGTAGAAGTAGCTTATTTTGTTGTTGTTGGTAGAAGTAGCTTATTTTGTTGTTGTTGGTAGAAGTAGCTTATTTTGTTGTTGTTGGTAGAAGTAGCTTATTTTGTTGTTGTTGGTAGAAGTAGCTTATTTTGTTGTTGTTGGTAGAAGTAGCTTATTTTGTTGTTGTTGGTAGAAGTAGCTTATTTTGTTGTTGTTGGTAGAAGTAGCTTATTTTGTTGTTGTTGGTAGAAGTAGCTTATTTTGTTGTTGTTGGTAGAAGTAGCTTATTTTGTTGTTGTTGGTAGAAGTAGCTTATTTTGTTGTTGTTGGTAGAAGTAGCTTATTTTGTTGTTGTTGGTAGAAGTAGCTTATTTTGTTGTTGTTGGTAGAAGTAGCTTATTTTGTTGTTGTTGGTAGAAGTAGCTTATTTTGTTGTTGTTGGTAGAAGTAGCTTATTTTGTTGTTGTTGGTAGAAGTAGCTTATTTTGTTGTTGTTGGTAGAAGTAGCTTATTTTGTTGTTGTTGGTAGAAGTAGCTTATTTTGTTGTTGTTGGTAGAAGTAGCTTATTTTGTTGTTGTTGGTAGGAGTAGCTTAGTTTTGTTGTTGTTGGTAGGAGTAGCTTATTTTGTTGTTGTTGGTAGGAGTAGCTTATTTTGTTGTTGTTGGTAGAAGTAGCTTATTTTGTTGTTGTTGGTAGGAGTAGCTTAGTTTGTTGTTGTTGGTAGGAGTAGCTTATTTTGTTGTTGGTAGGAGTAGCTTATTTTGTTGTTGCTAGGAGTAGCTTATTTTGTTGTTGTAGGAGTAGCTTATTTTGTTGTTGTTGGTAGAAGTAGCTTATTTTGTTGTTGTTGGTAGAAGTAGCTTATTTTGTTGTTGTTGGTAGAAGTAGCTTATTTTGTTGTTGTTGGTAGAAGTAGCTTATTTTGTTGTTGTTGGTAGAAGTAGCTTATTTTGTTGTTGTTGGTAGAAGTAGCTTATTTTGTTGTTGTTGGTAGAAGTAGCTTATTTTGTTGTTGTTGGTAGGAGTAGCTTATTTTGTTGTTGTTGGTAGAAGTAGCTTATTTTGTTGTTGTTGGTAGAAGTAGCTTATTTTGTTGTTGTTGGTAGAAGTAGCTTATTTTGTTGTTGTTGGTAGAAGTAGCTTATTTTGTTGTTGTTGGTAGAAGTAGCTTATTTTGTTGTTGTTGGTAGAAGTAGCTTATTTTGTTGTTGTTGGTAGAAGTAGCTTATTTTGTTGTTGTTGGTAGAAGTAGCTTATTTTGTTGTTGTTGGTAGAAGTAGCTTAGTTTTGTTGTTGTTGGTAGAAGTAGCTTATTTTGTTGTTGTTGGTAGAAGTAGCTTATTTTGTTGTTGTTGGTAGGAGTAGCTTATTTTGTTGTTGTTGGTAGAAGTAGCTTATTTTGTTGTTGTTGGTAGGAGTAGCTTATTTTGTTGTTGTTGGTAGAAGTAGCTTATTTTGTTGTTGTTGGTAGAAGTAGCTTATTTTGTTGTTGTTGGTAGAAGTAGCTTATTTTGTTGTTGTTGGTAGAAGTAGCTTATTTTGTTGTTGTTGGTAGAAGTAGCTTATTTTGTTGTTGTTGGTAGAAGTAGCTTATTTTGTTGTTGTTGGTAGAAGTAGCTTATTTTGTTGTTGTTGGTAGAAGTAGCTTATTTTGTTGTTGTTGGTAGGAGTAGCTTATTTTGTTGTTGTTGGTAGAAGTAGCTTATTTTGTTGTTGTTGGTAGAAGTAGCTTATTTTGTTGTTGTTGGTAGAAGTAGCTTATTTTGTTGTTGTTGGTAGAAGTAGCTTATTTTGTTGTTGTTGGTAGGAGTAGCTTAGTTTTGTTGTTGTTGGTAGAAGTAGCTTATTTTGTTGTTGTTGGTAGGAGTAGCTTATTTTGTTGTTGTTGGTAGAAGTAGCTTATTTTGTTGTTGTTGGTAGGAGTAGCTTATTTTGTTGTTGTTGGTAGGAGTAGCTTATTTTGTTGTTGTTGGTAGAAGTAGCTTATTTTGTTGTTGGTAGAAGTAGCTTATTTTGTTGTTGTTGGTAGGAGTAGCTTATTTTGTTGTTGTTGGTAGAAGTAGCTTATTTTGTTGTTGTTGGTAGAAGTAGCTTAGTTTTGTTGTTGTTGGTAGAAGTAGCTTATTTTGTTGTTGTTGGTAGAAGTAGCTTATTTTGTTGTTGTTGGTAGAAGTAGCTTATTTTGTTGTTGTTGGTAGAAGTAGCTTATTTTGTTGTTGTTGGTAGGAGTAGCTTATTTTGTTGTTGTTGGTAGGAGTAGCTTATTTTGTTGTTGTTGGTAGAAGTAGCTTAGTTTGTTGTTGTTGGTAGGAGTAGCTTATTTTGTTGTTGTTGGTAGGAGTAGCTTATTTTGTTGTTGGTAGAAGTAGCTTATTTGTTGTTGTTGGTAGGAGTAGCTTATTTTGTTGTTGTTGGTAGAAGTAGCTTATTTTGTTGTTGTTGGTAGAAGTAGCTTAGTTTGTTGTTGTTGGTAGGAGTAGCTTAGTTTTGTTGTTGTTGGTAGGAGTAGCTTATTTTGTTGTTGTTGGTAGAAGTAGCTTATTTTGTTGTTGTTGGTAGGAGTAGCTTATTTTGTTGTTGTTGGTAGAAGTAGCTTATTTTGTTGTTGTTGGTAGAAGTAGCTTAGTTTTGTTGTTGTTGGTAGAAGTAGCTTATTTTGTTGTTGTTGGTAGAAGTAGCTTAGTTTGTTGTTGTTGGTAGGAGTAGCTTAGTTTTGTTGTTGTTGGTAGGAGTAGCTTATTTTGTTGTTGGTAGAAGTAGCTTATTTTGTTGTTGTTGGTAGAAGTAGCTTATTTTGTTGTTGTTGGTAGAAGTAGCTTATTTTGTTGTTGTTGGTAGGAGTAGCTTATTTTGTTGTTGTTGGTAGGAGTAGCTTATTTTGTTGTTGTTGGTAGAAGTAGCTTATTTTGTTGTTGTTGGTAGGAGTAGCTTATTTTGTTGTTGTTGGTAGAAGTAGCTTATTTTGTTGTTGTTGGTAGAAGTAGCTTATTTTGTTGTTGTTGGTAGAAGTAGCTTATTTTGTTGTTGTTGGTAGAAGTAGCTTATTTTGTTGTTGTTGGTAGAAGTAGCTTATTTTGTTGTTGTTGGTAGAAGTAGCTTATTTTGTTGTTGTTGGTAGAAGTAGCTTATTTTGTTGTTGTTGGTAGAAGTAGCTTATTTTGTTGTTGTTGGTAGAAGTAGCTTATTTTGTTGTTGTTGGTAGGAGTAGCTTATTTTGTTGTTGTTGGTAGGAGTAGCTTATTTTGTTGTTGTTGGTAGAAGTAGCTTATTTTGTTGTTGTTGGTAGAAGTAGCTTATTTTGTTGTTGTTGGTAGAAGTAGCTTATTTTGTTGTTGTTGGTAGAAGTAGCTTATTTTGTTGTTGTTGGTAGAAGTAGCTTATTTTGTTGTTGTTGGTAGAAGTAGCTTATTTTGTTGTTGTTGGTAGAAGTAGCTTATTTTGTTGTTGTTGGTAGGAGTAGCTTATTTTGTTGTTGTTGGTAGAAGTAGCTTATTTTGTTGTTGTTGGTAGAAGTAGCTTATTTTGTTGTTGTTGGTAGAAGTAGCTTATTTTGTTGTTGTTGGTAGAAGTAGCTTATTTTGTTGTTGTTGGTAGGAGTAGCTTAGTTTTGTTGTTGTTGGTAGAAGTAGCTTATTTTGTTGTTGTTGGTAGAAGTAGCTTATTTTGTTGTTGTTGGTAGAAGTAGCTTATTTTGTTGTTGTTGGTAGAAGTAGCTTATTTTGTTGTTGTTGGTAGAAGTAGCTTATTTTGTTGTTGTTGGTAGAAGTAGCTTATTTTGTTGTTGTTGGTAGAAGTAGCTTATTTTGTTGTTGTTGGTAGAAGTAGCTTATTTTGTTGTTGTTGGTAGAAGTAGCTTATTTTGTTGTTGTTGGTAGAAGTAGCTTATTTTGTTGTTGTTGGTAGAAGTAGCTTATTTTGTTGTTGTTGGTAGAAGTAGCTTATTTTGTTGTTGTTGGTAGAAGTAGCTTATTTTGTTGTTGTTGGTAGGAGTAGCTTAGTTTGTTGTTGTTGGTAGAAGTAGCTTATTTTGTTGTTGTTGGTAGGAGTAGCTTAGTTTGTTGTTGTTGGTAGGAGTAGCTTATTTTGTTGTTGTTGGTAGGAGTAGCTTAGTTTGTTGTTGTTGGTAGGAGTAGCTTATTTTGTTGTTGTTGGTAGAAGTAGCTTATTTTGTTGTTGTTGGTAGGAGTAGCTTATTTTGTTGTTGTTGGTAGGAGTAGCTTATTTTGTTGTTGTTGGTAGAAGTAGCTTATTTTGTTGTTGTTGGTAGAAGTAGCTTAGTTTGTTGTTGTTGGTAGAAGTAGCTTATTTTGTTGTTGTTGGTAGAAGTAGCTTATTTTGTTGTTGTTGGTAGAAGTAGCTTATTTTGTTGTTGTTGGTAGAAGTAGCTTATTTTGTTGTTGTTGGTAGGAGTAGCTTATTTTGTTGTTGTTGCTAGGAGTAGCTTATTTTGTTGTTGTTGGTAGAAGTAGCTTAGTTTTGTTGTTGTTGGTAGGAGTAGCTTAGTTTGTTGTTGTTGGTAGGAGTAGCTTAGTTTTGTTGTTGTTGGTAGGAGTAGCTTATTTTGTTGTTGTTGGTAGAAGTAGCTTATTTTGTTGTTGTTGGTAGAAGTAGCTTATTTTGTTGTTGTTGGTAGAAGTAGCTTATTTTGTTGTTGTTGGTAGAAGTAGCTTATTTTGTTGTTGTTGGTAGAAGTAGCTTATTTTGTTGTTGTTGGTAGAAGTAGCTTATTTTGTTGTTGTTGGTAGAAGTAGCTTATTTTGTTGTTGTTGGTAGAAGTAGCTTATTTTGTTGTTGTTGGTAGAAGTAGCTTATTTTGTTGTTGTTGGTAGAAGTAGCTTATTTTGTTGTTGTTGGTAGAAGTAGCTTATTTTGTTGTTGTTGGTAGAAGTAGCTTATTTTGTTGTTGTTGGTAGAAGTAGCTTATTTTGTTGTTGTTGGTAGAAGTAGCTTATTTTGTTGTTGTTGGTAGAAGTAGCTTATTTTGTTGTTGTTGGTAGAAGTAGCTTATTTTGTTGTTGTTGGTAGAAGTAGCTTATTTTGTTGTTGTTGGTAGGAGTAGCTTATTTTGTTGTTGTTGGTAGAAGTAGCTTATTTTGTTGTTGTTGGTAGGAGTAGCTTAGTTTGTTGTTGTTGGTAGAAGTAGCTTATTTTGTTGTTGTTGGTAGAAGTAGCTTAGTTTGTTGTTGTTGGTAGAAGTAGCTTATTTTGTTGTTGTTGGTAGAAGTAGCTTAGTTTGTTGTTGTTGGTAGGAGTAGCTTAGTTTGTTGTTGTTGGTAGGAGTAGCTTATTTTGTTGTTGGTAGAAGTAGCTTATTTTGTTGTTGTTGGTAGAAGTAGCTTATTTTGTTGTTGTTGGTAGAAGTAGCTTATTTTGTTGTTGTTGGTAGGAGTAGCTTATTTTGTTGTTGTTGGTAGGAGTAGCTTATTTTGTTGTTGTTGGTAGAAGTAGCTTATTTTGTTGTTGTTGGTAGGAGTAGCTTATTTTGTTGTTGTTGGTAGAAGTAGCTTATTTTGTTGTTGTTGGTAGAAGTAGCTTATTTTGTTGTTGTTGGTAGAAGTAGCTTATTTTGTTGTTGTTGGTAGAAGTAGCTTATTTTGTTGTTGTTGGTAGAAGTAGCTTATTTTGTTGTTGTTGGTAGAAGTAGCTTATTTTGTTGTTGTTGGTAGAAGTAGCTTATTTTGTTGTTGTTGGTAGAAGTAGCTTATTTTGTTGTTGTTGGTAGAAGTAGCTTATTTTGTTGTTGTTGGTAGAAGTAGCTTATTTTGTTGTTGTTGGTAGAAGTAGCTTATTTTGTTGTTGTTGGTAGAAGTAGCTTATTTTGTTGTTGTTGGTAGAAGTAGCTTATTTTGTTGTTGTTGGTAGAAGTAGCTTATTTTGTTGTTGTTGGTAGAAGTAGCTTATTTTGTTGTTGTTGGTAGAAGTAGCTTATTTTGTTGTTGTTGGTAGGAGTAGCTTATTTTGTTGTTGTTGCTAGGAGTAGCTTATTTTGAGATTCGACATTTCTACGATGTGCATGAAAACGGAATAAAAGTAGATTACAGATCTGAAATAATAATTTTAAAAATAACCCATTGATTCTTGCAATATGGTACAACTTAATAACATAAATCAGTCACTTGTTATGCCAGCACACGTGTAATTTAAGTAGCTGTGAAAATTATTTGGCTCCTTGGAAGTAGCTTATTTTGTTGTTGTTGGTAGAAGTAGCTTATTTTGTTGTTGATGGTAGAAGTAGCTTATTTTGTTGTTGTTTATAGGAGTAGCTTATTTTGTTGTTGTTGCTAGGAGTAGCTTATTTTGAGATTCGACATTTCTACGATGTGCATGAAAACGGAATAAAAGTAGATTACAGATCTGAAATAATAATTTTAAAAATAACCCATTGATTCTTGCAATATGGTACAACTTAATAACATAAATCAGTCACTTGTTATGCCAGCACACGTGTAATTTAAGTAGCTGTGAAAATTATTTGGCTCCTTGGAAGGGCATGGTGTCCACAAAAAAAATAATATTTTTTTTTAACAACATGCAATATGAGATAGTGTGCGGAGTTTACCATGGAATTACTTTAAGCTAAGCAAGTAGATAATAAAAGTAAGGCATTTTATCAGTGTGTAGCCAAGATACTATCGTAAGAAAGTTGATGTAGGTTTTTCAGTTACAATTGGTACTATATCAACATCTATTTAACTTTTTTTTTACTAAAAGGGTCTCTTTAATATATTATATTATATATATATATATATATATATATATATATATATAATATTTTGTTGCTTGAAATTGTCAAGAATTATTTATTTGTTTTATTTCTTATTATTGTTTTTATTTTTTTTGGTGCCATAACCTCGTGGTCGTAGGCGATACCAATGTTTCCATTAGAAATTTCTTGTGGCTTGGTAGATTTGGCGGCGCCCATGTCATCTCCAACAATTATTAAGCCATTACCAAAATCGAAAGTGTTGTTTTTGTTTTGTTTGTTTGCATCAATAATTTTCTAACAATTTCTTAAACATGTCCTAACATATTTTCTAACTAATTTCTATCAATTTCGATACAATCTTCTTAAATGTTCCTGCAATGTTCCTGCAATGTTCCTGCAATGTGTAGTTGACTGATCCGGACTTGAAACGCTGCTACCGTGACTTTAATTACCATTTCTTTGAATTTAGCCCGTCATATGCAAGGGAGATCAATGAAACTACCCGGATCACAATACCCTCTTATCATTCTTGATACTTGACATGACATGAGCATTCTTCATGTGGACATCTGGACTGACATTTATTCTCCCGAAATATTTGCAAGCTGATTCCAACTTAAATCCTTAAGTCTTATGTTTAATTGGCAGCCATTGACGACAACGTGGGAACCGTTGCTAGGGAGTCCGTCTTCAGCTGGCTGTCCGAAAAACCGAAAGCCGTCAAACCCAAATGGCCATGTCTGAGTGACTTGTCTTGTGGGCACTATACCCAGGTAACACAAGTTGTTGATCGCCTCCAAGGTGTTGGTATGTGAAGGCAAACATCCGGTGTGGGTGGGGGATTAAAGTGTTGAACAAACAAATAGTTTTTGGTCAAATTTAAAAATGTTAAATCCTGCACATAAAAAGCAATTAAGCAGTTAAATAGTACAGGATTGCAATATTATTTCAGGATCTGGAAACTTATAATTTCATTCAACTATTGAATTCTTTCTCATTATTGACTAACATATTATATTATTCCTCAAAAATTCTCGTGATTACATTGATTGTATGAGTTACAATATATCCAATACTTTTGTCTCATTGATACAATATTTAATAATGTTTTCCTAAATATTAACAATCAGAGCCTCATAGGTGTAAGCTCTCTGCTCCGACGTCAGTATGTGGGATTAGTTTTTCCAAGTTTTTAAGTACCAAAGAAAAATGACAATAAATTTACTTCTTAATGGATACATTTTATTTCATGTAATCTTTGCTTTTACCAAGTACATATTTGTAAGCAAAATATTAACTAAATAAAAGGAAGAGCAATATTTTATATATATATATATTTATTTATTTAAGTTAATAAGTTATACAAATAGCTTTTTAACTGCATACCTTCTAAGATTTAAAGTGTTGGATCCATTTATATTATTTGTGTTATAAAAATAACGTGCATTAATCTTACGTAAGGTTGTGTGGCGTAAGACCAAAACTGTCGGCTGTGCCATTACGCACTGTTGGAAAAGACTGGCCAATTTTGTTGTCTGCCAGTATTATCCAAGGTAAATAAATTTAAGTGATGTATCAGCAAATTAATTATGTAAACAACACAAAAAAGCAATGTTTAACAATTAAGATACAAATTTTGGAGTAATATTTTAAAAAGTTTCTTGCTTGGATCTTGATAAGAAATGTAGTAGCTAAACAATGAAGTTCATACACAAATGTAAAAGTAATCGCTTTTGATAACTGATAATTTTATATACAGTTAATTTTGGTACTAAGTTATAGACAGCAGCGTCTAAGAGGCCGTCCATAAAGTACGTCACGCTATTTTTGACTATTTTTAACTCCCCCCTCCCCCTATCACAAACTGTCACAAATCTTGGACCCCCCCCCCTAAAGTACGTCACACTTTCGAACAAAAATGTTGTCTTTTATTAACAAAATAATTAAAATTTAATATAAAAATCCGTGACGTCACACATGGCCGGACCCCCCTCCCCCTGTCATAAACAGTCACACTTTCTTACACCCCTCGCCCTCCGCCCTTCTGGAGCGTGACGTACTTTATGGACGGCCCCTAATGAGAACGTTTTTCACTGATAAAATGTATTCTTTCTACTAATCTTTTAAAGAACTATTTAGCATATAATGTTTTGGTAAGGTGTGATAACAGCGGTATCGCTATTTTCTGTGTTTCTGAATGAATTTTCTTTTCTTTAAATTTTATCTAACACTTCTACTAATTATTGAAATCAGCTCTCTAGTAATTCCCCTTGTAGCAGTTGAAACGATGGTCCTGGTAATGCTAGTTATTTAATCCTAGTGTCACGAACCAAAACGAGAAAAATTCCTTCGCTCCGTAAAAATTTAAAGAAAATACCACTTCGAGCTGCACCTTAAGTTCATTAGATAAAAATGATGCATTAAATTAAAATTACCTTACAAATACTTGTACTGTATATTTTTTAAATTCTTTATATCAAAGACCTACCATCAGCTCTACCATTAGTATGTGTCTTGTAAACAGTTGAGGTTTTTAAATTACGTCCTTGCAGATGATAATTTAGAGGACTTATGTTAAGGGTATTAGTGACTGTCGACACTAAGACTTGATGCGTTTCTATTTCTGCTCAGTACAAAGTATCCTGCGTGGTGCTGGACCGCCTCCCATCTGTTCATTGTCTTCTTGTTGTATGGGGTCCCAGGCTGTAGACGCAAACTCCAGTGTTGGGTGTTGGCTGGAAAAACTTGATAGTTGTTTTTATTATTATTATTTTTATTTATTTATTTTTTTTTAAAACTTTTACCCTGGATTTGCTTAACCTGGCGTTTTGTCTTATAAACTATTAGTTACTGCTTGCACAGCTAAAACTAATCCTTGCAAGCCTTTTCTTAATGCATATTACTATATATTCATTTAATATAATTTCCATTTGTGCAAAAAAGACTTTTTCTGATATTCATAAAGTGATATCCAACATAAATTACAGCAAAAAAATGATGTAATTTAAGTAAGACTTTTATTTTCTTTTAAACTAATTAAAAAATTTTAAAAACTATTTCGGGTAAATTATCTATGACCAGTTTTGTTTTCATTCTGCCGATTTTGTTTTATGTTAACACTCACTGGCTTGCAGCTTTTTGAATTATCGCGAAATATGGGGGGGGGGATGAAAGCGATATAACTCAGAAAAACTACAAACAAAACGCAAACATCTTTTTACAATATTTTAGTTTCTAGTCATAGTGATGTCATTTAATTATGTTGCATTTTTGTTTCAGTGGAAACTACGAAGGACAGTCACCCTATTAATCCCAAACTTCAAATCCATCTTGGCATCTAAGGCAAGTATTATAAACTTATATTCCAATAACTGAAATCATCTTCGAATTGTTTTTCGTTTTGTCATGGTTGGCATTTTCTTTTGAACATATTCTTCAAAAAAAAAGTTTAAAATATTTTGACTTGTCAATGTTGAAGATATGTAGCAGGAAATGTTTCGAGTGGGTTAGATAAAATTTAAAGTTAAATTTTAAGACGTATACAAAACTTCAAGTTAAATTTTAAGACATATACAAATTATATAAAATTTTTCCAAACCTTCCCAATCAGAAAATTACATGGAAGGAATAAGATTGCGTTGTTAATAGTTGTGATCTAAAAGGATATTAAACAAATTAAATGCCACTAAATTGCATTCAAAACTCCAAAGTATTATCACGACCAATAATACAATCTTCAGCATTGCTCAAATTTTTATAAAGAATCAAAAACAAAACAAAAAAAGAAAAACACAACATTCTAATCTCTTAAAGTTGTCCTTAAAACTTTTAAAAAGAGTGAAGAAAACAAACAACACATGTTATGACAGATGCTACTCTGAAAATGGTCACTTACACCTTTCCTTCTACGTGGGTCTTTCATGTATGTGTCGTTCATATGATGTCCCCATTTCTAATTCTGCACGCGATCAGAGAATCCATGTCAATAATTCGTGTTGAGCTTTTCATCTTTTTATAAAATTCACTCTAAATTTTAAAATATCAAGGATAATGATAAAACGAAATACATGTTTTCAAAAAGCTTAAACATCTATAATAATAATACATCCTACTTTAATTAACCAAATCAAAAAGGACATAAACATAATTAGACCAATGTTGATTCAAAAATTGAAATAACTTTAATTATTAAACACACATATCTTGACCAACCTGAAAACGTAATTGAAAGAAGTTGTGAGAAGAATTCGATGATTGTTTGGACTGCCGGTGGTAGCGCCCATTTCGGAACAAACTTCTGAATGACTTCATTGGTCTGGCACGTAATAATATACTGACTTTATTTCAGGCTCTGTGAACTTTACCATGACGTTGCACAAATCAAGCCAAAGGAATTTTTGAGTTGTGATTTTGATTTTATTTTTTTTAAAAATGTATTACTAATTATAACTAAAAATTAGAAAAGATTTGTATATTTTATTACCATATCGCTGGGTGATGATCATTCACATATTGTACATCAAATTTATTTGACTGACCCAATGAGAATGTAGCTTTCATATCAAAATACTTTTAGAAGTAGTAAAGAGGGTAAATAGTTCACCTGTCGTTAGCTAAATTTAATATATTCTTTTTTTTAAGGAAGAGAAAATAAATGAAACAAAATAAAATTCCTTTTAAATATTTGTTTGTTCCTTATTTTTATATTATTTTCAGTTATTAAATTTAAGCTATTATTAATAAATAATTATACTTATTTTAATTTATAATCAATCATTTGAAAACAAAAATATTTTGTGTCACACGAAATCTTGAGTGTATAAATGTGTAATAGTCAAAGCCATGATGGTTTCTCTTATAGCGCGTTTTTTCAATGCTAGTCCAACATACTCGTCGCGCTATTTTAAAACTTTTTTTTAAAATAAAAAATCCTTTTTTAAAAAAAATTTTATTACTTTGTCGTCATCTGCCCTGACGATGCGCAAGTCACTCTAAAATATTATATTTCTTGGACCACATCTCAAATTAATAAATATATATATTTGAGATTACTGAGTTTAAGACATCTTTTGGTAAAAAAGCTTGGGGTCTCATTAAACTCAATATTCTTTGCCAGTCAGAAAATCAGCGATATCGCTAATTAGATTTCTCTTTTCAAGTTCACCATGTGTCGAAACTTACAGCGGTATGGCATGTCCGTTGTGAGAACTCAACATTTCTTTTGTTTGATCATTTGCGTAAAAAATACACGAGTGGCGAATACAAGCTGAGCCAATGTGTATGTTTTTTTGTAACTTCATATGACATCACAGAAATGCATGGGAGGCATACACGTATTTCGTTATATTACATTTTCGGCGTACACTAATTATATACCACTAAAGATATGTTTGGACACACACACACACAAAATTGATATTGTTTTAAGCTTTCACGTTCAAATTTATTTTAAAATAAAAAGAATAGAAATTAGTTTTAAATTGAGTATTGTTTTTGCCTCCAGCACTTCTTAAAATTTGATTAATATAGAAATAGTTCATATAGATGGCTTGAATGTTTATGTTTATGATAAAATACATTGAAAAAATGATTTCTAGGCTGATATCCATCCAAAAGGGCAGAACCTTGGAAACTGACCTAAACAGTCCAAACTGTCCAGTTACGGTCAAAAAAAATAATTTTAATGAAAAAACCAATAATTTGCTAGATTACAAAATGTCTCTTCAAAACAATTTAGAATAGAATAACAAAACTACTTTAAAACATCTTATAAAACATAACGCAGTGGAAATTAAAGTCTCGAAGGTAAATAAATAAATCTGAATTGAATTTAGAATAAATTAATACTTGCTTTCTTTAATTTATGTTTGAGAATATTCTCTTCAAGGACATTTAACAACATGCCATTGAAGCTAAACAGTTTGAAATATTTTATAATAATGTTAATAAAAAGACATTTGAGGATGCTAAATCTTTGTACTGGGTTTATGTTGGTTGCCTGTCTTGATTAAAATGTTGAAAACTGTGGCGGAGTCGTTGTCTAGGGGGTTGAGGTCCCCCTTGGCCACAGATAATTACCCCACTGGACGGGTAAAAATGAATCGCAACGCTGGGTTTTAGTTCAAGCACATTTAATGACATGAAATCTCCAACATGTATAGTCAAGTACAATTGAGTAATGTTATGGCTGATCTTCATGCCATCCAGAGCAACACAGCCTTTTACTCTTAACAGTCAATCGTCCTCGGTCCAGCTTGACCATATCGGAATACGTTAAAGAAAACTCCCCTCTCTACCGTTCAGTCTTGTACCCTGCCTGTCACTCGGCAACTCAGCTCTCCCTCTCCCGACACACAATGTGACTCTTATTATATAGCCCCCGTCTTGTTCGACCGGTTTTTGCTGGCCCCTGGGTCATCCTCACTGATTACAGCTCCCACGTACCCTGAGTTCACCCCCCCCCACCCGTTCCACGTTAACAGGCGTGTTCACAGCCCGTTGACCCACTTTCGCCCCATTTATGCCTAGTCATTCCCACCACACAACATCTGACCGTGACAAAAACCATCCACTTTAAATAGTGTAATACACATATTTATGTCTTAGTACATAAAATTCTAATAGTTTCATGTTTGTTTTGTGTTTCTATATGATCCTATTCTCACTGATTTCCATTGGGCTAGATATATTAAAGCAAAATAGGTTTTTATTTTCTTTTGTTAAAGCCGGGACTTCATATGTTTAAAAAAAAATTAAACTGGCTTTAACATGAAAAATTCTGTAACGGCTTATATAGATATCTTCTTAAATATTTCAAAGAACAAAATCACGCAAACAAAAATAAAAAAAATCTAGTCTGAACACAACGTACTGTAATTTAAAGAGAATTTATTTTTAGTGTCGGTTGAGTATATGATTAAACTATTATTTACTAAGGAATGGCTGTAGTAGAATTTTTTTTTAAAGTCAGTCATTTTGACAAGCATTGAATCTCAAAGACCTTTTCAAAAAAATCATAACATCCGTATGTAATAGAGAAAGTTCACACATTTGATTATTGATTTGTTCTATAAATTAAAGCTGAGTTTGGACTGAAAGATACAACACGATTGAGAAAACATCAAAATTTATACACTATATTTAAAATTATTCTTTTTTTATGATTTGGGAAATAATTGTAAAAAAATATGGCCTTAATGTTACATTTCTGTGGCCGTGCACATATACATATTTCCGTAGGAGACATAATTTAATCATACTAATTCTAATAATTACTTAAAGTTATGTACTTGAGAGAGAAGTAAACGGTGGAGGAAAAGAAGACTTCCAAAGTAAAGACGAAAAGAAAACAATAAATATGCAATTTGAATACTTAAAACAAAAATTTCCATCAAATTCATCTATTGAACAGTGTACGAGGAAATGGATGTTGCATTAATTCACTCAACAGCATAAACCCATTAAAAACTACATGACCTTGGCAACAGAAAGGCATTAACAATAACATATTATATCGCTTATCCTACTATATAGTCTATTACAGACTCTCGCTCTATAAATAAGATTATACGTTCTTCAAAGAGTGACCCAGAAATGTCGATTCATGTCAAATGTTCTCCTTTATTAACGGTAGGGTGACCTTAAAGTGTGTTTTGAAAAAATAAATTAACTTATACACGGGGGAGAGAAACGTTTTAAAATGAGAATATATGTTCCTATTCTGAAACAAATGAAATGGAAATGTCGTTTCTGAATTCTTTGTTGAAAAACGTGATTCATTTTATCGATTAACTGTATGCCGCTTGCTAAAACTAATTGAATTAGTAATCTCAACGTCGGGCATCGTGTTTCACACAGGAAAGTTTTTTCTTCTTCATTTGAAAAACGGTTTTGTTGCAATAAACATGATTGATTAACCCCACAAATTTAATTTTGTTTCCCAAGCAGACGTCAAAATGTTTGTCGAGATCATTTCAAATCTGCTTAACTGAAATCTCTAAACGTGCAATTCAAATAATTCATTGACAACTTTATGCGTTGTTTTTTTTTATAATAAATCTTCAATTTAATTTTTGGGTGTATCAATTTCACTGTGTTTAATAGCCAACTCTTGACACATTTGCTCCAGCACCTGTTTACCATTTAACAGCTTTGAAGCCAAAATTTCACGCCATTAAATCGCAAAACTATAAATTTATAGGTCAGAAGAAAAAAAAACAACTGAAATATAATGTAGCTACCCGAAGTCTTTATTTTCTTGTTGCAATTATTTTTTTTATAAAATAATAATAATTTGATAGCTTTATAAATAATTTACTACAATAGTATTAGCATTGCAGCTAGGAATTTTAAAAAATAAATTCTTATTGATAAAGTTAAAAATGAAAAGATGTAGCGTACTAAATTATATCCAGATTTTAAAGACATTACTTTCTAATAGTTTTAGTCTTACGGTTTAAATTTTGTCGTAAAGCTTTTTCAAATTATTTTTTGTAGAGCTCTTTATATCTCCAGGACATAAGTAATACTCTGTTTCAAGTTCCCTGCTTGTCCATGGTCCCCTATGTTCTAAGTTTCCTTTGTTCCAAAAGTCCCGTACGTTCAAAAGTTCATTTTTTGCGTTTCCTGTTTTTCTAAACTTTTTCATAGGTTTATGCTTTTCTTGGTCTCCCATTGTTTTGAATTTCAAGTAGTCCTCAGTTTCCCGCAATCCCAAGTTTCCCGCTGTGCCAAGCTTCACGCAATTCCAAGTTCCCCGCAATTCCAAGTTTCCCGCCTTTGCCAGCTTCCTTTCCTCCCTACTCAATGTTTGACGATCTGTGTGGTGGTGACGTTGTCAGGACTGTAGCAGAGACACCGAGCCTGCACCGCTAAGTAGACCCGCTTGTTCAGCACCAGCACAGCGCTGATGACGAACCCCAGGGAGGCGTTGATGACAGTGAAGATGATCCACACCGCTGGTTGGTCCACGACGGCTGCCAGCAGCCCCAACAACCACGTGATGCCCACAAGGGCGACAATCTTCAGGACGATGGTTGTGTCGGTCACTGCGGTCATAGCGTTGGACTGTTTGAATTCGGATATCGAGGTCCTCTGTCGCCTGAGACCCTGAAGTTTAAAAAAGGATTTTTATAGAAAAAATAAATATTCAAGGGAGGAAAAGATGAAGTTGAAGTGAGATAAGCGAATATGAACACATTTTGGGACATTTTGTGAACTGCGAATCGCAGTATTTTTAACGTATTTATTATAATAATCAGCATCCCTCGGTCTCGAGAGCCAATGGTGCATCACTTTTGGGTTGGGTTGCATTCACTCGTGTCGCTGATCAGTCCTATCCTTGAGTGGCAGTCTTTTCTAAAGCTTTTGCACACGAGTTCTGTGCTTCCCAATATTTAAGACTTTCTCCTATCTCTTCTGTCTGCAGCCTCCTCCATCCTTCGCTCCTCGATTACTATGATACCCTCTTTGACAGCGGTGCGCCACGTACATCGGTCTTCTGCTTTACATTCCCTGTCACTTGTGCTTATTCTGGCTGCTTTTATGTCTGTCTAGAAGAGATCTTTAAATCGAAGACGTGGGCGACATGTCTTCCTCTTTCCCGATGCCACTTCTCCATATAGGAGTTCCTTGGGATAGGACCCGTGCTCATTCTTTTTACATGTCCTAGCCATCTTAGGCGTATTTCACTAAGGAATCAGAACATGCTTTTGGGCATTGGCACGCATCAGGACCTCACTATTTCGCACTTTGTCCTGCCATTTAATGCCAAGGATGCCAGGCAGGCACATCAAGTAGAAGCTATTAAGCTTTATAATAATATACTTTTTATTATAATATTTTATAAAATAATGTTAACTTCTACATTTTAAAACTTATTTTTAGATATTACCTCTGTACCAGAAAAACAAATATGAAAATAGCGAATTGTTGTTAAAAGATAATTAAAGTTTTTTTTTAAAATTAATGAAAAGAAACTATGCACCGGGATTATATCAAACATAAACAGAGTTGCGATTTAAATCTTTGCTAAAAAATGTTGATTACGTTGTGAAAACTTATCATCTGTTAAGCGTGGTTTAAAGACTACGCCTAAATGTAATGAGCTTGATAAGACCCAAAAATAATGCTACCCCCCTGTTTTTTCCACAATGAAACATCCTAACACTAAACTTAGCACTAAACCTAATACTAACCTTAGCACTAAACCTAATACTAACCTTAGCACTAAACCTAATACTAACCTTAGCACTAAACCTAATACTAACCTTAGCACTAAACCTAATACTAACCTTAGCACTAAGCCTAACACTAACGCTAACCCCAACACTACTCTAATCCTCTTACTACTCGACAGAGCGTAGCTAGGGGAGGGGGGTCCGAATTCGAAAGTCCCCCGGGCCCCCACTTGAGGTTGGCCCCCAAAGGAGTGAACATGATCTCATTCATGATGTCGAATGTAAAAATACAGTTCCCCCATAGAGGCCAATCACCCCCGGGGCCCCCAGATCCGTAGCTACGCCCCTGCCCCTTGAGCTAGTTTGAGAAACTTACCCTAAGAGTCAAACCCACGAAGATCACATTAGCACAGCAGATCATACTGCAGGGGACAACGAAGAACACAGCCACGGACATCCGGCCATTCAGCCAACAGTTCTCAATACCGTACGCTGGACAGTAGTCGGACTCTGGGTACATGATCTCCATCATCAGAGCACAGCCTACAATTACCACAGGGATCCCCACGGCATACAAGGTGGACAGCATCAGACTTGTGGTTCCACGTGACACCACCTGGTGAGCAACAATAAATTTAAGAATTTTTAATTAACAAATTTAAATTTGAATGAAAATTTTACAATTGTACAGTAAAATTAAAATCACAAGAATAAAATTTTGAGTAACGAGTAAAAATAATTTTAAAAACAAAAGTAAAATTATGTTATATTTTTGCTTAATATTCGATGTGCATTAAATATTAAATTAGTAAGTTTGTAATTATTGTAACAGTGCCAAAAATATTTGATAAGATAACTAAAATGTTTCACAAAGTTTCAGCTAAGTAGAAATTAAAAAAAATTGTTTTCATGGATAGTAAAGTACGGCATGCTTTTAAAACTGGAAATTTATAGTAAAAAATAAAATGAATAAATTTTGATACATACTTTCATAACATCTACTAACTAAAAACATTTCATACTTAGATTTTTTTTAAAAATTATCTTATTCCTTAAAACCTCTTGAGCAATGTTTCTACTAACCAGCTTTCACTTCAACAGAATGTCTCATAAAGACATACCTGATTACTCCAGTGACGGAAAGTTCTCCAGATCTCGAAGGCCGTGACGTTCATCCAGAAGAGTGCAGAGAGGAAGGCCAAGTGCGTCAGCACCGACACCATGACACACTCCTTGGAGCCGTCCTTCACCATCCCGCCAATCAAGAACAACGTGTACGAGAAGAGGAGAGCCAGGCACAGGCTAAACTGGACCTGGGGAGACAAGGTGGGACCACATACAGGTGAGCTGAGCTAAACTGGACCTGGGGAGACAAGGTGGGACCACATACAGGTGAGCTTGGGAAAATTAAAGAGACAAGGTGGGACCACATACAGGTGAGCTTGGGAAAATTAAAGAGACAAGGTGGGACCACATACAGGTGAGCTGAGCTAAACTGGACCTGGGGAGACAAGGTGGGACCACATACAGGTGAGCTTGGGAAAATTAAAGAGACAAGGTGAGACCACATACAGGTGCGCTTGGGAAAATTAAAGAGACAAGGTGGGACCACATATAGGTGAGCTTGGGAAAATTAAAGAGACAAGGTGGGACCACATATAGGTGAGCTTGGGAAAATTAAAGAGACAAGGTGGGACCACATACAGGTGAGCTTGGGTAAAATAAAGGGACAGGGTGGGACCACATACAGGTGAGCTTGGGTAAACTAAAGGGACAAAGTGGGAACACATACAGGTGAGCTTGGGTAAACTAAAGGGACAAGGTGGGACCACATACAGGTGAGCTTGGGTAAACTAAAGGGACAAAGTGGGACCACATTCAGATGAGCTTGGGTAAACTAAAGGGGCAAGGTGGGACCACATACAGGTGAGCTTGGGTAAAATAAATGGACAAGGTGAGACCACACAGATGAACTTGGGTAAAATAAAGGGACAGGGTGGGACCACATACAGGTGAGCTTGGGTAAACTAAAGGGACAAAGTGGGAACACATACAGATCAGCTTGGGTAAACTAAAGGGACAAGGTGGGACCACATACAGGTGAACTTGGGTAAACTAAAGGGACAAGGTGGGACCACATACAGGTGCGCTTGGGTAAACTAAAGGGACAAGGTGGGACCACATACAGGTTAGCTTGGGTAAGCTAATGGGACAAGGTGGGACCACGCACAGGTTAGCTTGGATAAGCTAAAGGGACAAGGTGGGACCACACACAGGTGAGCTTGGGTAAACCTAAAGCGACAAGGTGGGACCACATACATCTGAGCTTGGGTAAACTAAAGGGACAAGGTGGGACCACGTACATCTGAGCTTGAGTAAACTAAAGGGCCAAGGTGGGACCACATATAGGTGAGCTTGGGTAAGCTGAAGAGGCAAGGTGGGACCACATACAGGTGAGCTTGGGTAAAATAAAGGGACAAGGTGGGACCTCAAACATCTGAGCTTGGGTAAACTAAAGGGACATGGTGGGACCACATACAGGTGAGCTTAAATCCCCGTGGGGGCAGGGCTTTGTTCCCGAGCCCAAGGTTGTACATGCATCTACCAGCTCTGAATGGGTACCTAACACTAGTTAGGAAAACAGAGGCGGCTGGGTAATGCGTGGAACCCTAATAGCCGTGGCCTGTGAAGGCTGCGTCACTCTAAAAAAGATCGGCATTGTCTGCGGACGCTATAGTCTTCTGTATAGAAGGAGCGTCTGTTTAGAAAAGACACTAATATATCCCTGGACATTATAAGCTTTATCAGACAGGCTTTATGGCGAACATTCCACACACATACAAAAGAGTTACCTTTCCGGGATAACTCTTGTAGAAAGGCACAGTGTTTTGCAAGGCCAAGCGACACACCAGTCCGATGTTGGACAGGGAGCAACAGATAATAGTGATCAAGCCTTCCATGGTTAGGCTACCGATGACTGCATTAATAACACGTACGGCTTTCCAGGAAATGGAGGTGGTTTGGCAACAAGGGTGCATGGGTTTCTGGTGACAGAAATAAAGGTTTATTGAGTGATACAAAAAAAAACTGCTTCGTTACTAAAAGATTAATAGAAAATATTATTTACTGATAAAAAAAAATGAAAAAAACTACGAACAAAGTCCAGATTTAAAAAAGCAATCCTGGATTAAAGGCACATTTTTAATTTATTATAAATTTAACAATGATTTTAATTTGAATAAATGATTTACTCTTGTGTTGAACTGAGTAGGTATATAGCAATGACATAAAATTGCTTATATGATTATCTTGTAAACTGAAACGAAAATATGATCAAATGTTAAATGTAGATTAATAGACGAATAAATATGAGCTATCCGGGCCTTGCGGATAGAATCTGACCTTTGCAATACATAAAGTTGTATCCATTTCAATTGGAGATTTCACAGACTGTGGATTTTGAAAGATGAAATTATGTCTCTCGATGACGAAATCTTTGGAATGGTTATAATAATCTGAATCGCACTGCACATGGGATTCTCCGTGGGCCTCTGATACAGTACTGTTAGGAAAGGAAATATCAGCACAGCGGAATAGGATCTCGCTAAGCCATTTGTTCGTTTCACTTCCTTTCTTGGTCTGAGAAGATTTGTAAGAAAAATATATTGTTTCCTCCAGCAGTTATACATTTTTGTTTTAAGGCTACTTATAATTTTTTTCTATATTTCTTAAAGAAAAAATAGTTATAATTAAATAAAAATACACATTAATTTGTTTGTATTATATTACATAAATACATTCATTGTCGTTTCAGTGAAATTGTTGTCTATCATAGTATTCGTATCAAATGAGAAAACTACAAGAAATGATCATTGGTCGTTGTGGTGATTTTAACAATTATTCAGACTTAATTAAGGTTCGGGTAGGTAGGTTTGTGATATAATCATTCAGTAAGACTCGGGTACGTAGGTAGTTATGTAATAATTAAGTGAGACTAAGGTAGATAGGTAGTTATATAATCATTAAGTGAGACTCGGGGAGGTAGGTAGTTATATAATCATTGAGTAAAACCCAGTACGTAGCTAGTTATATAATCATTAAGTGAGACTAAGGTAGATAGGTAGTTATATAATCATTAAGTGAGACAAAGGTAGATAGGTAGTTATATAATCATTAATTGAGACTAAGGTAGATATGTAGTTATATAATCATTAAGTGAGACTCGGGTAGGTAGGTAGTTATATAATCATTAATTGAGACTCGGGGAGGTAGGTATTGATATAAGATTTTCTTGCCGATACATTTGGGTTGATAGCTAGCAATAGAATCACTCGCTCAGTCTTAAGTCGATAGCTAATGATATTACCTCATTTCCCTCTCTCTCTTTCTCTCTCTTTTTTACCCCGTCTCTCTCTCTCTCTCTCTCTCTCTCTCTCTCTCTCTCTCTCTCTCTCTCTCTCTCTCTCTTTCTCTCTCTCTCTCTCTCTCTCTCTCTCTCTCTTTCTCTCTCTCTCTCTTTTCCTCTATTGCTCCTTCTCTCTCTCTTCTTCTCTTTCTTTCTCTCTCACACTTTCTCTCTCTGTGTGCCTTTCTCTCTCTCTTTCTTTATATCTCACTCTTTCTTTCTTTCTCTCTCTCTCTCTCTATCTTTCTCTCTATCACGCTCGCTCTTTTCCTTCTCTCTTTTTCTCTATTGCCATATCTCCCATCCCCCCTCTCTCTCTCACACACAATATTTGTCTATCTCTCTCGATCTATCATCCGCTTTCTCACCTTGGAGTAAACAGAGACGCAGGACGTGTCGTTGTACAGTGAGGTTGCCATAACATCTTGAGTTAACTTGGCGAAACTCTCCACTTGATGGAATTGGTTCCCCTTATAACGCCGACTGGCTATGAACAGGAACGTCCTCCTTACTAGGAGAGTAAAGGAGACGTTGTGGCACTTACCTAAAAATATTGAACAGTGAATTTCATTAGTGTTTAAGGTAAACATTAAGTGTTTTCAAGGCTTAAAATAATTAACTACTTTAATAGGCAGGCATAGTTTGAAAAAATGTAGTGATTTGTAAGGCAACACGACTAAAACGTACACAGAAGAGTGTAAGCGATAAGAAAGGTTGGTGAAATCAAATTAAAATTAAAAAATTTTCGCTTAACATATTCATCGGTTAAAAAAAACAGGTTTGTGATACCTGTATTGTATTTGTGTCTGTATTTTAAATAGTTTATATGAAAAATGTGACATTATTGCTCCCAGGCCTAAAAAGATACAATGTGTAATGTTCATGATATATCTATATGTTAATGTAATTAATGATGGATATATGCGTGAAGCTTTGTCAGAACCTTGTAAAATCTTAATAGGGGAAAATAGACATAAAATTTTAGAAACAACTAGGGGTGGACAAGATTCAAATTTTTGAAATCCGTGCGGAACCGGATTTGTAAAAATGGTGTGATTCCAAATTAGCCGGAGCAGGAGATATTAAATGTATATATATTGTATCGCGAAACCGGCCAGGCGGACTCGGCCGGATTTATAAAGTAAAATTCTGTCGGAGCCGGATTTGTAAAAATGGCCAGTTTTGCAGGAGCCGGAGCTGAAATCCGGTACACCCCTTGAAAAGACGAATTTTACGCTCCTCGAAAGGGAGGGTATTGTGGAGAACACTCTCATATTATTATTAGAGAATATATAATAATAATAATAATAATAATAATAATAATAATAATAAATTGATTATTTATATAGCGCTGTATCCCAGTAAGGAACTGGGCTCACAGCGCTTTACATGAAAGAAATAACATACTTATAAGTATTAAATTTCACTTTCATATCACAACAAACACAAAAAATTACAATACATTATACATAAGCTACGTTAATCATTTACAAGAAATGTTGTTTCATTAATTTTAAAAATAAATTTTGAAAAGATGTGTCTTAAGTGCAGTCTTGAAAGACTTGGTTGTTTGAATACTACGTATGTGTAATGGTAGAGAATTCCATTGTTTGGCTGCACAAAAAGAGAACGACCTTTCACCAAACGTTTTGGTGCGTGTCGTAGGAACAGAGAGAACGCGTGTGTCTGCAGAAGATCTTAGCTTACGAGTGGGTGAGTAGACCGACAAAAGTTCAGTAAGATACGATGGGCATGAATCCGAAAAGAAATTGTGACAGAGAACGGCCAGTTTGTAATCAATACGGGCTTGTATAGGCAGCCAATGGAGTGAGCGAAGAAGTGGGGTAACATGGTCATGCTTTTTTGCCTTGAGCACCAGTCTGGCAGCTGAATTTTGAACTTTCTGTATTCTTTCAATGCATTGTTTTGGCACACCTGACAGAAGAGAATTGCAGTAATCCATACGAGCCAGTACAAGAGCACAGACTAGTGTTTTTGTGGCACTAACTGTTAAGTAATGACGGATTGAGCTGATCTGACGAATGGCAGTGTAGGCAGAGCGACAGATGTGATTGATGAAGTTGTTAATAGACATGTTGTCAGAAATAATGTAGCCAAGATTCCTAGTCGATGTTGTGAACAGAATATCCGAACTGGCTACGTGAATTGACTTCGGAAGAGACAAAGTACTGCGTGATTTATTGTTGCAAAATAGAAGTGCTTCAGTCTTGTCATCATTCAGCTTGAGTTTGCTTAACGTCATCCAAGACTTCACTTCACCAATGCACTCCTGTAACAATTGGACACCGGAGTCCATATTAGAGGGATCAGTGTGAGTATATAGTTGAGTATCATCTGCAAATGATTGGCTTTTAACTGAATGCTTTTCAAGCAGTAGAAGTAGCGGTCTTGTATACAGTACAAAAAGTACCGGACCCAAAACAGAGCCCTGAGGCACACCATAAAGCAAGTCAGCTTTGTGAGGGATACAGCCATCTACGGATACTACCTGTGATCTGTTAGATAAGTATCATTGAAACCAAGCCAGAACTGAGCCAGAAATTCCAAAATAATTTTGCAGGGTTTTCAGCAGTATTTGATGGTCGACAGTGTCAAAGGCTGCACTAAGATCTAAGAGGACCAATATAGAAATTTTCCCACTGTCCAGTGCGAGCAGGAGGTCATTTGTTACCTTCAACAGAGTGGTCTCTGTGCTGTGAGAAGGTCTGTAGGCCGACTGATTAGGACTTAGAAGAGTGTGGTCATTTAGATAAGAAAAAAGTTGTTTTAAGACTAGTTTTTCAATATCTCTTGCTTATGTAGTTGTTTCATAATCGTACCTTTTCTCACCCTTACTCATGAATCAGCGGTCAAATTATATCTCAAAAAGATTTGTTTTTCTTCTTTTGGTTATAACGATGTTTGCCTCTCTATCGCGGTGTTTCAGTCTTCTAAGAGTCACACCTATCACTAGAATTGAGTTTCTACTCAGTCTGGAACTACTTTGTCAGTTCACACTTCAGAACTTGACTCGACCTGTCCCTGATTCAACTCTACTGACCAGTTACTGAGATACATACACTGACCAGTCCCTGATTATATTCTACTGACCAGTCCCTGATTCAACTTTACTGACCAGTCCCTGATTCAACTTTACTGACCAGTCCCTGGTTCAAATTTACTGACCAGTACCTGAATCAACTCTATTGACCAGTACCTGATTCAAATCTAATGAACAGTCCCCGATTCAACTCTACTGACCAGCCCCTGTTTCCAAATTACTGACCAGTCCCTGATTCAACTCTACTGACCAGTACCTGATTCAAATCTACTGACAAGTCCCTGATTCAACTCTACTGACCATTCCCTGATTCAACTCAACTGACCAGTACCTGATTCAACTCTACTGACCATCCCATGATTCAACTCCACTGACCAGTTTCTGATTTTCCCATATTTAAAGGTCATCGTTCAAATTTGCACTCAGCCAACGGATTTTTCCCCTAGGTTCACCACAATATCATGAGTACGATTCAATAAAGTGTTTTGAAATTGGCCACCAGGTTGTTGTTTTTTGCTTTTTTTTTGTATTAAATTTGGTTCAGATCCATATAACCACCCTGTAGCCAATGTTTAAAATAATATTTGCAAAGCTCATAAATGAAAAACCTCCATGGGCTTTCGGACCCAAACGATATACGATTGTAAGCTGGAATTCTATCACATTTCAATTTGGATCTTGATGGATATTTGTACTAACTTAGATCAAGATCCACAAACCCACGTTCAACCGTAAGTGAAAAAAAAGCCACAAATATACATGACATGCAAACACTGTGGTTTTTTTTCCTTATTTCATTTGATAATATAAAATAATACACGTGTACGATCTAAACGAATGTAAAATGAAAAAAAAGATGTGTGGGAGAGCGTGGTCCAGATTGCAGTGGGAGAGCGTGGTCCAGATTGCAGTGGGAGAGCGTGGTCCAGATTGCAGTGGGAGAGCGTGGTCCAGATTGCAGTGGGATAGAGATTGGCGGGAGAAAGGGCTGATGGAGCGAGAGAGAGATAGAGAGAGAGAGAGAGAGAGAGAGAGAGAGAGAGAGAGAGAGAGAGAGAGAGAGAGAGGGTAGCAGGATCGAGGGGATATAAGAGAGAGAGGAGTGGTTGAGCTATGGCAGCTATGGTCTCTTACAAAAAGTTGGACGTCAAGTACAGACATTATTAAGTTTTTAAGTACAAAAAAACAGGAACATGAATCAAATTTGCTGTAATTTTTAAATGTAAATTTTTGATCGGACTTTTTCTACTCAATAATATTAGAGTACTTTTTTATAATAAAGAAATAATTCTTGTAAACATGAAATAAAAGAATGTTTTGATGTAAATGAACTACAAGTAAGACCTATCTGAAGATTGTATTTTGACGCCCGGTATTTACGAGATAACATCAACGTTTTGTTATGATGCGTGAACCTACCGAAAACATAGAGTTCATTGGAGCCGTTGCAGAAATAAGATGAATGCAATTGTTCACTTTGCGATAATTTTTGGATTGCTTCAGAACCTTCCAAGTCGTAGGCTATTCTTAGATGTTGACTCTCTTCGTCATTATGTGAAGTTTTGCTGCTCCAGTTTTCGAATTGCAAGTTGTTATTCTGAAAAATAGAAGACTATTTATAGACTTGAATGCGAGATCCCAAAAGGAGATCGGCTGTTATAATACAGGTCAATATAATACAGGTCAATATAATACAGGTCAATATAATACAGGTCAATGTAATACAGGCAATGAAATACAGGTCAATGTAATACAGGTCAATGTAATACAGGTCAATGTAATACAGGTCAATGTAACACAGGTCAATGTAATACAGGTCAATGTAATACAGGTCAATATAATACAGGTCAATATAATACAGGTTAATATAATACAGGTCAATATAATACAGGTCAATATAATACAGGTCAATATAATACAGGTCAATATAATACAGGTCAATATAATACAGGTCAATATAATACAGGTCAATATAATACAGGTCAATATAATACAGGTCAATATAATACAGGTCAATGTTTCATAACCTTCAAGCAGGTCCGGTCATATTTATACAAATATCTTCAATATGAAATCATATTAAAATCATTATATTTCCGCTGGTGTCATTTTCTAAAACGTGGATATGAATTATGACTTTCATCTTCTTGAAGAAAAAAATCATGAATTATTCAATTTTAGGACCTTTTATATATTTCTATTTTTAAAAAAACCCGTTTACTATAAATACTTTATATTAATCTACGAGAGATAACTAAAAGCATGTTCATCGCACGATAATCCAAAAATCCAAAATTTTAGTTATGTCTCATATATAAAGGATTTATAGTAAAACAAAAACTACTACAGTCTGCCTGTTAATTTTCAGCTCGATTTGATCACGGGAACAGGATAAAAAAACATGTTTAATATAATGCGCACCGCGCGACAGACTACCATAAAAATGTACAGATGGGAATGGGAAAAAGTATGGTCAATATAATACGCACCGCAACGCGCGACAGGAAAATATTTAATAGGCTGTTCAAAAAAAATACGCAACGCGACACTCTAGCACAAAAAATTAACATGCTACATAGCGATAATCTAAAAGTCCATAAATTTAATTACAGTACATTCGATCTATCTTAAATTTTGATGCATAATTTTTATCGTCGGCGCGAGTCTGTCTGCAAAATTTCAGCTGGCTAGCATACGGTGAAGTGAGTAAAAAATAACAATCCAAAGTTTTTGCGACAATAAACTCAAGCAGAAACCCGAGTTTCTAAACAGGATTTTAATAAAAAAATTTAACTTAAAAAAACAAGTTTTTGACTATAAATCCTTTATGTACGAAAAATAATGCAAAGAATGTTCATTATAATTCGCAGCGCAAGACAATCCAAAAATGCAAAATTGTAGTTATGTGTCGTAAATCATGTTTAATATAATGCGCACCGATCAGGAATATGTTTATAAAAAGTATTGTCAATAAAATACTCACCTTATTGCGCGAAAGGAAAGGTTCAATATAATACACACCGCGACACAATAGCAAACAAAATTTAACATGATACATAGAGATAAATAAAATAATCTAAAAATTCAATAATTTTATGACAGTACATGCGATCGATCTGAAATTTCGATACATAGTTTTTATCATCGGTACGAAACTGCCTGCAAAATTTCAGCTCGCTAGCTTATGAGGAAGTGGGTTAAAATCGATGAAATGTTTTTTCGTCAAACAAACAAGCAAGCAACCAACCAAACAGACATCACGAGTTAATATAAAGGATTGTTATAAAAACGTAAAAAACCATTTTTTTTACCATAGATCCTTTAAATAGGAGACATCACTAAAAGAATATTCATTATAATACGCAGCGCAAGACAATCTAAAAATACAAAATGTTAGCTATGTCTCGTGAAACATGTTTAATATAATGCGCACCGATCGGGAATATATATTTTTAAAAAGTATCGTCCATAAAATAGGCACCGAATAACGCAACAGGAAAGTATTAATAAAAAGGTCGTTCAATTTAATACGCATCGCGACACTCTATCTTCAAAAATAATATGATACATAGTGATAAATAAAAAAAATCTGAAAATTCAATAATTTAATTACAGTACATGCGATCGATCTGAAATTTCGATAAAATTTTTTTATCATCGGTACAAAACTGCCTGCAAAATTTCAGCTCGCTAGCTTATGATTAAGTGGGTTAAAAATAGATACAACGTTTTTTCGACAGACAATCAACCAGACACCACGAGTTAATATTAAGGATTTAATTTTTAAAAAACGAAAAAAAAAGTTTTTTTACTATAAATCCTTTATGTACGAGACGTAGCTAAAAGAATGTTAATTATAATACGCAGCGCAAGACCTTCTAAAAATAAAATACGCACCTTTTTGAGCGACAGAAAGTCTGTTCAATATACTACGCACCACGACACTCTCTCTCACAAATTTAACATGATACATAGAGATAAATAAAATAAACACAAAATTCAATCATTTAAATACGGTACATGCGATCCATCTGAAATTTCGATACATCGTTTTTATCATTGCAGTGGCGTAGCTAGTGTCCTGTGCGCCCGGGGACATGACACAAAATTAGCGCCCCTTGCCTGACCGAAAAATTCTGGGGGCTCATTGAGCCCCCAACAAAAATTTGAAATTTTACGGTTTATAATAATTTATATGGTTCATTTTCGAAGCTTCTGGTATTTTAATGAAATAGAATACAGACTAATAATTCTCTATACGATTGTAAACAATTTATTTGAAAACAAAAATACTCTACTAATTATACAATTAGACATAGTCTACAAAATATTGATTCTCCTTGATTTGAATGTCGCAAATTCGTCAATCGCGTTGTCAAAATTAATATTCTCAAGTTTATCTCTTTCGATGCTAAGGAGTGCAAGATCACTCAGATGATCTCATCCCATTGAAGCAGGTAAATAAGACAAAATAAGCTTCAGTTTGCTGAAGGACCGCTCACAGTTTTCAGTTGAAACAGCAATTGTTAGAAGTATTTGAAGTGAAATGTGCAGAATCGGAAATACGTCATCTCTATATAAAACAATAAAACCAAGAAGATCCAAAGGAGTTTCCGGTAGAACTTCAGTCCGGGTACTAAGCAACATTTTTCAGTCTCTGATTTATGTACACAATTCGTGACCATTGACGCCAGTATCGAAGAAATTTTCAAAATCTAAGCAATTTTGACGAAGTGTATTGACATTTGTCTCAGCGAGAATAGTTTTGACGTCTAGTAAAAATCCAAGTTTATTGTTTAGATTTTTAGACGTAAAAACTGCATTGATATATCCTGTTGGAGGCTATCAATCACGCTGTTCATATCACGTGCAATTTCTTCTTCTGCAGAAAGTCCTGCATCTCTTGTTAATTCTTCAGGCATCCTCCGATGTCGTCTAATCCTTCTGTCAACCTCGATTCCCCAAGTTGTGCATCTTCCTTTCCATTATCTACCGCAACCTCGCTCAAATTATCACAAATATTGACACTTTCTTGCTCAAGCGATTCAAGATCACAAGCTGCTTCCTTGAAATTCACAGTAGGATTTTACATCCGTTTCTGGACTCGATCAATTTTCCCAAGTATGATGTTTCAGAAATTTAACAAAACTAGGAATTTAAAGTTTAATATACCTGCCAGCAAAGTTTCTGCATTACTTCTGGTGTCAGGCGTCATATTTGTATGTTCTGATATTTTTTCCAACAGCCCTACCAGTTCATCTAGTCCTTCATAAATAGCTCTAATAGCTTCTGATCGTGCACTCCAACGTGTTTCAGACTCCCTCTTCATTGTGATTGGCACAACTCTTTTTAATTCTTCCCAACTAGTTTTTGAAAGAGCGAAAAAAAATACTTTCAACTGTTCCAAAAAACGTGACAACAACTGGATCCTGTTTAGCTGAGTATACTCTTGCTAAGTTTAAGCTGTGGTTGTCACAGTTGATGAACAATGCTCTGTGATTTCTGGCACATATTCGGTGTTGAAGGGCGGATCTATGTCCAGTCATTACAGCAGCATTGTCATAACATTGTGACCGATAGTCGGCTAGAGGTATATTATTAGATTACAGTTTCTTTACGATAACTCTTTCAAGGCTTGTTGCGTCCTTGCAATGTATCTGGATAAAACTTATAAATTATTCGTTGATGGTTTCTTTTTTAGTTTTAAAATCCACATAAATAAATCCGATGACTTGAGAAAGCTTTTCTCGGTGTCTTAGATCGGGTGTTGAGTCAAGTAAGATACCGTAGTACTTGTTTATTCTGATTTCACCCAACAGCTGTTTCCTGACAGTCAATGAAAGTAGGTGGATAAATTCATTTTGGATTTCCTGGATTTTCTCGGGCACGTTGTAAGTGTTTTTCTAACAGTGGATCATACTGATCAAGTTTGATCACAGAGAGACAGAAAAGAGAGGCAGTGTCTGATGTTTCATATAAAAGGAGTCCAACTTGATTTGACATACCGACACAAGCCCGTGAGAGGAGAGACCTTTCCTCCCTCCCCCACTCTACTTCCCCCACAGTGGAATTGGGGAAATAAGATTTTTCTTTTTAAAAAGAGTCACAGCATGCAGCAAAGGGACGTGAATTAACCTTTCTGTAAGCCAGTGGTTCTTAAACGTTGGAGATTCAAGGACCAATTAGCTAAATATAATTATAGTGTGTATATCTTATCTGTTGCAGACGCTCCTTCTATGCAGAAGATTATGTTAGCTATAAGTAGTATACATGTTAGTTAGTATAACTATACTAATATGCTACGTTTTGCGTGCTCCAAAAACAATATTGTATGGCTTTCTTTTGTAAAGAACACATTTCATTTATATTAGTCTCATAGTCTTCTTATTTAATTCTAATTGCTAACTATAAAAAAACTTCAATTCATAAACAGTAGTTTGTATTAAAAGATTGCTATATTAGTTTATTTAGTACGAATGATGTTTTGTTTTTATTGTAAGCAATGCAGAAAATCCACTTTCACAAAGTTTCAAAGGGTAAAAGTATTTTAGAAGCCATCTGAGACAGTTCGGAGCACTCCAAAATTTCATTAAGCCCACTTTCTGATGCAACATATTCAAAGTGGTATCGCTAGTCAGTTCAATGAATTGGTTTAATTACGATGTTGGTCATTTTATTTGATGAGTCAATGTGTGCGAGATTAGGACTGGAAACCCACGAAAAACCACTGAATGTTAAAAATCACCAAAGTAGAATTAAAATTGGCCCTGCATTGATTGAATATGACCAGCCAAATTTATCAACATTTCTTTATTTATTTCAACATTTTTTTCTGGTTTCTCGGTGATTTCGTATAATTGATCAAACATCTCAAAGTTACCTTGAAATAATCTGCTTTTCCAAAGATCAAGCTTTTTCGTAAAAGCAGACACTTTTTCACTGAGAGTAACATAATGTGTCTGCTTTCCTTGCGAGTTGAATTAAGTTTATTGAGTTCTTCAAAAATTTCAGCCAAGTAAGCCAGAACAGCAACCATAAACTATGGTTCAAATGATCAACAAGCTTTGAGTTTTTTTTCAAGAAACTCTCTTAAGTCATCACGTAATTCAAACAGTCTGATAACCAGCGAATTTCAGTATTCATCAGTAACTGTTCATGTTCAAGATTAATATTCGAACATAAGAAATCAAAGAAACGAGAATTTAATGGACGAGCCTTGATAAAATTTAAAAACTATTTAGGCCAGATCAAAAATATATTTTAAGTCTGCTTTAATTCTTTTACTTGCTAGTCTTTCTCGATGAATCATACAGTGCGTAAATTTCATGCTTTGCTCGCGGACCACCAGGCACATCTTCGCGGATCACTTGTTCAGTGGTTGAGAACCACTGCTTTAAGTCACTTCGTTTTCTTGTCTTGGTCATTTTGGTTGCTTTTAGTGTTGCCTCTGTCTGTTCTATTTAAAAAATCACATTGGTCTCTTACTGCTCCCCTAGTTTCACTCCCAGCAACTCACAGTTTTTTTAAAAATTGCCATATGCAATCCTTCATTGTGGATGTGTCATTTATTTATGAGCAGAATGGCGCCCCTAAACGCTCAATGGGGGCGCCAAAATCATGCTTGCCAACTGATTTGTAATGAAGATATTTTCGGAACTCCTAAATTCAATCTTGCAAGCGTATTTGGGATACATTAGTTTACATCAAAATAAAATTAAATAATGAGTTTTAATACTCATTTTGGCGCCCCCTAACGTGGCGCCCGGGGACATATGTCCCCCCCTGCCCCCCCCCCTCGCTACGCCACTGTATCATTGACACGAGTCTGCCTGCAAAATTTCAGCTCGCTATTAAGAGGAAGTGGGTTAAAATTTGATCCGAAGTTTTTTCGACAAACAAGCAAGCAATCAACCAGACACCACGAGTTAATATAAAGTATTTAAAAATAGATCCCTACCCTCTTCAAAAACAAAATAAATAAATGAATAGTAATAATAATAATAATAATAATAATAATAACAATCTAATATTTTTTTACAAGTAATTTTACCCCTGTCATTATTGTAGCCCCACCCTCAATCACCAAAATTAATCCAACTTTCAAACCTTACATCATGCGAGGTCTCCTCGCTACTCCACAGTTGATAACAAAAGTGATTCTTGTACAAGGGCGTAGTCTTGAGGGGGCCACACAGCTTGTTCCCTATAGATCTACACGTGTCCATTAGATCCGTGTAGTTGCTGGAGATTCTTACACCGTGGTGATACTCTGACAACTGTTCGGAATTTGTTGAGACGCTAAAACAAAGGCATTTTGCAGGTACAAACTCTGGTAAATGTTGAAAATTTGATACAACATCAGATTTTAAAATTTCGTAATAATTAGCGGTGTACCAGGTATTGGCTCCGGCTCCGGTAAATTATGAATGCGGCCATTTTTACAAATCCGGCTCTGGTACAATTTTCCCGGACTTTGGCCGGATTTGGCAATAGCACAGAAGCACTTCCGGTTTACTATTTCTCTCCGATGTAAATAAGATTTTAAAAAACAACAACAAACAAACCAAAAAACACACTCATTTTGAATTGTAATGGTGCATTACTTCATGAGTTTGTGGGACTTGAATAAAGTGGTACCTCGGTATACGTCTGCTTTGTTATAAGTACAACTCGGTATACGTCCTGCTTGGACACGAAACATTTTTCTTGGTATAGGACCTATGTTTGCAATACGACCCGCGTGCTAGAACTTGTATGGGGTCGTCTATAAATGATGTCACGCGATTTTGACTCCCCCCCCCCGGTCATTGGTCTTCAAAAAGAGTTAGCCTCCCCCCTAAAAAATGACGTCATAAAATTTCACCACTCCTTTATCCCCACAATAAAAGCCGTATTTCTTATTTGAAAATGAGCATTTTTAAAATCACTCTATTGTCATTTCAGTATGTATTTAGTTAAGTGTAAGGCTGCACTCTAATATCGAGAAGCCATTTGAAACGTCATTAAATAAATTGTTAGCTATCAAAGATTTAAGTTGAACCTTTATTTAAAGTTGCGTGCTTTGAAGTGACGTCACAGTTGTTTAAAACAACAACAAACCCTTCCCCTCGTCACACGTCATCACAAATGTAAGACCTTCCTCCCCCTTAGGTGCGTGACGTCATTTATGGACGGTCCGTATGAGTTAAAATGGCACATCGCACTACACAATGCTCTCTTTAAGCTGCATGGCTGCGCGGCCGCACAGATATCTGGCCGACGCCGCGCTAGAGTTTAGAATTTCCGCGCAGTAAATTTTGTAAAATATGGCACACAAATTGTTTCTGTGCAACTTTGCACTCGATAGTTTTTACTTTGCTGACGGACCAACGGACGTGAAACGGAACATTGATCACGAGTGTCTAGCATGTATTAATAAATGCAAACGGCGCGGTACTAAAGTGTGTGAGTACGGCAGGTGCTACCATTTAGAGAGCAATTCGCGCAATAACTATAAACTGTCGCTGTTGTAGCAAGTTGTAGACGAGCTTCCAATTTGCCAAATGAAAATAATGGGAAAACTAAAAACTGAACTGAAAATTAAAATTACTCAATTAGCATGGTGTGATTATGTATAATGTTTCATCTTGAACCTACGGAACTTAATGTTACTTATTCTAATATAATTATTTTACTTTTCAGTGATTTCATATGAGCATACGTCATGTATATTGTAATTAAATGCAGTAATGAACAGTCCAGTGACCCCTCTCAACTTAGTCCTGTAGTACGTTATTTTGTTTTTTTATTTGTAAATCCGGCTCAGGCTCCGGCCGGATCTCACATCATACATCCGGTAAATCCGGCACCGGCTGGATTTCAAAAAAATAAATCCGGTACACCCCTCGTAAAAATTAGTTAAACTTATTAAGTGGATATGCTCTGAGCGCCTACCAAACAAATGTTGCCTTTGAAGAATTTATAAGTACAAAAAGTAAAATATTATTTTTTTTAAAAAAA
This sequence comes from Ampullaceana balthica, assembly GCA_944989445.1. Classification (NCBI taxonomy): domain Eukaryota; kingdom Metazoa; phylum Mollusca; class Gastropoda; family Lymnaeidae; genus Ampullaceana; species Ampullaceana balthica. The sequence continues at coordinate 938,347 of CALYLW010000071.1, read as the reverse complement.
GATTAAACTATAATATATTTCAAGGGTAATCCATGGTAATATTTATATGAAACTATGGACGCAAACCATGCAGAAAACTATGAACAATTAATGGTAATTTGATTTTAGTAGTACAGGGCATGCACACATTAAGGACGGATTGGTTATTAGTAGTGAATTGCATGTGCAATTATGGCAGTATTTGATATGATTTTGGAAGGGAATATATAATTGTTGCAAGATTTGATATTAGTAATGAAGGACATATAAATTTATGGCAGGATTTAATATTAACACATCAAGTAGCACATGGTCATGATTGGATTTGATATTAGCAGAGAAGGGCGTTTACAAGGTGTGCTCATTATGATCCAAAAATAGTTATATTATTAATGCGTTGTTTAATTTATGATAAACACAAGTTGTTTAATGGTAAGGAATGATGACGATTATTTCCAGCACAAATTGAAATGAATTGAATAAGTTAGACAAATATTGTAAGGCTGTTTCCATATATGTTAGAATATCAAACATCTGATATGGCAGTTTAAACATACAGCTTGAATATCGTTTAGAAATTAAATATTTATATATTATGTATATATGTATGTATGTAGATCATTATTTAACCTAAAAAATATAAACATGAAACGAAAACTTACTTCAATGAAATGCGTGAGAGTTCGTGAATGGTTCCATTGGCCGAATGAATTACAACCGTGTCACGTGGTGTACTGCTCGTCGAGACCAACATTTGTCTTATCACCTGAAGCTCTTCTTGATTAAAATCTACCTCTACTTGCCTGCTCTCATTAAAGCACACATTTGGTGTTCCCTCTCTCGGCCACCAATACATTTCACACGACTCAGTTTTCCCCAGAAAATCGGTTGAAGTGACGTCATGTGAATGTGAGTTAAGGTCGTGTTGAGATTTTAAGAGGTCAGAATCGTGACATCTGAGAAAACCGTTCCAGGGTACAGCTGCTATGGATGCATTGTTGCATAGGGCACAGTAAACGTTCCTGTAATGGAGATCCAAGTGACCCACAGGAACTTTCTGCAAGAACTCGCTGGACACGATAGTTTCACACCTGCAAGAAAGCGCTGTACATGTTAGGTAGATGTGATACGATCGAAACAATATAAGTTCATGAAATAATTTTAAAATAAATAAGTTTCCTTAAAATGAAATATAATGTAAAAAATCAGTTAATTCTAAAAGACATTTTGTTGTCATATTTCAATTAAGCCGTTGCAATTTGATGTGAAAAAAGAAAACAATATATTTGGAAATTCTTTTCACCTAATATAATTATTGATTTCCAATTCAATTGATTAATAATAATAATAACTAATGATTAATTTCAGATAGGTTTAAATAATTTTAATAAGGCATTTCCTTTGATCATAGTCCTAATAAATTTTCGCGTCAAGCAATGTTGAAATTAGTTAATAAATATATTTAATTCAATAAAGTACCCTTTTTTTTACAATTTCAGATTTAAAAATAAATAAATGTCATTTTATTTCAATACTCTAATTTTATAGTTGTAATGTATGTCAAAAGATCTTGATGATTTATTTTTCGCAGTTATTAAACCCGTAATGACATTAAATCTTCTGTGAGATTTGAGTTCTACAATATTCGCAAGACTTCAAATTTATCTCTTCTGCTGGTTTAGCCAAAATTAGATGTAAAATGTTAAAAAATAAAATATTTCTAAATTTGTTGGATTGAAAATACAGATTCGTAGGCATACAATATCCACTTGCGCATTAAGAACTGTGTGGGAAGGCAATGCCTTGCACACATAAGACTATATTTATCGTCAACTGTTAATCGGATCATGGTGGGGAAAATGTGTTAAATTGTGGTTTCGTAAACCGAAGCTGACGCACTCAAGAATTCACCTACCTGCTTTTGATACTTTCGGAGCTGGCATTGTAACCCAGAAATTTGAAACCCCAGAAATCCCCAGATTTATTAGTCATCATCCTGTCCCACGTGACGTCATCAAAACTTCTCATGCATGACGCTATCAGAAGGTTATTCCCCCTGCAAATTATCGTGGAATTGGAAAGCTTGTTAATCTTCCCCGAGGAAGTGTCGTTAATAGTATGCATTGTGCCATCGTAATCATCACAACAGTTCTTGTATACAACGCACGATCTATGAAAAGAGCAGGAAACGCGCCTCGTGTCAGGACAAATGTTCGAGCAGTTCTCTTGCATGTTACAACACATCCCCGGTTTACAGATTTGCTTGAAGTCTTTGGTGGGATCGGAGTTTGTGACAGGAGGTGTGGGAGGTTCTTGCGTACGAGTTGCTCTAGCAAAACGCATTTTAGTCAGGTCTTTTCCCATTATTGTTTTTAAATTAGTTGCTTGCATGTCGCTTGTATCCTTCACATCCATGGACTGAAAGTCGGGGTTTGATTTATTTAAATTTCTGCCACTAAGATGTCTATTTGCATGAATTTTTATATTGTTTATTGGAATCCAACCCGTTGTGGTTGTTGTGATTTGTTTTAGATCTAGGAAATCATTTGACTCTCCGTAGTAATTTCCTAGCCAAAATTTGTTGAAGACATCAACCATTTCATTGTCGTTCTCTAAGCTATCCACCGTGGGCAGTAGATGAGTTAAAGAAGGAAGTGTTAGAAGACATACAGCGGCTAACAGTTTGTGAAGCTGACCAATCATCATTTTCAAGGATATGGAATTCCTGTAAAATTAATTCACTTATATAAACATCAGTAAAATATGTTTGGAAAAAATTCTGTGTAAACACCATCAATAAATAAATAGTACATGCACTAAAAAGTACAGTGGGTCCTCGGGTTATATATATATATATATACTTTAAATTACTGTAGGACAGTGCTATAGAAATTTACCAGTAAATAACATCAACAAGAATTTTAAAAAGAGAAAAGAATTTCCTATTACATGAAAAAAAAATATTTTTTTAAGCTAAAAAAAGATTAAAAAGACGGAATGAAGCAAAATATTATTTATTTTTATATGTTTATGGGGCGCGTTCGTAAACACGAAACAGCGTAAGTTGGGACCGTCGTAACCCGATGAATCCCTGTATACACAATTGTTACTTAATAAGGCAAGAGGATTTTTTCTTTATAAATGCGTTGATTGTTCTTATTCCAAAGTCATCAAATTACTCATTAGGTGTGCACAAAATAAATGGTTTTTTGGAAGTAAAGAGTAACTCATGCTAAAACTGCGACATCAAGAATTTGAGAAACTTCGTAAGAATTGTTTGCTGACAGGTTACAGAGTTCGCACTATTTGGCATTCCTTAAGAGAGATTCGTTTGAAATTATGTGAAGTCACTTTCGACGTTTTGAATTCACACATAAACTCAGCATTTGTTTTGCAGATTATAATTAGTCTATAAAATAAAATAATATGTAAAACACTTTTAATAGATATGTTTCTGGAAAAAAATATTTTTATAAAACGGGTGAGTATCTTTAATTTAGAAATATTTTATATGGCAAACAAATAGAATAGCTGCATTTACTCAAAGCGAGTTGGTAAATTAGCTTTTAACTGAATCAAACATTACACATGTTTTAGTTGTGTACAAATCTTAAATGCATATGTTCAACTCGCCTTGAAATGACAGTGTCAGAGTGATACATTTGCCTTGAAATGACTATATCAGAGTGATACATTTGCCTTGAAATGACTATATCAGAGTGATACATTTGCCTTGAAATGACTATATCAGAGTGATACATTTGCCTTGAAATGACTATATCAGAGTGATACATTTGCCTTGAAATGACTATATCAGAGTGATACATTTGCCTTGAAATGACTATATCAGAGTGATACATTTGCCTTGAAATGACTATATCAGAGTGATACATTTGCCTTGAAATGACTATATCAGAGTGATACATTTGCCTTGAAATGACTATATCAGAGTGATACATTTGCCTTGAAATGACTATATCAGAGTGATACATTTAAATTGAAAAAAAAATGATTGAGCTCCGTTTTTTTAAAATATAAATTTAGCCAGATAAACTTTCTATAAAACGAAAGATTGATATTCAGTTTGTTTGCAGATTGTCAAAAATATATTTGGCAGAAACATCTACCCTGTTGCTGTGTACATATCATTGATATAGGGACTATTTACAAAATATTTTACACTTTTTAAGGCACATTACCTAGAGCAAACATTGATTTCATTTTTTCAAATCAAAATAAATTTAAACATTGCAATGTATTAATAAACAATTTTCATACAGTAGCATAAAGCTTGAAACAAGTAATAAAAACTCGAAATAGTTTTTAAACACAATTTCCAACAAAGAATGTTCGATTTTTAAAGCAATTTCCTTTGGGAATTGCGTTTAAACATTTGAAATGTCTGTGCACTGTTCGAGCTTGTACATGCAACTCCTCCTGAACCATACCAGATAGAGGGTTCGGGTCTTTTGCAAATATGCTAAGGAGGTCCCAAAGATGTGAAACGGCCAAAAAATACCGAAAAGTTTACTGGATTTCCTGGAAAATAAAAAAAACCGATAAAAATATCAGTATTTTGTCATTTTCTCGCCAAACATAAACATAACATCTATCGGGTTGAAACAAACGCCAAACGGTAGCTAAAAATATTTAGAACAATGTTGGAGAAGGAATTTTTGAAAAATCTCTTTTCGTACGACTCCCGTAATCTTAGCAGCAATTTGTTGAAAGCAATTGTATTGTTTAGTTTCAGAATTATTTATTTGAAATGACCTTTAATAAATAGCACCATGCAGGCCTTGGTTTCTGATTTTATTAATTTTTGAAACGAAGTTCTTTCTTCTAACGATCAGTTTTTCCCTCATAAAATTGCACTGTTGGCGACTCACATATATGGCGCTCAGTTGCCCCATTGAGGGGAGCGGTGGGCTAGGTAGCTTTGATAAACTTTTGGAAATCTTTGTCTCTGGTTGCAAAATATGTTTATAGCTTGGTTTGTTAATGTCAGATTGTTGTCAAAGGGATATATTCCTGCCTGGGGGAGCGGGGTGGTGTATATTCTGGCCTAGGTCAATTTACTCCCTGGAGTATATTCTGGCTTCTGGCCCCTGGTATATTGTGGTCTTGGGTTTAATGTGATCAGTTACACCGTGTAGCGGCCAGTGGTAGGACGGGGGCCTCAATCATGGACGCCATGACAGTACAATTGATCGTATTCCCGGGGGGATGGAGGTCTTAAGTAAATTGGCTTTTATACCCCCTGATAGCTAAAATGATAGGGGGGAGGGGGAACCCGCCCATGATGTTGTCAAGTAACCTAGTTTGTTTTACAATGTATATATGGGTTGGACGAGAAAGCCAACGTCCAAAGTTTAATTAAAAGTGTCACCTTAAACAAATAATTAAAACTATTTTTGATGTTTCTTTCTTTTGGGAAATTTAATATCAAACACGAAATTTTTCACCTTAGAAATAAACAACAAAACAGGGGTTGGAATAAATATAAAATGAAAAAGTTCCGTTCAAGAAAAGGCGGGTTGAAGATTGTGGAATAGAATTGATTTGATTTTAGGTCACATAGATTTTTTAAATAATCTGAATCCTATGTTCATTTTCCCCTTTGAATGTAAACTATTATCAACCCGGAGTAGCATTGTTTGAATATTCTTTTACTGTTATGATCACCATGATAAAATATATTCACAATAAACCTCTGATGAGAGAAGTTTTAGCATACGCACAAAAAATTGGGCTGTTAACGATTAATTTAAATTTAAAAGTTATGTTTTGAAAAATTAACGATAAATTAATAGTTAATATCGATTAAAGCCAAAAATTAAATGTTATGGTGTCATAAGTAACATTTATTAAACTTACTTGTCAAAAATCAAAATAACACTGAAATGTCTCCTTTATATGTCATCATTTAACTAACTACGAAAACAGACAATTGTTTTGATAATGTTTGTTTCAAGTGATGAGCTGGTCTTATAGACGATATAACCAACCGGTACATTTGTAAGTGATGGGTCGATTAATCGTAAAAAAATAGTTAAACAAATTAAAGATTAATAGATTAATTAATCGTTAAATTTTGCTGCCCTAAAAATCATCAAACTGCTCCAAAAACAAATACTTTCAAATTGAATCTTGATAGACACTGAGACTCACAAATTTAAATTTATTTTTTTAAAAAAAACTTACCTATTCATATCAACACGTCAACATCCTATAGAGAACTATGAGAAATGTACCACGATCATCAATTATTTGAGCTCTAGACCTTCCGTTAACATAAACAGCCCTAAGCAGCAAGGGAAATCTATCCGCGAATGCCATATCTGGACACATTCATTCTTTGTTCCTTATGGCATTTTTTCAGGTACTGCGCAATCTCTGCTTCTGTTTCCATGACAACGAGTAGATTGAATTTCCCAGTCGGTCTGAAAATGATAATTTAATTATAATCAAGCCGGTACAGTTTAACATTTCTTTCAACTTTCCTTTTCATTTTGATGTCTGTAGTGTAAATAATATTTAGAGGTTGTTTTCTTTTTAGTTTTTTTTCTTCGCCTTTTTTTTAAGCAGTCACGGAAATTTAAGAAACTTGAACAAATAATTTTAAAATGTGTTTCTCTTCAAACGGTTTGTAATCTGAACTGAAAAACTGAAGTCATTGTTAACTTTGCAGCTTTCGTCCTAAAACATTTTTTTTAAAATCCCTAACATGACATTTGTTGAGGCAACACGGTTTTCGTGATCTATCCTTGTAGAGGCATGCTATTATTAAAGAATATAAATTGCAATGTCACGTCTGTTGTGCCTGTCCGTGACGCTACTAATTTTAGAAAGCAGCGCACCAAATTACTGCACCAATGCATCAAAAGGTGTGCAAATTAAAGATGCCCTGTAAAAAAAAATTATATGACGTCATTGTTTTAGCTAATATTTTAATTTTGGAAAAGGATCAATGTAATAAAAAAAATTCGTAAAAAACTAAGTTTTTGACTATAAATCCTTTATGTACGAGACGCAACTAAAAGAATGTTCATTATAATACGCAGCGCAAGAACATCCAAAAATACAAAATTGCAGATGTGTCGTAAAACATGTTTAACATAATGCGGACCGATCAGGAATATGTTTATAAAAAGTGTTGTCAATAAAGTACGCACCTTATTGCGCGACAGAAAAGTTGTTCAATATAATACGCACCGCGACACTCTATCTCAAAAAATAACATGAAACATAGAAATAAATAAAATAATCTAAAATTTCAATAATTTAATTACAGTACATACGATCGATCTGAAATTTTAATACATCATTTTTATCATCGACACGAAACTGCCTGCAAAATGTCAGCTCGCTAGCGTACGTGGAAGTGGGTTAAAATCGATCCAACGTTTTGGCGACAAGCAAGGGTGCAATGGTTCAAGGGTGCAAGCAAGCAGACACCACGAGTTAATATAAAGGATTTAAAAAGAGGATTTGAAGATGGTTAATTATAAAATTAAAAAAACAACCCCTAATATAGAATACTTTGTGTACATTTCAGAAATTGTAATATTTCGTATTTATCAAACAAGGACAAGTTAGTTGGGCTTTTGAAAAAGGTCGGCGCCGTAGGCGCCCTAAAAAATTGCATTTTTTAAAAAATAAATAGCTTTCAGCTGAAAACTTCCGTCGTTTTTTATCACTTTATATGGAATAGGTTTTAAAGAGATGAAAGCTTCTAATCGCATCTATTACATACGCTCCTTTTATGCAGTATGTTAAAACGCTAATTAATGCCTCTGGTAAAATATTTTGAAACTTTCCAATCTCCCTAATTTAACGTTATTGTCGGATACCAAACACATTGCTTGTAAGACATCTATAGAAATGTATGAAGATAAATCCTTATCTTAAATAATAGAATACTAATATGCGATATAAAATTAATAAATATACCAAGTATCTCTTGTATATTAAAATAAATATAAAGCATCTACATTTTGAAAAATGCAAGAATGTAAATTTTATTTAGGATCTGCTTCTGATCAAAGTAACCAATTGCAGAATACCAAGGGGAAGCGAGGACAGCCAAGTTTTTGTATTGCATCGACAATGAAACAATATGTAACAAAAGGATATTTTCATGATGGGACAACGGTCATGACATGAATTATTGTTTTACTTTCTATGTCAAAGAATAAAGCTATAAACTCGTGGATGTGTTAAAATATGATGCTATGAACTCTGAATGAATTTCTATATGAATTGAACACAATTAATCTTTTGAAGGTATCTTGGTAGTTGTCATAGTAAAGAGGCATTAAAACTTCGCTTGATTATTTTATTAACAGTGCATTTTGATGATAATTTATCAACTACGAATAGGCGGGAATATGCTCCTAACAAAGAGTAGCAGCAAGAAACTAATTAATGTTTTCTTTGTCACATTTCAGCTCTTACTTTTACGAATGAAGCATGAAGCATGACAAGTGTAGCTCCTTTAGAGTGATGTTCAGGAAGTACAAGTACTAAGACAAATAACAGCAACACCAGTGTTAAATTAGAGGATTCATTCTTACAACAAGTAGACAGTTTCAACAATTTAAAGGCTTACACATCAAATTTTTTAGAGAATACTTTAAACAATATGAAACATTACTACGTACCTCTCTTTTTAAATCTCTTACATTAACTTCACCGTCTTGTCTCTGTTTCTGTCTGTCGTTGTCCCGTGGAAAAACAGAAGTAAAAATATGACTAACTTCCCGTTATTCTATCGCACTGATTGTACATAGACTTGTGTCACCTAAGAATGCATTTTATCAAAATTTCAGATCGATCGAATGTACCGAAATTAAATTAACGAATTTTTAGTTTATCTCTATGTATCTCTTTGTAGCATATGTAGCCGTCCGCTATTGTTGACCTCAACGGGTCACTGGAGGTTCACTCCATCTCTCTATGACCACATCCCCATGTTTTACAGCACGGACAGTTGAGTCACATTCAGTCTGTAAATGTTTATGCTAGTATGTCGCGCTGGGCGTATTAAATTGAAAATAATAAATACTTCTATGTATGTCTCATATATAAGGGATTTATAGTCAAAAACTTTGATTTATTTGACTGTATAGTAACTGTTGGTTGTTAAAAAGTGTTATCTCTTTAAATAATAATCTTTTGAAAAAAGATATATGTATAACTCTAGAGTGGACTTTAAAGTAACTCTATGATCGACTATGTATTAAGACATTTTAAGACTATGTATTAACTTTTTGTAGAACTGTGTATTGACACACTGGAGATCTATGTATAAGCCGCATCTGCACTTTGCCTGAAGTATTTATAGCTATACAGGAGAATAGTTGACATATTCCTTTAAGGATTTTTCCCCCGGAAAATTCGTCATAGACCTAAGAAAAGAATACTAATTTCCTGTAATATTAAGCAGCCAAATGAGATTTATACCCGTCCTAAATGTCATTGCATGTTCATCTTTCATTGGGCAGTCGCTCTTTTTGATTAAGGTTTAATTACTTTGAACGATTTATCTCAGAGGCGCCCCAAGGGTTAAACGTGATCATTGTTGTTTATAAATGTTTAAATGTGCAACCTGATCTTTCTAACAATACTTTGAGGTTTTCAGTCAGTGCGTACTCATAGGGCAGCGATTACAGAATACTGACAGAAAAAGGTGAGCGAATACAGTAAATAGACAAGAAAAAAAAGGGAACGAATACAATATATTGACAGGAAACGGGAGCGAATACAATATATAGACAGGAAAGGGCAGCAAATACAGTATATAGAAAGAAAAAGGTGGCGAATACAGTAAATATAAAAATTGGTGTAGCAAACATATATAGATAGAAAAGGTAAAGAGAAACAGTATATAGAGGAAAGATGTAGAAAATAAATTATATAGACTAAACAATGTGGCAAAGACTGTTCTTACACATAAAGGGGTAGCAAATACAGCATATAGAGAAAATAAGTATTAAAAGGTATAGTAAATACAGTACTTACAGAATAGGTAAACGGATACCGTATATTGACAAAAAGTGAGAAGTTAACTGGTGTTAACGAGAATAAGAAAGTTGAGTGCTGTTCGCCATTGAGAAAGGTAAATGCTGTTGAGAAAGACCTAAAGCTGCTGTGGTTCTGAGCACGAACACGATCCGCCCCGCCCCCCCCCCAACCCGGATCGTTCGTGTTGGATCAGAGGGAGGGACTGAGCAGCAGGCCAGGGCTGTAGCCCGTAGATGTTGACATACACGTAAAATAACTATTAAAACAAAGTTTATTGCTTCTCCCAGACTTCAAGCCAAAACAACTAATAAACCAGGACGTTGACAGAAGGCAATGTCTAAACCATGACGTCATAAAATTTATAAACAAACAAAATTGAAAAAAAATGGAGATGAGCTTCGTGGGTAATTTATAATGAATTCTTTTAATTGCATTTATTTAAAGAAAACTTCCTTTATTTTCAGGGGCGTAGCATCCATTATCTTTAATGAGCTTGCGTAAAACAATTGATGTATATGCTGTAATGGAAGTAGCTCATATATACAAAGCTATGGATATCAAAATATATGGTTATGTAATAAATTCTGAAATAATGAACGTGATAGAAGTCTTATTGACTTCCTGTATGTAAGTTGTTCTTAGAAAACCCTCCAGGGAAATCCAAAGTTAATAGGCAAAGCTCTTTTTTGAATTATTTTAAATTCATATCAGTCTATTAAACGTGTTTTATTATGTCGATGAGACACATCAATCACATTGCATGGCATCTTTCCGTATGCGAGAGATCATAGATATATCTTTGTCGATTGCAACGCTGATGAGACACATACTTGAGTAGCAGTCTCTTCTGCGTGTCACACACACGAATGCGGTGGAGCAGTATTACCTGGCCTTCCTCTTCTTTGCTTTTTTTTAGTTGTTGCCGCCTTGTTTAGTTCATCGACTCGTAGTGATCCTTGACAATTTCACGTCACGTGGACTCATCCTGTGCCAGGGCCTCCCTGTTTGGGATATCGATATTGGCCGTTTTCAAGTCTCTTCTGCATTTGTCTGTGTATCTGAGACGTGGCCGAACAAACCAACCATTTCCCTGTCGCCAGTTCGCTGTATAGCACGCCCAATCACAAAGATAAACGCTATAACGTAGACACAAAATCCGCTGTCTCATGTCATGTACATGAATCATTAGAGAACGTATGCTTACAATACACTCACCCTTATCTCAATTAAATTAGTTGACTACTTCATACACATATAATGGGATAACTTTCAAATGGCCGAATGAGGACTTATACAGATTTGTCATAATAATAAATATGGGTAAAAAAAAGATTTTTAAAATCCACGTTTTTATAAGTGGACTAAAAAGAAGAAAAATAATTTTAAACTTATAAGTTTAAGTAATTTTATTTAATATGACTAAAAACGTTGGGCGAGTGCTTGGTAATTTGGTATAGAAATTAGGGATTTATAATTTAGAAGGCAAAAGAAAGATCTATAAGTGACAGAATGGGGTGAACTGCATATGTAAAACCTCATAAGCGCCCGCCCCACGTTTTTAGTTATATGAAATTAAAGTACTTGAAGTTATGAGTTTTAAATTATTTTCTTCTTTTTAGTCCACTTATAAAAACGTGTTTTTAAAAAATCTTTTTTACCTCTATTTATTTTATTCTTTTTAGTCTAAGTGTATGCTATGTTGAGTTTTGTCGCTCCCTTTTGATTATTGAAGTATTGATTACGGGTATGTTCAATTTAATACGAATTATTGATTATTGAAGTATTGATTATGTTCAAGATAATACGCATCCCGTGACAAACATTTACAGAATGAAGGTTACTGAACTATCCTTGCTGTTAAACACGGGGATGTGATCATGGATGGCTGGATGAACTCCGGTGGCACGTGAATGTCTACAATAGCAGACAGATACAGATGCTCATCATCATCATCATCAGTCCCGTGACCGTTGCGGTCGTTGGGGGGGGGGCGCATGGACACATCAACAGATAGCGATCTCCACATTTGCCTATTTTGAGCGGCGGCCAAGAAATTATGCAATTTCATCCCTGTCCATTCCTTTATGTTGTCCAGCCAGCTTTTCCGTTGTCGACATCTTCACCGGCCCCCTTCTACAGTGCCTAGAAGGATAATTTTTGTCAGGGCATCGTGTCACAGTACATGACCGAACCATGCCATCTTGGGTCTCTTAATTGTTGTTATGATGGTTTCTTGATGACCCGCAATAGAGTTTATTCTGTCCCAGACATATTCATTGGTCTTATATTCTAAATAGTAGATCTGGAGAATTTTCCTCATGCATTTGTGCTCGTTAGTGGCGGCTAATTAAAACTTGTGAACGCTACTTCACTAGCCCCATAGTCCACCATAAACTTGAAAGGGGGTTATTATTATTATTATTATTATTATTATTTGTTTTCAAATGCCTGCAGCTCGCTTTCAGTGGCTGCCATAAGTGATGCTTTACAGATAGAGGCTGCCATACAGATGCTACATAGAGATAAACTAAGGAAATGCATTAATTTAATTACGGTATATTCGATAGATCTGAAATTTTTACACAATGCATTGTCTTCCAAGATGTATCTGTGGTAAAATTTTGAGATCTCTAGCACCATCAGAAGTGGTTTAATTTTACGTTGGAAAAATTTGAAATTTTGCGGACAGACAGACAGGAACGAAAGCAAGGTAATAAAAACGTGGTAAAAATAAATAAAGAATGTATTTTTATAAATAAACAAACTACAAAAAAGGAAGCGTGCTTTTAAGTATAATAAACCACTGTTCAGAAAATTAGTTCAGTGTTAAATGTTTCTTCCGCGTCTGTTACTTACGAGATCACATTTCACGAGATCATGTTATGTAAACATTTAGTCAAGTTTCACGAGATCAAGTTATGTAAACATTTAGTCAAGTTTCAAGAGATCATGATGATTTCTTTACATACGACACATCGTTTATTTTTTAAATTATTTTTAAAATGACAAATTGTTTGCTATTATACATTTGATTGCCTATGGATTTACTTGTAAGTTTATTTTCTGAAGGCGATGTGACATATATGTGTTAATAAACTATTATAAATTCATTTTTCCTAAAAGTATTGTAATATTTACAAATAAAAAGGACAGGAACATGTTTTAAATTTTTTTAAAAATATTTAACTTTAAAGTAGGTGACGAGATACTGGTGTTAATATTGGAACAATCTTTCAAAGGAATGTAAAAATATCCAATTTAACTACAACACCTAATTAAATGGAGAAAAAATATTTTTAAAATCTTTTTTTTAAAAGGACACGCTTTTATTTGCATATAGAAAGTGCACTAAAAAGAAGAAAATAAAAATTTTCAATCCGTGAACCTATCGACTGCACATAAAAGCGTGGGGCGCCCATCACACTCATTTCTTATTGCAACTACTCTTTTGCATATAGATAAATTTTTCTAATTAATATGATAGTAGCATGTATATGATCAAAGTTGTGAAACTTTAAATGTTTATTAATATTCATATAAATTTGTATTTATGTTTCGCAGCTTTGTACATGATTGCGAGTTGTGATGAGGGCCCCACGCTTTTATGTGCAGTCGATAGGTTCACGGATTGAAAATTTTTATTTTCTTCTTTTTAGTGCACTTTCTTTATGTAAATAAAAGCGTGTCCTTTTAAAAAAAGATTTTTTTAATATTTTATTTTCTAATTTTTAGTAACACAATTTTTAATCAATTTTTTGACATAATCAACTCAATTAAATTAGTCAAACTTCGTTGTCTATAACTTAAATGTGATAGTGGTAAAAAGATAGATTATTAATTACAAATTTATGTATTTAAAAAATAACAGTTTCCCCAACTGAAAATTGAACCCAGTACCTCCAGGTCGAAAATCCATTAAGCTAACAATTGGGCCAACCAGGCTACACAAATACCAGTTGTTCCTCTTGTATTATCATGTCAATTTAGATTTAGTTTCGAATTACTGAGCTGTTTAACACCTGGAATGTCGTCATCCATGGCTGGTTGTGAACTCCGGTGACATTCACGTGAAAGTCAAGAATAGCACGGATACAGTATTATATATAAAGATACACGTAAAAATGCATTTATTTAATTACGGTACATTCGATCGATCTGAAATTTTGATACAATGTATTGTCATCCAAGATCTATCTGTGGTAAAATTTTTGAGATCTCCAGGACCATCAGAAGTGGTTTAATTTTACGTTACAAGATTTGACGGATACAACATACAAACAGTGTGAGTTAAATAAAAGCTTGTAAAATAGAAATAATGAGCGCAAGTCTTTAACAAAAATTAACCTTATAAGAAAGAATTATTTGTAGAAAAAAGTAATTTTAAAACAAAGATGCTTCAGTTAGGTTGATATGTGCTACTGTTTTATATCAAATGTGTCAATGTACTCAGTCAGTTTATTAATTTGTTCTTTACAAAGATTATATCTTGTGTACTACTGACATATCTTGTGTACTACTGACATATCTTGTGTACTACTGACATATCTTGTGTACTACTGACATATCTTGTGTACTACTGACATATCTTGTGTACTACTGACATATCAAGCCCGTAGTGATTTGATTTAAGAGCATAGAGACGCATTCTGGGAGTCATTTTGTCTGATTCCATCTTACTAATGAAATTTGGATTTTGCTGCCGGTTATTTTCGGAACGTTAATGAAACATGATTGAAAGTAAACATCGCTGCAGGACAATCAGACATGATTGAAAGTAAGGATCGCCTCAGGAAAATCAGAAATGATTGAAAGTCTAAAATTTGAACATCGTATTTTTCCTAAACTAATTTAACGAATTGGGATTTTACGTCTAACATGGCCGAAGGGTAATATACAGGACCGCCAAAGCCAGTTCATCGTTGAATAAAGGTTGAGAAACTTATAAAAACTTGAGTTGATGACGCCTTCGTCTGAACACATGGACGGTTTATTTTAGAAGTTGAATTGTAGAACTGCTATTAAAATTGTTTCTGTAAAGTCTTTTTTACATATTTGTTTACAATAGGAGATGAAATTATTTTCTCATCGGGTTTTAATCTGTGTTGGAAATTCAGAAAGTTTGTGTGCAGATTAATTTACTCGATGACATAATTTTCGAAATAAAATTCATTCAAACTTTGATTTGAGTTGAACAAAATCAGAGATTCACGATTTGTATTAAAAACATAGATGGCTATTTATACTGATGCTGGCAAAAGTGTGTTTCTGTAAAGTATCTTATAAATAGATATGAATGAAGCGTATTGACTCAATAGAGGGTATACTTTTAATCGCACACACAAATATGTCACTGCCGTGTCATAGAAACTCGTCGACATCGTGTCCTCTGCAAGATTCAGTGATCGATGTTCACTATAAAAGTTTAGGTCAGCAGTGAAATGGTGACCACATTATCGAATGAAACTGAGAAGTTTTGAATGTCGATCAAACAAAAGGCTGATATGTCTTCAACGGTGTAACATTTACACAAAGTTTATAGTAAGCCAAAGGCGACACAACCATGGAAGTTTTTTTTATTGTTAATTTTAATGTCGGAGTCATTCTTATCCTAAGTAGTCTCCCCTTGCATGCGTCAACAAAATCTGACGTCATCGGAAACGGACACAATCTATCATATGGCACCAAACCAGAGGAATATCTAAAAGATGTTCTGACCAATGACATTTTAACACTTTGTAATAAAATTTTATTTACACTTGTTGCGGAGAATGCTGACAAAATAGGAAACATAAATTCTGACCAACATACACACGCGCTACAAATCTGTATATTTTGTTTTGATGCCAGACAAGAGTATTTTGCGATCTTAATAAAATTTAAACTCAATGACCTGCTGAAGAATATTAAGAACTTGACTTTTAGTACAGTTATCGTGGTTTCTTTATCACTGTACGGTACCTGTGATTACAGGAACTCTTGTTTGGGCGTTGATATGTTGACTAACTTGTGCCATGTAGCACTGACAGTCAACGTAACATCTAAGGCGTTTATCTATTGTTATTTGGCGTCAACTACTTCTGAAATGCGCTGGAAGGTAAAAGTTGTTACTTTAAACTGCCCCAACAGTACCTCAACGTTCGTGTCGTGCATTGGTGACACTGAACATATGACATTGGATTTAGACATTTCAAAGACGTTTCTGATTGACTTATGGAACTATTGGAACAAAACTAGTTTGGAGAATTTGAAACATGGGTAGATATAACTTTAGACGGATAATTATTTTGGAACTTGTTCATTTTATTCATTCGCTTTAACTTAAAACTATTCGTAACTTGAGGACTGGACAATAGAATTGAGTTGAAAATAAAACATACTCGTTTTTCATACCTCATAAATGGCACTTCTTAAAAAGCAAATTAAATTAAATTGTTTCGTTAGCCGTATGAATTAAGGTGGAGGAGGGGGAAAGTTTGCAATCTAAGACGCAATAGATGTTTGACTCAGCAGAAAGTAAATCACAGATACCAACCGTTTTATTTCAGATGCGTTGTATGCTGTGAGAACTCTGCTATCAAACACATGAGTTATCCTGCATTGAACACCATACACACAAAAAAACTTGTAAGTCACAAACTTGTAAAATATGTCATGAGAGTTATCGATTTTGTCTTATTTCCTGAAAATGGATTTTTAAAACTATGTTTTAAAAAATCGTTCAATTTACTTTAAAAGAGGTAGATAACGTTTGATAGAAATGTGATAAAGTGTCAATAAAATGTGATAAAGTGTCAATAAAATGTGATAAAGTGTAAATAAAATGTGATTAAGTGTCAATAAAATGTGATTAAGTGTAAATAAAATGTGATAAAGTGTAAATAAAATGTGATTAAGTGTCAATAAAATGTGATTAAGTGTAAATAAAATGTGATAAAGTGTAAATAAAATGTGATTAAGTGTAAATAAAATGTGATTAAGTGTAAATAAAATGTGATTAAGTGTAAATAAAATGTGATTAAGTGTAAATAAAATGTGATTAAGTGTAAATAAAATGTGATTAAGTGTAAATAAAATGTGATTAAGTGTAAATAAAATGTGATAAAGTGTAAATAAAATGTGATTAAGTGTAAATAAAATGTGATTAAGTGTAAATAAAATGTGATTAAGTGTAAATAAAATGTGATTAAGTGTAAATAAAATGTGATTAAGTGTAAATAAAATGTGATTAAGTGTAAATAAAATGCAAAAACAGAACTCCAAATGTCATAATTATTTTTAAATAATATGAAAAATGAAACCGTAGTAGATCTCTCTCTTTAGTCTCATAATTATAATCATAGCACGTATTTTATCAACATTTTCAAAATTTTATTTTTTTAATTTTAAAATCAAGTTAACAATTGTTATAAATATTGGTCAATATTCCTCATAGACGCAGAAACGAGACATCAACTTCAGACAAAATGACCCAAGAAAAACTTTAACCAAAAGATCTAACTTCACAGAAAGATGGTTCTCAAGTAATGAAACCAGAGAAATCAACACGAAGAATGGAGATACTCTAAAAGATATCAATGAGGAAATGAGGCTCCCGTCTTCTAAATCTGTCTGCAATGGATCAGATGAGATGATCGTAAAAGGTAAATCTCTGTTATTATCAACAATTTTAAAAAGCTTATAACCGAAGCTTTGATTTAAAAGCCAGTAATTTCATTGCCTACATTTTGTTATTAATATAAAACAATAAGATTGATCTGGTGAGTTATAAACTCTTTCTCTGAATGCGAATGTGTATGAAGAAGGAAGACTTCGTTGTGCTTTTTGGGACAAGTGTGTTATCATTTTAAATTTCGATTTGTTAAATTTTTTATGCTTAGATGAGATAAGCTGGGTTTATAAGTAAAAAGTTAAATACTCTTGTTGATTGCATTATGTCATTCTCTAAACGGCAGAAAAGAAAAAGGGCAAGAAAAGTTCATTGTTCACGAAGGACTTTCAGCTATGATTTAAATATAATATTATCTCTACAAGAGAATAAAACTGATGACTTTAAGTTTGGAAAGCACAGAAAAAATAGGAATAAAAATATAAAATGATAATTATAATTAGATGTTAATTTACTTTTAAAACCATCTTATTGATTGATAAAGATTTTTTTTTCCTTCAGATCAGTGCTTCAACGTCTCTTTCAGTATCACCATTGCGAGGACATTTTTGTTCACAGTGACACCATGTTTTCGAGGTGGATATGAGGACCAAGTCGTTAGCTACAATAACTTAACTGAGCAGATGTATACGGGGACTCTGTCCAACACTACTCTCTGCATCAAACTACATTCAAAGGTTATGCTTTTTCTGCATTTAGTAAATGAATTAGTAGGCAAAGAAAACCTTGTGAAATGACTGAGTTCAAATGATCAGGGTTTGCAATAAAAATTATTTTAAAAAACTGTTAACTTCTAAATTAACAATATATCTTTCATTTTTATTTTATTTTATTTTTATTTTATTTTTTGTGTCCCATAACCTTGTGGTCGTAGGGGGTTCTAATGTTTCCATTAAAGCTTTCTCGGGGCTTGGTACACTGGCGGCGCCCATCTCCTCTCCAGAGGAGCGGAGGACTTTTATTAGCAATAGTCATTCATCCACATTTTTATTGTAGCCTTAACGTGGGATAGATCCCACGCCCCTCAGCTTGTGAGGCGAGCGCACTATTGATTTCGCAATCAAGCCGCCCTTTTATTATCTGTTATTTCGATTTCTTAAATTGTTTCCAGGAAAGTGATGGGGACGAGCCCATCAAGCTGACGTCATTCATTCATCTTCACTGTGCGGAGGTTGACGAATATGTTCGTGACGTAACCGCAACGAACACGACAGAGAACAACGATCATTGCCTGTCAGCAGAGTTTCAGCGCTACAGTGTGTATGTCAACCTGGGCTTAGACGCTTTGACCTTTGCGGTGAAGGCAGTAACCTACCCGGTGGTCATAGAGAGCACAGTCTGCATTCTAAGGGAGGTAATATTTAAAATTTAAAAAAAAAGAAACCGAAGTTATGAGTAACCACATTAAAAAGTTGTTGTTTTTTTTTAATTTCCAAGGTATCAAAGCTAAAGGATTAGTTTTTATATATGTGTATTGAAAAATTCACAATAATCTCGAAAACAAAATATTTTGTAGAAAAAAATACTCTAACTTAATAAAACACACACACACACAACAGCGATGGAAAACAAATTAAAGGGTTGTCGTTGCATATACTAATGTGCCGAACGTATGTTAACACGAGTCACAATGCGGTGCAATGCACTTCAAACTTTGTAAATTGTTGTACAGGCAGAGAGAAAAGCTTGTTGCACAGAATACACCCAGTCATGGAAGGACGGAAACCTGCTTAAAGAATTCCATTATCATCTCATCGCTTGGATTTACAGATCACTCTCTGTGTTTTCCATCATGGGACTTTTATGTCGCCTGACTCTACAAAACATTGTCCCCTCCTATAGGACTTACCCAGGAAAGGTAAAAATTTGAGTTTTACAAGAAGGTACTCAATAGACATTTCCTGTAGTGAAGTAGGGAGTTGTAATGTGGAAAGTCAATGTTTCTTTTTCTTTTTAAACGACATATTTGTTTAGTTTCTAGGTGCAGACGAAATAGTTAGATCATAGGCCTGTACGTCCGTCTGAAACGAAACTTAGGCAATAAGTTATTAGGCAATAAGTTATTAGGCAATAAGTTATTAGGCAATAAGTTATTAGGCAATAAGGTATTAGGCAATAAGTTATTAGGCAATAATTTATTAGGCAATAAGTTATTAAGCAATAAGTTATTAAGCAATAAGTTATTAGGCAATAAGTTATTAGGCAATAAGTTATTAAGCAATAAGTTATTAGGCAATAAGTTATTAGGCAATAAGTTATTAGGCAATAAGTTATTAGGCAATAAGTTATTAGGCAATAAGTTATTAGGCAATAAGTTATTAGGAAAATTTCAATAATAGCAGAGTCAAATGCGGTGTAAACGAATTTTGGAAAAATTCTTTGATGGGTTTATTATAAGTTAGGTTATGATGGACGATGCATTATAGTTCATGAGAAGTTAATTAATTTGATATTAGGTGTGATTTCAGCTATTTTTAAATCGTAGAGTTATCATTAGCACAGCCTGAGGAAATAAAGTCAGGGATCGGTTAGATAAACTATAGATGGATATATGAGAGGTAAGCCATAGAGAAGTATAGGAATAAAAAGGTTAAAATATAGAAAATAAGAGAACATGAAGAGCACCCTTTAGAAAATGTACGGCCAGGGGGCAAACTATAGAAAAAAGTTAAGGATAAAAGATTAGAGTATACACATTATCGGGTCGGTGAAATAAAAACTATAAAGATGGGGAGGGTAACTATAAAGATGGGGAGGGTAATTATGAAGATGGGGAGGGTAAACTATAAAGATGGGGAGGGTAACTATAAAGATGGGGAGGGTAACTATAAAGATGGGGAGGGTAACTATAAAGATGGGGATGGTAAACTATAAAGATGGGGAGGGTAACTATAAAGATGGGGAGAGTACACTATAAAGATGGGGAGGGTAACTATAAAGATGGGGAGAGAAACTATAAAGATGGGGAGTATAACTATAAAGATGGGGAGGGAAACTATAAAGATGGGGAGGGTAACTATAAAGATTGGGAGGGTAACTATATAGATTGGGAGGGTAACTATAAAGATTGGGAGGGTAAACTATAAAGATGGGGAGGGAAACTATAAAGATGGGCAGGGTAACTATAAAGATGGGGAGGGTAAACTATAAAGCTGGGGAGAGTAAAATATAACGCTGGGGAGGGTGAACTACAACAAATGAATGAATTTATCTAAATTAAAACACGCTTACCATACGAAATATTTATTTTAAAAGAAGAGAGACACACACAACGCTGCTTTAGCTGTGACAGGATACTGTTTTAAGCAATTAATTCTTTTTTGTCCCATAAAAAACATCACACAAGCTAATTTGTTTAAAGCTATTATAACAACGTTTTAGGTACCAGATCATACAAGCTAATTTATATAAATCTATCAATGTCTTAGATACAATTCAGCGAATATCTAGCCAAGAGTCATCAGGTCATACAATCTAATTTATTTGAAACTATTCATGTCAGATACAATTCAGCTTGTGTCTTGCCCTACTTTTCTCAAACGTTTTCCTCCTGGTTGGCGATGTTCTTGAGGCCAAATCCCTGGGATGTAAGATCGTGGCCGTGCTTAAGCACTTTGCCTTTCTTGCAAGTCTTTTCTGGATGAACGTCAACGCCTATGAGATATGGAGGACATTCCGCCACTGGAGTCATCAGGTACACCTGACCTGTCATCAGCGATTGACAGGAAATACGTTACCGGAAATTTGTAGTTTTTATTAGTTTTTAATACCTATAAAAAGTCTCGAAAAAATCAAATCAAATTTTTAAACATGAATAAAGTTTGTAGCAAAAATCAAAAATTTTAAAATTGATTGAAAACTGGGTATCTTGAAATAATCAAATTAACTTTTATTGATTTCTCTAGAGCAGTGCTTCTCAAAGTGGTGGTCCGCGGACCGTTGTCGGTCCGCGGGCCATCCGATGGTGGTCACAGAAGTTACCAAGAGAGGACATTTCGATACCCCGTCAGTAAAGGGAAAAATAGTTCACCGGTCCCTGGTGCAATGAAAAAAGTCTTGCCGGTTCGCCACACTAAAACGTTTGAGAAGCACTGCTCTAGAGTACAAGTATAATTGTAAATTCCCAATATCTTCAAAGTTATGACATTTCTTGCCACAGGTTTCGTCTAAAGGAAATCAATGCCTCGTACTATCAAGTGTGTACACCATGGGCGTGACTACAATCATCGTCACCTCTGCGCTGCTGGTAGATCATCTGATGCCCGACTCTGATGCTGCCCCAATGTATGGCTACAAATATTGTTGGCTGAACGGAAAGTACCCAATCGCCATTTTCTTCGGATGTCCTAGTGGTGTGATCAGTCTGGTCAACTGCGTGTTTGTTGTTTTGACGCTTGGGGTGAGTTCGAGTGGTAGATAACAGTGGATCTAAGGTTGTAGATGACAGTGGCTCTAAGGTTGTAGATGACAGGGGCTATAAGGTTGTATATAACAGTGGCTATAAGGTAGTTTGAAATATACAGACCTTACTAAGCCAACAAATATTGTACACATTTGAGAACCCTTTAATTGCTTGTGAATCACCAATTTTAAAATAGTGTTATCGTACTTAGAAGACACTAGTCACTTTTCTGTGTGGTACCCGCCATAACATCTTGTGAGGCCATGGTGCCCGGGTGAAACCGTAACGGATTCTGCCCTTGTGGCTTTTTCCGGATTTATAAATAGATGAATAATTTTTAAAAATTATTATTTGTATTTGTTTGGCCTTATTCGTTTGTTTCTAGCAATGATAGATTTTTAACATGAACTTTGCGTCATTATGTTTATGTTCATTGAGTCTCGTATTACGTCGCTAGATACATCCAGTAATATTGCTGTGTAAATATGTACCTTTTATTTTTTCTTGCAGTTAATGCAAGCACTCTAAGTGTTTTATCTTGTGGAAAGTAAGCGATTTTAAACACGTTTTAATACTTGGTTCTATTCCGCAACAGGGCCTTCGGCGCCAGAGAACAGCCTTGCAAGAGTTCGAGCAGGCTCAACGGGCGACAGCAACTGACGTCAGCATAGTCCTCAAGATCGTCGCCCTTGTCGGAGTCACGTGGTTGCTGGCACTCGTAGCCGCGGTCGTCGACGTCCCGGCTGTGTACGTCATTCACGCCCTCTGCAACGCCTCCCTGGGGCTGCTGATATCCGTGGTGATGGTGATCAACAAGCGGGTGTTGGCGGCGGTCAGAGTACGGTTTGCGTGTTGTTAACATCAGCTGGACGCAATGAATGTCCATATAAGATGCTGGTCTATGACGGCGGCAGAGTATCAACATCTCACGTACGAAATTGGCGAAACATAGCTTCAAGTTAAACACATTTTAAAATCCTTTAATTAACTCGTGGTTTCTGTTTGGTTGATTGTTTGCTTGCTTGCTCGTCGCCAAAACTTTGGATCGATTTTTAACCCATTTCCTCGTAAGCTAGAGAGCTGAAATTTTGAAGGCAGTTTTGTACCGATGATAAAAACAATGTATCAAAATTTCAGATCGATCGCAAGTTTTGTAATTAAATTATTTAATTTTTAGATTATTTTATTTTATCTCTATGTATCATGTTAAATTTTTTGCTATAGTGTCGCGGTGCGTATTATATTGAACGACCTTTCCTGTCGCGCAATAAGGTGCGTATTTTATTGACAACACTTTTTGTAAACATATTCGTGATCGGTGCGCATTATATTAAACATGTTTTACGACACAACTGCAATTTTGTATTTTTTGATGGTCTTGCGCTGCGTATTATAATGAACATTCTTTTAGTTATGTCTCGTTCATAACGGATTTATAGTCAAAAACTTTTTTTTAACGGGTTTTTATATTTTGAAAATACTTGGTCCGACATGCGGCGTAGCAAATGCTGCTGAACTGCTCATACATAGTGCAAAGAAAGGGAGAAAAGAGTGGGCACAAACCTCCAGCGGTGCCCATTATGGTAGTTGTTTTGGAGCATTACTTCATTTCGTTCTATATAGAGCGTCTCATTTCGGTGCACATAGTTAGTGCGGCTCGGTGCTGGTGTGCAGCATCTTGCTTGCTCTTGTTTCTGGCGTAATACTTATACATTAGGGATGTTATCGATTAATTTAAATTTAAGGGTTAACTTTTGAAAAATTATCGATTAATTAATCGATAATTTCGATTAAAGCCAAAAATAAAAAAATTTGACGTCATTAAACTGAACATTTCTTACGGACATTGAAAATTGAGAATATTTTGAACTAAATTTTATGACAATGTGTTGATACTTGATCGAATTTTTGTGCTGAAGGTGGTACGAAAGCGATGAATTTGATCCTTTAAAAGATAATTGTTTATGACAGTGAACACAGTAAACTTTTTCACCATCTTCGACTTTGCCATCCGCAGTTAGCTTAAAAACAAAATTTTGTCTCAATTTTCTAGTTATATGTTTAAATTTAACTGCGTTGATGCTGTCAGACATTTTTTAGTTGACGTCTGCAGGTCCACATAGATTCATAAAATAAATTATAATATTACGCGGGAGAAGTTTGTCCGTAAAAAATATATAACTCATCATCAATTATTAATAATTAATTATTTAATTTAAAAAAAATTAAAAATATTATAAATATTTTCTTTAATTTTAATCGAATTTTTATCGATTAAAATAATTTTAATCGATACAAATTTTGAACGATTAATCGAGAAATTAATCGTTAATTTCCGCCGCCCTATTATACATAGATACTCTATTAATGTGAGAATTATGCGCATTTACAATACATATCTTTCTACATCATGCCCATATGTGTCTAGAGAAGAGGACTTTTTAACACAATGTATGGGATGATGAGTTTTAATAGTGTTTGCGTCACTGAGCCCATGCAAAACTTATCTTATCTTATCTGTTTCAGACGCTCCTTCTATACAGAAGATTATTGCGTCCTAGGCTTATCTATGGTTTGTGTTTAGTCCTGCATTCTTATCAGAGTTTTAAATATTGATAAAGTGTTGGCTTTCCTGGTTTCTTCAGGCAACCCATTCCACGCCCGAATATTCCGGACGAGAAAAACGAAAATTTGTATGAGTTTGTTCTTGCATACGGAATAAGAAAGGTGTTTTTATCCTTATGTCTATCTGAGGGTTGACTTAACGCTGTCGAGATTAATTAAGATCCAGATTCAAAAATTTCCTTTTATCTTCTTTAATTACTTAATGTGCATATAGATGACTAATTCCTCCTTCCTAAAAAATGCTTGAAATTTTGTGTTCTTAAAATGATATTGGGGGGGGGGTGGTCGAATCCATGTGAAGGCAAGGATTCCTTCCCGGGGCCTATGGCGTCCCTGAGTCACCCAGCTCCGGATGGGTACCTAACACTAGTTAGGCGCCAAGGCAATGCGTGGAACCATCAGCCGTGGCCTGCGAACGCCGCATCACTTGCCAACAGTTCATCCGTCATGGTCTGTGGAAGCAATTATCCTCTGCATAGAAGGAGCGTCTGTATAGATAAGATAAGATCAGTTATAGTTTTCATGTGCCCAGACATGGTATCTAATTGTTGAAAATAATATGTAAAACATATATATATTAATTATATATTTATTTAGTATTATTTTTTATTTTTATAGTGATTCATCATTGATAAAACTATAATTACCTATAAATATTGGAGTAAATGAAATATATAATTTATGAATAATTGATAAGAAAATAGCTCAAAAGATTTATTTAAAGACATTTCATAAACAAATACATGCAAACGATTGAAAAAGTAATATATAACAAAGTTCCATCATATTTCAGACAAAACTCATATTGAACACACACAGATATTCACACTAAGATGTAAAAAAATATAGATAAAATCAAATACCCAGTAGATGTCGTGTGACTGTCGATACCCAGTAGATGTCGTGTGACTGTCAATACCCAGTAGATGTCGTGTGACTGTCAATAGCCAGTAGATGTCGTGTGACTGTCAATACCCAGTAGATGTCGTGTGACTGTCGATACCCAGTAGATGTCGTGTGACTGTCGATACCCAGTAGATGTCGTGTGACTGTCAATACCCAGTAGATGTCGTGTGACTGTCAATACCCAGTAGATGTCGTGTGACTGTCAATACCCAGTAGATGTCGTGTGACTGTCAATACCCAGTAGATGTCGTGAGACTGTCAATACCCAGTAGATGTCGTGTGACTGTCAATACCCAGTAGATGTCGTGTGACATCTTTTAAAATAAATATTTTGCATGGTAAGCGTGTTTTAAATTAGATAAATTTATTCATTTGTTGTAGTTTACCCTCCCCAGCTTTATAGTTTACCATCCCCAGCTTTATAGTTTACTCTCCCCAGCTTTATAGTTTACCCTCCCCAGCTTTATAGTTTACTCTCCTCAAGCTTTATAGTTTACTCTCACAAGCTTTATAGTTTACCCTCCCCAGCTTTATAGTTTACTCTCCCCAGCTTTATAGTTTACCCTGCCCCAGCTTTATAGTTTACTCTCCTCAAGCTTTATAGTTTACTCTCCCAAGCTTTATAGTTTACCCTCCCTCAGCTTTATAGTTTGCTCTCCCTAGCTTTATAGTTTACTCTCCCCAGCTTTATAGTTTACTCTCCCCAGCTTTATAGTTACCCTCCCCGTCTTTATAGTTTAGCTAAGCGACTCGATTATGTCTATACTTTACTCTTTTATCCTTAACTTTTTTCTATAGTTTTTCCCCCTGGCCCTAACTTTTCTAAAGGCTGCTCTTCGTGTTCTCATATTTTTCTATACTTAAACCTTTTTATTCCTATCCTTCTCTATTGTTTACCTCTCATATATCCATCTATAGTTTATCTAACCGATCTCTGTCATTATTTCCTCAGGCTTTGCTGATGATAACTCTACCATGTAATAAAATATTTTTTAAAAATCTTTTTATAAAAAACGAAACGCTTTTATTTACATATAGAAAGGACACTAAAAGAAGAAAATAAAAATTTTTAATCCGACTGGACATTAAAAAAAAAGTAGCTGCGGTGAATTCCAATTAATCTCTACTTGACTAAACGGATTTCACCGCAGTTAATGTTTTTTTATTCTTTATTTATATTCGTTTCATTTGTGTACTACTTGTTCGTTGAGGAAGTATCTTTGCCGAAACGTTCGCTGTTGTGTTACGTCCTGTCAGGCTTACTAATACCCTGTTTAAATGTTATACATTTACTGACTGAAACATGTGGGTAGTAGATTTAGTAGGACGTGTTTTTCTTATCAATGACAAAGGACATTGATGAAATTTTAGCCCCTCGTCCACCGACCAACAACCACATAGACATCATTGTGATTGCGACGCAGGGCATTCATCATTAAATAGAATTTTAAAAAAAACAAAAATAATTTACATTAATTTTTAATGTTCTGCTTCTGTCCGTCTGTTTTCATAATTACAATTTCGTGGACATTTGAAATAATTTTTTTTAGCTCCAATATTTAAAGGATAAACATCAGATGTTGGGTATTTATTTAATCATGTTTCATGTGTTTGACGTAACTGAAGTATAAGCGTTAGTTCATTAACTGAGAAGCTGGTTCTATGGTAACACGTAAAGCTATCAACTTATCAAACCTATGCACACACACACACACACACACACACAATTAATTAATAGCAAATAATTATCATAGATATTGGTGGCACCATCAGTTAAATTACTAAACTAAGAAACACTAGAGGATTCAAGTGCAAAAAGTTAAGTAGCAATAACACGTAAGACATTAAAATTAAAATTGGAAATACGACACAGCAACAATAAAAAAACTAATAATAAAAAGTCGAATGAGTTAAAGCGCAATTTTTTGTAACAAAACCTCTTTCAAAGTCACAAAAATTCATATTTTTTATCCAAAATGTAAGAAAATAGTTGTTGTTTTTTCCTGAGCTATATTCATATTTACAGCAATAAGAAAAAACTATTACATTAACAAAAAAACAAAAAACTCAAAATGAAACATCAGAGCTCAATATACATTGTCACCCATTAAAGAAAATTATCCAAAAATTGAACTGTTTACATTGCAACTGGAAGCCATACTATGTATTGCAACCAGAAACTATTTAAATACTATCCAAAATTGCTTTTAATTTTAGTGCCAAGTTTAGCAGCTTTCAAATTAGACTCTATAATGTCTATAATATTATTTGTAGTAGCAATATTATCAGTTGCACAAGGCAATTTTGCGGTGAAAACACGTTGAGTTGAAACAAAGAATTTCCGACTTTTTTATTCAAGGGAAATCATTCTAGATTATATTAAAAGTAATTTCGAATCAATTATTCGGAAAGTGAAGAAAACAATCCCTCTCTATTAATTACTGCTAAAATTATAAGAGTCGAACAAAAAGGGATTTTTGAAGAATTCTTTCTCCAGGTTCAGGAGTAGTTGTTTGTGCAAGCTCGAACAGACATCCATACTGGCCAGATTTTTAAAACCTATAAGACCAGTTTCCCCATGGGGAAATTGCGCTAATTAAACGCAATTTGTCCCATGGGGAAATTGCCCTAAAATATTTAAATACATATAGGGATAAAAACACTTTTCATGTTGTTGTTTTTTTGCAAGAACAAACACATACAAATTTACCCGTCTGGCATTTGGGCGCGGTATGGGTTGTCTGAACCTAATAAGACGAACATTCAATCGATATTGAAAGCTCTAATCAAAATATAAGACTAGACACAATCCATGTTTAAGCGTAGATCGGAATTATTATTATTATCATTTTATTTTTAATTAAAGGATTGTAAAATATCTGATGCATCATGGATAACAATTAATCATGGAGGCAGTAAAATAAAGGTACACAACTCAATCATTTGAAAGTGGAATGAAAAAACTGAGTTAGAGGACTTGTTTACCTTTCTGGTTTTTTCACTCCAATACAATCGCTTCTTCAGCACGCGATCACCTATGACGTAGGGTAACCAGGAACAAGGGAGATAACACCAGTGGCGTGCGAATTGATATAGGTTACACCTACTGACCTGCGTCTTTGAAAATCATTAACGGTCCATTTGAATCAGTGCCATCATATTTTAGAAATAATGAAGCAGACAACACACACACTAACATTGTTATGATACTATCATTAAATTTTAGACCTCTATTCCTGGTCTTTTTACACGCTTTTATAATTTAAGTCACACTGTTTTTACACGCTTTTATTGAAGTCACACTGTTTGTATTTTGTATCCATCCTTCCTTCAAATCTTGTAACGTAAAATTAAACCACTTCTGATGGTCCTAGAGATCTCAAAATTTTACAACATATAGATCGTGGATGACAATGCATTGTATCAAAATATCAGATCGATCGAATGTACATTAAATAAATTAATGCACTTTTACTTTTTAATTTTTGTCTATATAAAATATTATCACTCGCGTCAATGAACCATGCCTCAATTCGCCATAGATGGATACAATTAATCTCAATGTGTTGACGTCAGATATGGGTGGTAAAGAGTATTTATTATAACTTTAAAAAGTACTATCAACATCAAGTCTTGCTGGCTGAAAAATAAGCGTGATCGATTGCCGACATGGGGGTACGAGGTTCTATTTTCAGTTAGGGAAAATGTTGTTGTTTTTTTTGGTATTATACATAAATCTGTAATGAATAATCTTTCTTTTTATAACTATCACATTTAAGTTTTTAGATTTAAAAACAAACATTTTATTGGAAGTATCCCTGCTGAGAAGTACATAGCCGAGACTACAAAGAGGTAATTATCACGTTACAATTATGCGCAATAAAAATTGCTTAAGAGATGCACGAGTGTGGAAATGTAAAGGTTTGCTTAGTGTAGAGTATGAAATGCCTCATTTTTATTTAAGCAGTTTTTAATGAGGAAAATAATAAATTAACTGGAAAAGATTGTTTAATCCCCACGATTTATGTTGTATCGATGTTCACTTGAACTACATGCTCGTCAGCCAACAGTTGCTCTGCAGACATGTTCATTATTATTTTTATTTTTTATTTGTGTGTGTGTGTGTGTGTGTGCGTGCGTGCGTGCGTGCGTGCGTGCGTACGTGCGTGCGTTCGTGCGTGCGTGGTGTGGTGTTGTGATTGTAATGTGTTTGTTGTGTGGTAAAGCATGTTTTATTGCGTAGGTGTGTTTTGTGTTGTTGTTTTTGTGATATGCTCAATTGTTTTTGGAAAGTCATCACATCTATGTGCTTTTTGCGTTTATATGTGTTCTCTTCGTGTGTGTATATGTGTTCTCTTCGTGTGTGTATATGTGTTCTCTTCGTGTATGTATATGTGTTCTCTTCGTGTGTGTATATGTGTTCTCTTCGTGTATGTATATGTGTTCTCTTCGTGTATGTATATGTGTTCTCTTCGTGTATGTATATGTGTTCTCATTCGTGTGTGTATATGTGTTCTCTTCGTGTATGTAATGGGCTCATTCTCTATATGCTTAGGGCTAGTAATTGCCCTGGGTATGTTTGGGTTCTCTCGTGTGTGTATATGTGTTCTCTTCGTGTATGTATATGTGTTCTCTTCGTGTGTGTATATGTGTTCTCTTGTGTATGTATATGTGTTCTCTTCGTGTATGTATATGTATTCTCTTCGTGTATGTATATGTGTTCTCTTCGTGTATGTATATGTGTTCTCTTCGTGTATTTATATGTGTTCTCTTCGTGTATGTATATGTGTTCTCTTCGTGTATGTATATGTGTTCTCTTCGTGTATGTATACGTGTTCTCTTCGTGTATGTATACGTGTTCTCTTCGTGTATGTATATGTGTTCTCTTCGTGTATGTATATGTGTTCTCTTCGTGTATGTATATGTGCTCTCTTCGTGTATGTATATGTGTTCTCTTCGTGTATGTATATGTGTTCTCTTCTTGTATGTATAGTGTGTGCTTTGTTTGTGCATATATGTTTCTGTGTCTTGTGTATGTTAGCGCTCTTTGTGTGTATATCAGTGCTTTTTTGTTTGTTTGTATGTGCACTCTTCGTGTGTTTCTTGTGTTCTTTGTGTGTGGCTGTGTGCGATGTTTGCGTGTGCCAAACTAAAACACGCAGTTCTCTGAAGTTAATTAACTTACCGGTAATTTAAAAAAAAACAACATAAATTATATGCCTGAATTGTATTACACTTGCAGCTAGACATAAAATCAAAGAATATAACAGAATACATAAATAGGTTTGGCATCGTTTGTTCACATTAGGAACTTAACAATAATAGAAGCATCCGATTGATATTTTATTTCTCAAAATGTTGAAAATTTAACAAAACTAAAGTACATGTGTTCAACCAATTTAACATATTTATCTTTTAGACATGACATTTGTTGAATAAATATTTCTATTTGAAAGGTATTAATTTTTTATTTTAATTATGTTAATAAAATGCCAAATAAAATAATTGGACAAACATATTTTTTACTGCGTCATTTATTCGTATTCACTAAAATAAAAATTCTCTTGTACTATTTCGTTTTATTTAAATAGCTCATTTTCTATTTTTGAAAATCTTGTAATTAAGCTTATCTTTAAAGTAAAATACTCTTTTGTTTTCCTTCTGGAACATAACGATTTATGAAGAAGAAGTTAAAACAATCAATATCAAATATTGTAATCTATGCAACAGGTAATGTTAATTGAACAAATATGATTATTTTTGTATGGATACATTTTTTAGTATGACAATTGCAGTTTTTTATGAGTAGCCGGGAAATGTTTGTTTTTTCAACTTCTTTCATTTTAATTTTAGACATAAAATTTGTCCACTTACTTTAACCCTGTTAAGAACGTCTACACCATTTAATTCGTTAATTATAGTAGCGTGTTTATGAATAAAGAAATAAAAAAGAATTACCTAGAAATTTAGCAGCTTTAAACGAATAAAAAGTATACAATTTCTTTAATTAGATAAAATGTAAGGCATTTGTTTTAAGTGCAATAAATTGTATTGTATATTCTTGTTTTATTAAAAGGAAAATTTAACCTTTTATACTCTGCTTCAATGAATTATTCTTTTTTGTAATTAATATGATTGTATTGCAGTTAATTTATATTTTATAACTGCAATATCAAAGATGAATAACAAGTAGGGAAACATTTCGTTATTTTTCGTTTTCCATAAACAGTTGAGTATTGAAAGTCTTTTCTAAACTCTTTCGTGCTAGACCACAACAGCACCGTCATTAAATGTCAGCCTTAGGCCGACAGACACAAGTATCACATTTTAAGCTATGTTCGCATCAGCACCGCTGGTAACTGAAATGTTTCAGGTCGATATCGTGAATATCGGACTCCTTGTAATACTATAATCCTCTTCATCAAAATACGCTTCTGGACTTTGGACATCAATATCCGGCATAAAAGACAAATTTATTTGACCCGAACTCCGATAAGAATGCATGTCATCTCTTGCGTCTGTAAAGTTTTCCTTGTCTTCCAAATTACTAGGAAACATAACTTGTGGCATGTTCTGTGATGAGATAGCAGGATTCTCCACAACTTCCCGTGTGCTATCTTGAGATAAAGGCTCGGAACTATTTTTAGCATTGACCTGGTCACCTTCTCCCCTGACCTGGTTGACGCTTTCTTTCCTCTGCGATCGATTGTCCCGCCTGATTGTCCCCCCTGAGTTGCCAAGCGTGGACGGATGGAGAAACATGTTCTTGATGGCTTCCCGAAACCTGGCACCGCTGATGCAGTAGAGGAGGAAGTTCAAACATCGATTGATGTACAGCAGGTAGAAGGTCGATGTGTAGGCCAGGTTCTTTCCCCCCAGCGAATCTTTCAGGACGGGAAACCGTGTGGTCAGTATGATGACGATGCCGTACGGAAGCGTGCACGCGATCAGGCAGCACGAGTCTAGCACCAACATGATGGACAGCTGTCGGTTTTTCCTGGATTCCTTGCTAAGTGTTTTACGACCAACGCCGTTCGTTGCCGAGGTGTTGCTAGATTTTTTTATGTTGACCAGTATGATGACATTGCCGGTCATGACTAGGCCGTAGCTTGCAATCAGTATTGAGAAGTGAAGCCACGGCCAGATGTACTCCACGAAGTCGGCGTAGGCGGGTTGTCCGTGTTGAGGTCGCAGAGCCTGCTGGTCGTGTTGGCCACCACCCTAGACTTGTACGCCATGTGCGACAGCTTGAGAAGCTCGAACACGGTCAGTCCGAGAACGACGAACATCGCCCGGCGTGTGGTGCAAAGCTTGTAGGCTCTAAGCGGGAACCGGACGGCGATGGCTCGCTCTGTCGTCATGGCCACCGTAAACAGAATGCCGAGGTCGCTACTGCCCCAGCCCAGTACGTTGAAGAATGAGCACATGTAGTGGGCGTGCATGGCGTTCTGAAATACCTGGTGAAAGTTGACGAAGATGTAGTGGACAGGAAGGTTGATGAGGAGACTGGCAGTGTCGGTCATCGCGTTGGCCGTCATGTAGAACGAAGTGGAAATAGACCGGAAGGCCTTACTGCGCATGACGATTATGACGAAAATATTGCTGATGACGCCAAAGACGAACAAAAATGGCGGGAGGTAGAGGTCAGTGCCGCACGTGATTCTAACATCAAGGTCAGTAATGTTGTCCAGGTAGTCACAAATGTTTTTGCCCAGCCAGTAATCGCTTTCAGGCTGTGCGGCTGGAGGAGGTGAGTCCATTTCAACTGACCCATTTAGAAATAGCCTACCTTCAGATACCTTGAAATGGACATCTACATCGGAACTTGAGTTCATGTTGGACGTCTGTAATTTTCCTTTAATGAAAACAACAATATAATTTTATGTATTTTCTAGATTATTTGACAAATGAGATGTGTTTAGTATACGTGTAATATCTTGTATAATTTTTAGAGCTAGCGTCGTCTACACATACAAGTTTTATTAATATCATATTGGCTTCTCAAATCCATTTTTAAAATTGGTATCATAATCAGAATCATGTTAAAATTACTAAATAAATGCACTTCCACGGCCTAAGAATTAAGTTTTAACATTTAGTCAACTATCGTGTCTATTTAGTCACTACTTTCTCTGCATAAGGACTTCAATATTTCTTCAACGCCAGTTTCTTTCAAATTACAACGACTATATTAAGCAGGATGTAGATTATATATTAATAGAACTCACATCGTTTTCAATCGTAAGTCTAATGTACTGCATCATGTATTGCTACAGAAATACATCAGAAAGTAGACCACACAAAATAGTCCCAACCCCCCCCCCAATCTTTGAGTACTAAACTTTCTTACTTAATTTTTCTTGAGCTTTTTTCACCGACTTTAAATAACAATGACCCAAACTAAATTATATCATTGAAATTATTGATCATATGCCTGCATCAAATTATATCTAATCATCATCTCCAGTTACCGACACAGATAGATATTGAACGCATTAAATATTCCATTTCAGGCATCTTAGAAATTGTATTTGTTTTTTTTTCTGCTTCTTTGGTTCTGAGTAAATAATGCATTTATAATCAAAACATTTTTTGTGTGATGTTTTTTCCACTGTGTATATTTGCGACACATAATTTTGTTTTATTAGCATCTGTACTCCTGAGAAATTAAATCGATTATTCACACAGTATTCAACTTGTTTCAATTTGCCTACGTTGTATAAAAACACCTCATGCAAAATTATTATAATTTGATATTGACATAATTTTTACGTCATTTTCCCCCTCAATATCAATTAAAACTCAATTAAAAGCAATAATTAAACACAATCCCGGAAGTGTTGACAATATTTTACCATAATAAGTGGAGCACAATGGAATCTTTCTCAACAACCACCATGTTATCCAATGATGGAGTTATGGTAACACGTTTTGTCTGT
This sequence comes from Ampullaceana balthica, assembly GCA_944989445.1. Taxonomy (NCBI): domain Eukaryota; kingdom Metazoa; phylum Mollusca; class Gastropoda; family Lymnaeidae; genus Ampullaceana; species Ampullaceana balthica. The sequence goes on along the minus strand of CALYLW010000071.1, from coordinate 903,804 downwards.
ACTATAACACGGAATCGTTATTACAAACCAGGAAAGTTTTTCAATTGAGAAATATGTGTAGAGTAGTCTGTGCCGAAGGAAAACAATGTCTACGTTTTTTTTTAAAAATCCCAACTCGATAACGAGCTCGTTCGATTTTCTCCCTCAATCGGGGCACTAAAAAATATAAAACAAATGAAGGCACTTACAATACATTTTAACAAGGAACACGCCGGTAGTGAAAGTGTAGCCAGAGTAACAAAACAAAAAAATATTTTCTTATCTCATCTTCCTCATTGAGCAGTTCATAACCTCGTGATAAACCTGTTGCTTTATTATTAAGAAACAAAAATATTTTTATATGATGTGTTAGCTTAAAATCACTGTTTAAAATCTTAAATTAGTTTATTGAATTTGTGTAAATACGTGGGCTACACATGTTATAACATTATTTTTTTAAATTTACATATACAAATCAGCATTTTATTTGTGCAAATAATTTTTTAAAATTGTTAATTGATTTGTTGTCAAGCGTAAAATGACAAGATTTTACCTTTAAATATAACATGTAACCAAACTCTTAAATGACTGAACATTTTATTTCAAAGTAACAAGATATCCCCTAATGTCTGTAAATTTTTAATTTGCAAGGGTAAAAATTAAAAATCAAGGTGAATGACATGGGTAAAAGATCAGAACCTTCCAGCCCTCATCTCTGAGACAAGACTATGTCAAATCTCATTGGGGGCCGTTCATAAATGACGTCACGAACCTACGGGTGAGGGAGGGTCCACTAATTTGTAACGATGTGTAGCGATGTGGGAGGGGAGGGGTTGTTTGAGAAATGTGACGTCAATTCAAAACTTGCAACTTTAAAAAAAAAGTACCACTTAAATATTTGATTTCTTACAGTTATTTAATGACGTTTTACATGGCTTCACGCATGTTACGATATTAGAGTGCAACATTACACTAAATACATACTTAAATGACAAAAAAGTGATTTTTGCTCTTTTTCAATTAGAAAATAAAGCTTTTATTGGGGGGGGGGAATCTTTCTGAAGTCATATTGGAGTGGGGGTCTGAGTTTTTGTGACGATGCGTGACGAGGGTTGGGGGGGGGGAGAGTGAAAAATGGGCGAAAATCGCGTGACGTCATTTATGGAAGGCCCCTTGGGAAAAACTAAAATCTTGGACAAGGTCTTCGTAAAACAATGTTTTAATTAAAACTATAGCAACGACGATCAAGTTCAGGTGTAACTGTAAACATGTTATTTGTCTTGGTCAAGTCAAACAAATCCGACACAGATTAACGTAAAATCAACAAATATCTGATGAGGAAGTCCGCACAGAATACCCGTATATTTAATTTATATCTTAATCAATAATGTAACACTTGAATACCCCCAATTATTTCTATTAATAGATTTCCGCCATGAATTGATAACGTCTTTTAAGGCATAAATTCGTGGATACTTGAATATCTCTGGACATGTTGAAAATTATAACCTTTGTATTGCATGGCACATGTCAAACTGCTCAACCAATCATGTGGTACAACACATGTCAACCTGCTCAACAAATCATGTGGTACAACACATGTCAACCTGCTCAACAAATCATGTGGTACAACACATGTCAACCTGCACAACCAACTATGTGGTACAACACATGTCAAACTGCACAACCAACCATGTGGTACAACACATGTCAAACTGCTCAACCCTATCATGTGGAACAACACATGTCAACCTGCTCAAACACCCTTGGGGTAGAACACATGTCAACATGCTCAACCAACCATGGTGGTACAACACATGTCAAACTGCTCAACCCACCATGGTGGTACAACACATGTCAAACTGCTCAACCCACCATGGTGGTACAACACATGTCAAACTGCTCAACCCACCATGGTGGTACAACTCATGTCAAACTGCTCAACCCACCATGGTGGTACAACACATGTTAACCTGCTCAACCAACCATGTGGTGCAACACATGTCAACCAGCTTAAAACACTATGGCGTTGCAAAGTATCGTTGACCTTCGACACCTCTGCTGGACATTTTTGCTGTAAGCCTTTTGTCTGATTGGCCAGTGAGCCATCCGTCTGATTGGGCGGTGAGCCATCTGTCTGTTTGGCCGTTTAGCCACAAGACTGATTTGCCAGTGAGCCAACCTTCTGATAGTCTGCGAACCATCCGTCTGATTTACCGGTGTGCCATCCGTCTGATTTACCGGTGAGCCATCTGTCTGATTTATCGGTGAGCCATCCGTCTGATTTACCGGTGAGCCATCCATCTAATTTACCGGTGAGCCATCTGACTGATTGACCTGTGAGCCGTCTTTCTGATTTGCCGGTGAACCATCTGTCTCTCTGTTTGGTGATTGACAAGTGAGCCATTCCGTCTGATTCACAAGTGAGCCATCTGTCTGATTGATAAGTTAGCCATCCGTCTGATTGACAAGTGATCCATCTGTCTGATTGATAAGTTAGCCATCCATCTGATTGACAAGTGAGCCATCCGTCTGATTGACAATTGAGCCATATGTCTGATTGATAAGTGAGCCATCTGTCTGATTGGCAAGTGAGCCATCTGTCTGATTGACCAGTGAGCCATCTCTCTGATTCAAAAGTGAGCCATCCGTCTGATTCACAAGTGAGGCATCTGTCTGATTGACAATTGAGCCATCTGTCTGATAGACCGGCAAGCAATCTGTATCACATGTTGGTGAGCCATACGTCTAATTTGCCATGAGCGACGCATCTGTCTGATTGGCCGTTGGGCCATTTGTCTGAAGGGTCTGTCAGCCATCTTCTTGCTAGTAAATAAGGTTTTCATTCTCCAGGATCAGCCAAACTTGCGAATCTAGGTGGCTGATCGGTCAACTGAAATACATCTTAAAGCTTGTGTTGAGAACAAGTCTGTTAGTGTGGAGACATTACTCTCAAACATTTCCTCCGAATTGTTTACAAAAGACTATTTCTAAAAGAGGCTTTCTGTAGTCCCCTTTGGTTTGCTAAATAACTCCATAGCCACTTGTGTCAATTAAAACTAAGTTACGTGCATATAACAGGTGATGGTTAGTAATCTAGGAGAAATCCCTGATTTTCAGGCGTTAGACAAGGACAATTTTATATTGTATTCTATTCAACAATACTGACATTATCATGTCAAATTTTTTTTCAAATGGAACACAACTTTATTTGCATTAAAGTATCTGCTCTGTTTGTATAAAAAAATATAACTTTAATTTCAGAAATATTATCAGGCTATATTTTACAACGCACATTCACTGCAACTATTAAAACATGTCTTTGTAAAATGTCATTTTATTTTGTTGAATATTTGTCAAACAATTAACCATTGAAATAGCCTTATTCACGCTATACGGTTTATTAACCAGCCCAGTGTTCCCTGCTGAGTGGTTAGGTAATGAGATGTCGGTAACATTCAAAGTTTCAAATCCTTACCTTAGAAATTAAACCACCAAATTCAAAGTATAAGATCAGTGAGGCAAAAAATTTAGATTTTCAACTTGTCCAGTCCCAATGATAAACGATGAATAGCATTAAACTTTTAGAGATTCTGCTATAGTTATCCAATGGGATACTAGGCCAAATCAAATTGACGCTTTAGCTATTTAACACATATCGTGGCTATAGTAAACCAACAGAAATCTTGGATGAAGTTACTCAAAAGAAGTCTTGGCTAAAGTTAGCCAAGAGAAGTCTCGGCTATGCTTTAAACAACAGAAGTCTAGCAAAATTGAGGTTGGAAGTTAAAAAAGCTTGTGAGATGTGTTTCTAATCGCCTTTTAGGGCAGTGGCGATCATTCATTTATCTCATAATGTCGATAGAGATGAGCAAATGACTTTCTTGTAGTTTGTTCTTAAAGATATTTTCATAACATCACTGAAAAACTCTAAATAACTGTTAAATTGGTAAACAAAATATTCATTAGTGTTTTAATAAAAATCAAGAGGAATTTGGGAAATTAACCAAATTCAACGCAACTTCACATCATAAATTTGGTCAAAAGGGACGTGTTACTCTAGTTTCATTTAGCGTCTTACAGAGCAGTCTTAATCCTATGTTTTGTTTTTGTAAAAAAAATAATAGAATGTATGTGCAACACTTAATATTAATTGATCATCAGAAGTTGGTCAAAATCTAGACTAAAGATTCAAATTTTAAAAAATCAACTAACACAGACTACCAAATTCAGTTACTGACCAGGGTCTCTCAAATCAAGTCTATATAATTGGTATGCATTCAAAGAGAGCATCGTCTCTTTAAGATGGAAAGATTAAAAATTGATTTTTTTACATTAAGTTTTAAATTAACTATAGTAGTCACATAGGTGCATGCAATAATTTCATGTTGTCAAAGAACTATGAGTGATCAACCTATGACCTTAGTTTCCAAACTAACCATGGATAAGAGTAGGACGCAATAGTTTTCTGTATAGATGAAGCCCCTGTAACAGATATGATAAGCTAATAAGAATGCGGGACTAGTCACAAACTAACCAGGTTTAGACACCAAGAAATGAAACCAAGCCATCTGCACAACGATAGTCCAAACGAGATAATGCAGCAACAGTTACCATAAAGTAACTCAGAAAACTTCGGCTTGTTGGAACAAAAGTCCCCAAAGATTGAAGTCAGGCAACATACTGTCACTACACTCGGGAAGAACATCGCTTTTATCAAAACTTCTGATAATTAAAGCTCCAATTTTATTCGTGTAAGACACATACATTTGAGATGGCTTCAAACTGTCTCCAGACTGCATAAACCATGAAATCATCAATCGTAAAGAAATTTGAATTATCTCTGAATTAAAATACATATGAAAGAAATAGTCTGTATGGATAACTCACGTGAAATTTGGATAAACAATTAGTTAATGGTACATAATATAGAGTATGAGGTATTTGGAGGTATATCTGTAGATTCACTTTAATAAGATTTTATGTTGCAATATGTGAAAGAGGTGAAATAGATGCTTTTCGTTTGAACATAATTTTAATAGCAACAATTTTCATTTAAATAGAATATTGTTGTTCAAAAATTCATTACCTTTGGATATTAGTTGATTGACTGACGTTTAATTATCAACGAAATCCAAATAAAGTCCCTCAAATATTATACAGCTTGTTGAAATTTATCTTCTCATGGAATCCAGAGTTTCCTAAGGAGTTGTCTTTCCTTTCTAATCACTGGTAGGACAAAGATCACTCCAATGACGTCAGTAAACATCCAAGAATAAATCAATTATTTTATTTTAATCGAAAATCAAAGTCACTTTATGGCACTCACTCCAGGGTAATTAAGTCTCTCATGGTACTAACACTCAAGACACACTTTTGCTAACAGCTTTTCAAGGTTTTTACGTTGAAATCAAGTTTAACTTTACAGTGACTGGGCATGGGCGCATGGGCGTATTATCAAAACTTTGAAGAAGTAACAATGTGTTTTAACGGCCTGAACTAACAAATGTTATATAAATAGTAAAGATAGAACAACTTTGGCTAAATAAAAACTAAATGATTTTTTTTTCAAAATATTATTTGAGAGGTTTTGAAATAAAGTCAGCATGAAACCACTAACTGAATTTAGTAGCGACTTCATTTATAAAACCACTGACAGAATTTAGTAGCTACTTCAATGATAAAATGTGAAATATACGTTAAGTTTACAAATGCTTCAGAAATAAATTAAAGTGAAAATTTATTTGTTTCACTTAAATCTTACTCTACATAGTAACAAGCCTAACAACAGAATACTCTGTCGACGCCTATGATAATGTTTAAATTGTATTTACACAAGAAAAACAATAATAACATTTTTCAAAAACGAAATACAATTAAAACACTGTAACACCCGCAGCTGCACATGGTTAAACACACGTGATAAGAGTGGAATAAAAGGAATGACGACAAGCTCCTATTCAGGTCATGTTGCAAAGAAAACTTTACTTGATGAGTTGGAACACTAACAAAGGGGGAGTATTCCATTCAAGAGAGAAAGATTCTTGTTTTTGTGTCAGTGCCATTTACGTCATACATCAGCCAAGTTTTTTCTTTTAAAAAAGCCCAGGCAAATGATTATTGATGGAGACAATGTTTCACACCACTCTTTATGTTGAGTTTCTACTTTGATAGATTATGGAAAACTTGCCAAAATACTTTATTATTTATACAACTTATAACACGATGCGGCATTTCTGAAATACCACACAAGGACACGGTTCATTTCGACGGAAGTTAAAATACAAGCCGACATTAGGCGGCAAACTGGATGTGGTATTTGTGGTGACTTGTTTTTATAAGGTTTGAGGTTTGTTATCAAATGGGAAAGAAACATACATGTACGAACCAGAAAAGGACTTGTGAGACAAACCTTATAGCTAGAAGGGACATAAAAGCCATATTTTGTTTTGAGAAAACGATTTAAAAAAGGCGAAACACTAGAATATGGGGATATCAAATGATTGAGTTTCACACAAACTACATATACTTGGTTGTTTTCTTTTTTTAAATGCTTGTAAAAAAAAACCTTCCGCATGTGGTTATAGAAACATGGTTGCAATTTGAATGTATTGCTTAACCGAGGTTTGCAAATAATAATTTTGTCACAATATAAAGTTTGATACATGTTAATGTATCGTATCAAATAACTAGTATTAAGGCTATAAAATATGCCAAATTTTTTAAATGCCAGGAAAACAAATTTTAATACATACTCTATTTCTTATGTGTCAAAATGATTGAAAAACTCTAAACTAATCATTGGAATCTTTTTATCATTTATTGTCAATTAAAAATTAAGACGCCATGTAATCTTCGATTGTGTTTGTTCATATGGACCAATGAATCTGAATAGTTCTAACGAAATATCTTGAATATTAGATTCTGCAACTCAAATCAATAATTAATTTTTAATGCTAGTTGACTCCCCTGTCTCTAATCAGGATTGTATTTTGATTGGTTATTTCATTCAAATCAGCTTATCTCAAACAATGATATTGAATTATACACATAAAATATTTTTAGGGCCAGAGGCGTCACTTGGTTTGGTGTCACCCAGTGCGGTGGCTTATGGTGTCAACCCCTCATGACTTAACCCCTATACGAATGGTCCCTTTAAGCTACGCGGCCACGCAGATATCTGACCGACGCCACGCAGCAAATTTTGTTCAAAATTGCACTGATAATGGATGGTGTGCAACTTCCTCACGAGTTTCTTTACTTTGCACAAGGACCAACGAACCTAGTAGAGAACATTGCCATAGACCACCATAGAGTCTGCCAGCGCCAAATAACGCCAACATACAGAATATAACGTTTGGTGTCCCCCCTTGTGATAGTGTCACCCGGTGTGGTCCGCACACCCGCACCCCCCTAGTGACGCCTCTGATTTGCGCCACTAATCCACTGTAAAACAATATACTTTAATCAGTTCTTTAAAGTAAAAAAAAATAAAGTAACTTCGATTTTATACGCAGAGCATCATTTGATAGTCAGTTACGAAATAAAAATAATAATTTAAAAAAACAAAATTATTTTTATTTATCTCAGATTTTTTTGTCACCATAGCGATAAGAGTATGTTATTCTTTGCATACTAACTACAATAAAATGTACTTAAGTAATTTTAGCACTAGGCTTTCTTATTTCTTACCTATCTTCAAGTATCCATGCTATAAGTATCCATTTAAAACCGAATAACGAGATACATTGCACTAATGAATTAAGAGGCCTCCTAATGAACAAATTGTCTCCAATTGGGCTTGGAAATTAATCGATATTCGTGTGCTTACATTTGAAACCCCTTGGTGCATCTATAGATTGTATACATTAAATGAAAAAATAATAAGATTCATAAGGTTTAATTCAAACATTGGAATACAAGTAATACAAATTCGAAAGAGTATTTAAACGCAATTTCCAACAAAGAGTTTCCGACTTTTTTTTATTCAAGGGAGATCATTCTAGATAACAGTAAAAGTCATTTCAAATCAATAATTCTGAAAGTAATCAAAACAATTGCTATCTTCAAATTATTACAAAATACGGGAGTCGAACGAAAAGAGATTTTCTAAAATTCCAGCTCCAACATTGTTCTAAATATTATTAACTACTCCTATTAGCAACTACTCCTGAACCATACCAGATAGAGGGTTGGGTCTTTTGCAAATATATTAAGGGGGTGCCGAGGATGTGCAAAGGCTACAATTGTTTTAGAAAAGGTTTGCTGGATTTCCTGGTAAATCCCAAAAAATAGGGAAAAAATATCAGTAATGTGTCAATTTCTCGGCAACCGTAACAGCTATCGGGTTGAAACAAACGCCAAACGATAGCTAATAATATTTAGAACAATGTTGGAGAAGGAATTTTTCAAAAATCTCTTTTCGTTTAACTCCTGTTATTATAGCAGCAATTTGTAGAAATAGCAAATGATTATTGTTTTGTTTACTGTCAGAATTATTGATTTGAAATTACTTTTAATGTAGTCTAGAATGATTTCCCTTGAATAAAAAAGTCGGAAATTCTTTGTTTCAACTCAACGTATTTTCACCACAAAAGAAGCCTTTGAATCACTTGTTATTAAAATTATGTGTCATCGTTATTTACTTGCTGAACACTATTTAGTTATTTGTCTCGAAAATAGTTATGGTCAAATCGGAAATTAAGCTTAAATACTTCTTGGGGTTTTTATTATATGTTTAAACTATTTATTTATTTTGTTATTTTTTAAACAAATTGTTTTGTTTGGTTTATTTTCAGTAAGCATATTTACGAAAACTGGTGCTTGAAAGATGTAATCGAAACCCGTCATCTCATAAGTGTATAGCTTTAATAAATAATTTCGAGAAAAAATAATCTAATAAGAATATAATGATTTCTTTTGTGACATGTAGAGTAGTAGTAGGAAGATTTTTTTTCAGTCATCAATAAAGAAACAAAGATTTGTTGCAGGCAGTGGCGTCACTCACTGGGGGATGCGGTGGGGGCGGACCACCCTGGGTGACACCATCAGGGGGGGGTGACACCAAAATGTAAAATTATGTATGTTCCCATTATTTGGCACTGGAAAACCCGGAGGATTTCTATGGGTTAAGTCGTGAGGCCGGGTGACGCCAACTCTAGTGACGCCTCTGGTTGCAGGCACTATAAAGGTCAGACTCTGCAGTCTTCGATCTTAAAATTCTTTAATATGTCTTTATTCCGTGAAACCGGTGAACTACTGTATGGCGCTAGATTAGTCATCTTGGTGTAATGACATGATAAACTAGATTCATGTCACTCTATTTGTTTTACTCGTTTTCGTTGAAAACATTGACGAAACAAGCTCCTGCAATTTATACAGTACATTTTATTTATGGCATTCTCTGCTTGATAATGTATCTTTGGTTTATGGTATCCTATGCTTTATTTTGTATCTTTGATTTATGGTATCCTCTGCTTTATTTTGTATCTTTGGTTTATGGCATTATCTGCTAATATTGTATTTTTGGTTTCATGGAATTTAGTGCTTTATTTAATTATAAACATTACTGCTCCTCATGATTCGTCCACTTTTGAAATGACGTATTTGTATTGGGAAAATGCGACCGGTGGCCTTATTAAACAGCAAGGCATCCGCATTGTGCACAACATGAATTGTGAGTCAAAGATCATGTTGTGATGTTGAGCTATGGATTTCATCAACCGAGTTTCTAATCTAGGACAGCGCGCTTTTATTTATTACTATTTGTGTGACACTTACTGGGATGCAACACCGACCTCTAATTGAGCTCATGTTTCATGTATTCGCTACTTTGTTTTGTGGCCTTCAACTACTGTTAAAACTTTGGCATACGATGGTAATTTTAGGCTAAATTCACCTATACTAAAATTATCCTCTTCTGTTTTTTTCAGCATTTGCCTTGTTATTTGAAAATTGAATAAACCTATTGATTATTGTTTGATGTGTGTTTGCAGTTTACTGACTGATTTTTAAAAAAAATAATTTTAAAGTCCCATAACCTCATGGTCGTTATAACCCCGTAGTCGTAGGGGGTTCTAATGTTTCCATTAGAACATTATCGGGCTTGATAGACCTGGCGGCGCCCATCACTCTTCAGGTCAGCGGAGGACTTTCTTAGCGTTAGTCATTCATCCACTGCTATTATCAGAACTAAAGAAGTGTAAGTCTCGACGTTTAACTGATTGAAACTTTCATTTCAATCTTTTACTACCCGTTTCTAAATATTCACTTGAATGTTAAGGATGTCTAGATAACAAATGTGTTTTTACTAAAGCAGTTCATGACGATTTCTTATTTATTTTAGGCTGCCATCGAACAACGGAAGCTTGTTATTAATTTTTTCTTTTAAAATGTATTTGTAATAAATAAGTTAACTTTTATTTAAGGTTTAGACTGACATAAATATTTAGGTTCCTTTAAAATACTCTTTATAATTTCTACCTGGCATAAAAATGGAAAAAAACATCCACACTGACGTAATTCCGTGTTGATAACATTATGGTCTGTTAACACAGTCATCCATTGTCTATTCCTAAATTTCTCGTGAAAACAATGAATGAACTTGAATTTAACAAGCGGCTGTACGAAATTTAAAACCGGGATTTTCTCTCATCAGTCCACAAAGTGCATTCCCGTGCATACATGTGTACGTCATCGCGGCCATCAAACGTTGAATGGATCCTCATAGATCGATAGATCCCATTCAACTCGAGCTGATTTACTTCAGCAGTGGAATTTATGCTATTTAATTTTTCAAGAATTTAATTTTAGGATACTATTTACAAATCAAATGTTGCCTATAACATCCAACAGTTTTTTTTTAAACATATAACGCTCGTAAATATTTTTTTCTACAAATCGTTTCATCATCCAAATATTCACTTTTTTAAAGGTTCGTATTGAAGTTACGTTATGTTGAACTAATCCATCAGTTGGACTGGAGAGTGAATGAGTTAACAACCACATTTGTCATAAAAAATTAAGCATTTTTTCTTCGAGAATGTATACGTCTTTTTTTATAGTTGAATCTGTTAGTTTGTTCTTACGATTCTCTTTAGAAATAACTTGAATCTGGTCACATTATTCGAGATGAATAAATCTAAAAATCATTGGCATAGGCGTTTAAAATATTTTACTTCAGAGCTAATATCGTCTTATGTTCGTGTTTGTGTACTACAAGTCCACCATTGAAAGCAAATATCTCTGTGAAGGGGTCTAACGTATTTATATTTTATAACCATATACAATAACCAACCAGTGATATGTCTAGATTCTAACAGTGGCGTCACTAGGGTTTGTTTTCACACAGTGCGGTGGTTCATGGTGTCACCCCCTCACAATTTAGCCCATGATCTCCTCCGGGCCTGCCAGTGCCAAAGTACGGGAACATTCAGAATTTCAATCATTGGTGTCACCCCTATTAATGGTGTCATCAGGTGCGGTCCAACCGCGAACCCCCAGTGACGCCGCAGCTTTCTAAGCCCTTTGAGTCTCTAATCAAAAGAAAATTGTTATTGATAATTTTAAGTCTTTTTCCTCATTACATAAACGTAATTGTAATCCGCATTAAGCTTGTAGATCGTCCAAAATAAAGTAATTTATTCTAAGCTCATAGTTCAAATAGTTTTTTTTTATAACTGACTATTAAAGGGACTCGGTCGCTAATCTGTTGTGTTTATTTTATGTATTTCTTAACTATTTCACACTGATGTATGTATTACCTACTGCACCACGAGTTCCTTGTCTTCTAGTCATTGTTACCACGTAAGCCTTAAAAGCGTTACTAGTAGTGTTATTACAACACATCTTCATTGCTATCACTATTAACAGTTTGGCTACATCTCCATTACAAAGACGTTTAACAGTTGATCTTTAAATAAATGGTTAATTACTTTCCAGTTATTCGAGTTCGATGAATACCTATAAGTTTAACTATGACATTAATCAATATAACATAAAATATTTAAATGCTTTGTTAATAAACGTATTCTAAAAATTCTTAAATCTGTAACTAAACTTCATAAAGAATAGTTTCATGTTTGTTAAACATTTCCGATGTAGCATTTTTTATTGAATAATTGAAATCTGCTGTTAATGTTGTTGTTTTTTTAAATATTTTTTTATTGCATCATCATTGTATTTTCAATTTTATTAGGTCAATTATCAATCGATATTGCTTTCTACAAATCAATAACGTTAGAGTTTTTTTTTATTAGTTAATATAGGTCTTTATTTCATTTGTTTAAAAAAATGTATTATGCCATAATTTAAAACATGTGAAATTGTGTACTCTGCTTTACTTAACCCAGAGACATTCAAGGTTTAAAAACGGAACAACAACAATTTAATTTTTAGTCGTTGTAGGGGTTAACTTTGCTCTAGACTCAACACAGTCCATATATAACTCCAACAATGTGAGGTTATATCTACATCAACCAACATATATAAGTCCAACAATGTGATGTTATATCTACATACACCAACATATATAAGTCCAACAACGTGATGTTATATCTACATAAACCAACATATATAAGTCCAACAACTAGAGGTTATATCTACATAAACCAACATATATAAGTCCAACAACGTGATGTTATATCTACATAAACCAACATATATAAGTCCAACAATGTGATGTTATATCTACATAAACCAACATATATAAGTCCAACAACTAGAGGTTATATCTACATAAACCAACATATATAAGTCCAACAACTAGAGGTTATATCTACATAAACCAACATATATAAGTCCAACAATGTGATGTTATATCTACATAAACCAACATATATAAGTCCAACAACGTGATGTTATATCTACATAAACCAATATATATAAGTCCAACAACGTGATGTTATATCTACATAAACCAACATATATAAGTCCAACAACTAGAGGTTATATCTACATAAACCAACATATATAAGTCCAACAATGTGATGTTATATCTACATAAACCAACATATATAAGTCCAACAACGTGATGTTATATCTACATAAACCAACATATATAAGTCCAACAACTAGAGGTTATATCTACATACACCAACATATATAAGTCCAACAACGTGATGTTATATCTACATAAACCAACATATATAAGTCCAACAACGTGATGTTATATCTACATACACCAACATATATAAGTCCAACAACGTGATGTTATATCTACATAAACCAACATATATAAGTCCAACAACTAGAGGTTATATCTACATACACCAACATATATAAGTCCAACAACGTGATGTTATATCTACATAAACCAACATATATAAGTCCAACAACGTGATGTTATATCTACATACACCAACATATATAAGTCCAACAATGTGATGTTATATCTACATACACCAACATATATAAGTCCAACAACTTGAGGTTATATCTACATAAACCAACATATATAAGTCCAACAACTAGAGGTTATATCTACATAAACCAACATATATAAGTCCAACAACGTGATGTTATATCTACATAAACCAACATATATAAGTCCAACAACTAGAGGTTATATCTACATAAACCAACATATATAAGTCCAACAACGTGATGTTATATCTACATAAACCAACATATATAAGTCCAACAACTAGAGGTTATATCTACATACACCAACATATATAAGTCCAACAACGTGATGTTATATCTACATAAACCAACATATATAAGTCCAACAACGTGATGTTATATCTACATACACCAACATATATAAGTCCAACAACGTGATGTTATATCTACATAAACCAACATATATAAGTCCAACAACTAGAGGTTATATCTACATACACCAACATATATAAGTCCAACAACGTGATGTTATATCTACATAAACCAACATATATAAGTCCAACAACGTGATGTTATATCTACATACACCAACATATATAAGTCCAACAATGTGATGTTATATCTACATACACCAACATATATAAGTCCAACAACGTGATGTTATATCTACATAAACCAACATATATAAGTCCAACAACTAGAGGTTATATCTACATAAACCAACATATATAAGTCCAACAACGTGATGTTATATCTACATAAACCAACATATATAAGTCCAACAATGTGATGTTATATCTACATAAACCAACATATATAAGTCCAACAACTAGAGGTTATATCTACATAAACCAACATATATAAGTCCAACAACTAGAGGTTATATCTACATAAACCAACATATATAAGTCCAACAACGTGATGTTATATCTACATAAACCAATATATATAAGTCCAACAACGTGATGTTATATCTACATAAACCAACATATATAAGTCCAACAACTAGAGGTTATATCTACATAAACCAACATATATAAGTCCAACAATGTGATGTTATATCTACATAAACCAACATATATAAGTCCAACAACGTGATGTTATATCTACATAAACCAACATATATAAGTCCAACAACTAGAGGTTATATCTACATACACCAACATATATAAGTCCAACAACGTGATGTTATATCTACATAAACCAACATATATAAGTCCAACAACGTGATGTTATATCTACATACACCAACATATATAAGTCCAACAACGTGATGTTATATCTACATAAACCAACATATATAAGTCCAACAACTAGAGGTTATATCTACATACACCAACATATATAAGTCCAACAACGTGATGTTATATCTACATAAACCAACATATATAAGTCCAACAACTAGAGGTTATATCTACATAAACCAACATATATAAGTCCAACAACTAGAGGTTATATCTACATAAACCAACATATATAAGTCCAACAACTAGAGGTTATATCTACATAAACCAACATATATAAGTCCAACAACTAGAGGTTATATCTACATAAACCAACATATATAAGTCCAACAACGTGATGTTATATCTACATAAACCAACATATATAAGTCCAACAACTAGAGGTTATATCTACATAAACCAACATATATAAGTCCAACAACGTGATGTTATATCTACATACACCAACATATATAAGTCCAACAACGTGAGGTTATATCTACATAAACCAACATATATAAGTCCAACAACGTGAGGTTATATCTACATACACCAACATATATAAGTCCAACAACGTGATGTTATATCTACATAAACCAACATATATAAGTCCAACAACGTGATGTTATATCTACATAAACCAACATATATAAGTCCAACAACGTGATGTTATATCTACATAAACCAACATATATAAGTCCAACAATGTGATGTTATATCTACATAAACCAACAAATATAAGTCCAACAACTAGAGGTTATATCTACATAAACCAACATATATAAGTCCAACAACTAGAGGTTATATCTACATAAACCAACATATATAAGTCCAACAACTAGAGGTTATATCTACATAAACCAACATATATAAGTCCAACAACGTGATGTTATATCTACATAAACCAACATATATAAGTCCAACAACGTGATGTTATATCTACATAAACCAACATATATAAGTCCAACAACTAGAGGTTATATCTACATAAACCAACATATATAAGTCCAACAACTAGAGGTTATATCTACATAAACCAACATATATAAGTCCAACAACTAGAGGTTATATCTACATACACCAACATATATAAGTCCAACAACGTGATGTTATATCTACATAAACCAACATATATAAGTCCAACAACTAGAGGTTATATCTACATAAACCAACATATATAAGTCCAACAACGTGATGTTATATCTACATAAACCAACATATATAAGTCCAACAACGTGATGTTATATCTACATAAACCAACATATATAAGTCCAACAACGTGATGTTATATCTACATAAACCAACATATATAAGTCCAACAATGTGATGTTATATCTACATAAACCAACATATATAAGTCCAACAACTAGAGGTTATATCTACATAAACCAACATATATAAGTCCAACAATGTGATGTTATATCTACATAAACCAACATATATAAGTCCAACAACTAGAGGTTATATCTACATAAACCAACATATATAAGTCCAACAACGTGAGGTTATATCTACATCAACCAACATATATAAGTCCAACAACTAGAGGTTATTTCTACATAAACCAACATATATAAGTCCAACAATGTGAGGTTATATCTACATAAACCAACATATATAAGTCCAACAACGTGATGTTATATCTACATAAACCAACATATATAAGTCCAACAACTAGAGGTTATATCTACATAAACCAACATATATAAGTCCAACAACGTGATGTTATTTCTACATAAACCAACATATATAAGTCCAACAACTAGAGGTTATATCTACATAAACCAACATATATAAGTCCAACAACTTGAGGTTATATCTACATAAACCAACATATATAAGTCCAACAACTTGAGGTTATATCTACATAAACCAACATATATAAGTCCAACAACTTTATGTTATATCTACATACACCAACATATATAAGTCCAACAACGTGAGGTTATATCTACATACACCAACATATATAAGTCCAACAACGTGAGGTTATATCTACATAAACCAACATATATAAGTCCAACAACTTGAGGTTATATCTACATACACCAACATATATAAGTCCAACAACGTGAGGTTATATCTTCATAAACCAACATATATAAGTCCAACAACTTGAGGTTATATCTACATAAACCAACATATATAAGTCCAACAACTTTATGTTATATCTACATACACCAACATATATAAGTCCAACAACGTGAGGTTATATCTACATACACCAACATATATAAGTCCAACAACTTTATGTTATATCTACATACACCAACATATATAAGTCCAACAACGTGATGTTATATCTACATAAACCAACATATATAAGTCCAACAACGTGAGGTTATATCTACATAAACCAACATATATAAGTCCAACAACTTGAGGTTATATCTACATACACCAACATATATAAGTCCAACAACGTGAGGTTATATCTACATAAACCAACATATATAAGTCCAACAACGTGATGTTATATCTACATACACCAACATATATAAGTCCAACAACGTGAGGTTATATCTACATACACCAACATATATAAGTCCAACAACTTTATGTTATATCTACATACACCAACATATATAAGTCCAACAACGTGATGTTATATCTACATAAACCAACATATATAAGTCCAACAACGTGATGTTATATCTACATAAACCAACATATATAAGTCCAACAACGTGAGGTTATATCTACATAAACCAACATATATAAGTCCAACAACTAGAGGTTATATCTACATAAACCAACATATATAAGTCCAACAACTAGAGGTTATATCTACATACACCAACATATATAAGTCCAACAACGTGAGGTTATATCTACATAAACCAACATATATAAGTCCAACAACGTGATGTTATATCTACATACACCAACATATATAAGTCCAACAACGTGATGTTATATCTACATAAACCAACATATATAAGTCCAACAACTAGAGGTTATATCTACATAAACCAACATATATAAGTCCAACAACGTGATGTTATATCTACATAAACCAACATATATAAGTCCAACAACGTGATGTTATATCTACATAAACCAACATATATAAGTCCAACAACGTGATGTTATATCTACATAAACCAACATATATAAGTCCAACAACTTTATGTTATATCTACATACACCAACATATATAAGTCCAACAACGTGATGTTATATCTACATAAACCAACATATATAAGTCCAACAACTAGAGGTTATATCTACATAAACCAATATATATAAGTCCAACAACGTGATGTTATATCTACATAAACCAACATATATAAGTCCAACAACTAGAGGTTATATCTACATAAACCAACATATATAAGTCCAACAACTAGAGGTTATATCTACATAAACCAACATATATAAGTCCAACAACGTGATGTTATATCTACATAAACCAACATATATAAGTCCAACAACGTGAGGTTATATCTACATAAACCAACATATATAAGTCCAACAACTAGAGGTTATATCTACATACACCAACATATATAAGTCCAACAACTAGAGGTTATATCTACATAAACCAACATATATAAGTCCAACAACGTGAGGTTATATCTACATACACCAACATATATAAGTCCAACAACTTGAGGTTATATCTACATAAACCAACATATATAAGTCCAACAACGTGATGTTATATCTACATAAACCAACATATTGTGGAGGACCTTGGTTGAAATAATTGAGAACCTTGGTTTAAATGTTTGAGAGGGGAGCGGACGGTGGGTAGGCGACGTGCCTGGAGTGTAATGATGCGCTCAGACAATTACCGGAAATGAAAGTATTCCGGCCTCTCTCTTCCCCCCCCCACCCCCAGGTACGGGATGTTGGGTGGTCAAATGCGCATAAATCGTATCAATGAATTCTGAGTCGGACGTGGGACGTGGGAAAACGCCTATGCGCTCACGCCCGGCGACCACGCCGATGTATCAATGAACTCTGAATGGACCACGGAACGTGAGGAATACACCTAACACCTCACGTCTGGTTGATTGGATCAGCTATTAAGGGGCGTTGGTTGTAAGGAAGACAACAGTTATTTATCATTGTGACTTGTAAAGAAAGTCACGGATAAAACCGGGAAAGAATTCGTGGGGGGAAATTAAGGGTCGAAGGTTAATAGATTAAACTTTGACACCTCGAGGGAAACCGAGGATATAAGGGAGAGTTTAGAGTGTTTAGGGAGAGAACAACCCACCCCGGGGTAACAGAACAGGTTAGGGACATGTAGAGACCAGGACAGAGAGTAGCCCACCACAGAGGAAACGACAGGCAGTGAGAGAGAGTCGTAGAGATAGAGAGCAGATGTAACCAGAAGTTATGGCTAATAAAGAGAAGAACTGTTAGCATTAAAGCTGCCTTTGTTTTGAGTATGAGAGTTGAAGAGTCAGTCAAGAAGTACGACGAAGGAGCTTTACAATGGTGGCATAGCGGTGGGATTTGACCTTACAACGCCTCCGAAGAGAAGATAGTAGCCTTACTTACAACGTCTCGAGGATAATTGAAGGATTATAATTGTTCACGTTCCGGATAGAAGGCATTTTTTTGTGTGGTAAACTATTCGGCATATAAGAACAATGATGGCGCTGCTGGAAGATGTTTTTGACAAACTTATCGCCTATGATGGATCATCGCCGTGGCAAATGTATATTTTTGAGTTCGAATCGGTGGCCAAAGAGTTGCAGTGGAGTGAAGAAGACAAACTTCATTACCTAATAATTGCATTAGAGGATGAGGCGGCAGAGTATGCCTGTTGTTGCTTAAATGAAGAGGCA
Organism: Ampullaceana balthica; assembly: GCA_944989445.1. NCBI lineage: Eukaryota > Metazoa > Mollusca > Gastropoda > Lymnaeidae > Ampullaceana > Ampullaceana balthica. Next base: position 884,459 of record CALYLW010000071.1, on the reverse strand, counting down.
AGAGACAATTACGAGACACTACAAGGTGCCATGGCGTCGAGGTTTAATGACTCTAACTTTCCGGCCCACATGACAAGAGAGGAGAACAAGCCAGCGACTCCGAGAGTTGAAGAATCGAGCCGTGAGAAGATAGCAGAAGAGAGCCGGGAGGAGATAGCAGAAGAGAGTCGGGAGGAGATACCAGAAGAGAGCCAGGAGGAGATAGCAGAAGTGAGCCGGGAGGAGATAGCAGTAGAGAGCCAGGAGGCGATAGCAGAAGAGAGCCGGGAGGAGATAGCAGAAGAGAGCCGGGAGGAGATAGAAGAAGAGCCTCCGAGAGTTGAAGAATCGAGACGGGAGGGTGAGATTCCAATAACCACAACCAATGTCCAGTTACCAACTGCAACAATGGTAACTCAACGTGCCGTAACACCACTTGCCATTTCGCCTGATATGTCAACTTCATGTCCCACTGGCTTCGCTAAAAGCCATGTGGAGACGACTGGGGTCACAAGGGAAGCCATACAAGTGCCGGGTCATGATCAAACGTCTTGCTTGAGTGATCAGACGATTGAGAAAAGACAGTGTTTCCATTGTGACGGGATTGGGCACCTTGCTCGTAACTGTTTTGTTGGAGAATTGGGAAGAAAATCACCCAGACAGCTACAGCTAAACAGCGGTGTTCATTCTAATTCTGTGGATTTATTAGTTAGTGTGTCTAGTGGTACAGCAGTGACTGTGAATTCGGAGGACAAGGTCGGTGAAATTTCACCACAGTGGCCAACATTTCAGCAGCGGCCACTTGAGAATCTACAGACCCAATTCGGGCCAATTCCTCAAATTGTTTGGGTGAGTAACGTAAATTTAGAAACTTGTGGTGATTCTTTTAATGAGAGGAACAGGGGCCATTCCCTAATTTTTCCCCACGTGGGAGAAAATCCGGCGACATGGAACAAACGACCAGGCTCCAGTAAAGGCCAAATGACACGGGTCACTTCGGGGCAGAACACCCTAGTACTCTGTCTGTCACCGCAGACAAAGATAAGAAAAGTGGACAATACGTTGGGCAACTCGCCTGCGCCGCCGAATCGTCCAGCTGTCAAATACAAAAGAGGGACAATCCAAAAGAAGCGAAAGAATGGTGACGGCATTTCATCAGCAGAGAACCGCTCAATTCATTTGGGGAACAAGGTCCTGCTGTCCGACTTTGTAACGCATAAAAAAAAACATTATACGAGAACATTTATTGAGACTCCTTGTCTACCAGAAGTCTACATGGGCCTGGGAAGGCAGTCAGCGGGCTATGGCTGCTTAAGTTAAACTGAATTTGATTGGTTGTTTTTCTGTTTATAAAGATTTTCGTAATGTAATTCTTCTTTTGTAGTATGTAACATGCTGGTGTTTAAACATGCTGTGGTTCAATTTTTTTGTTTTGCATGTCGATTTTTAAATTTTATTATGATGAATTAAGGGCGTACAACATTGTTATAATTTGTTCATTTGTTGTGTATGTCAATTTATAAACGTATTATGAGCAGGTGGATGTTTTCAACTACTGATGACGTACGGGTGTACACGTGTTATAGAAACATTTTTTTGTGTGTGATTCATTACTCGTGTGTGAATTTTTAATGTGTTATGAGCAGGTTATGCAGCTTGTAACATTCTTACAATCTGATGAATTAAGTGCTTACATTGACGTAAGGTGTTTTGGTAGCATTGCTCCTTGAAACTATTTTGGAATATGTTTATGATGCATGAAATTTATTTTAACGGAAGTTGACTATGATTTCTTACTATGTTTAGACTGAAGATGATATGCTTAATCAATTCCTTACCATATATTGGTTTCATAATCATTTGTTTTTATACTATATTGACATTACACATTGATTTTTTTTTCTCTTTTCATATTTTCCTAACTATGGTTACAGTCTTAATGCTAACTGCTTACTGTTCAATGTACCTTGTTTTAATTAATGGTAGTTGTGTATGAGAGTTGAACTGCCAGGTATCTGACACAAATTGACAAACTGATTACACACTAGATTTGACAGACGTGTAGAGGTTGACATAGAAGTGCAGGTGTAGGATAATAATGGTTGAGTATATGGGAGTTCAGTTGTTGCGGTACACACAATTTAGCGTCATTGTTAATTCGTATTTGAATAGTGCTGAGGGTCTTAGTCACTCAAAGCCATTTGAAGACAATTAAACATAACGCGGAGATGTTACGAAATGTCGGGACGACATTGTTTTGTAAACAGGGTGTATTGTGGAGGACCTGGGTTGAAATAATTGAGAACCTTGGTTTAAATGTTTGAGAGGGGAGCGGACGGTGGGTAGGCGACGTGCCTGGAGTGTAATGATGCGCTCAGACAATTACCGGAAATGAAAGTATTCCGGCCTCTCTCTTCCCCCCCCCCACCCCCAGGTACGGGATGTTGGGTGGTCAAATGCGCATAAATCGTATCAATGAATTCTGAGTCGGACGTGGGACGTGGGAAAACGCCTATGCGCTCACGCCCGGCGACCACGCCGATGTATCAATGAACTCTGAATGGACCACGGAACGTGAGGAATACACCTAACACCTCACGTCTGGTTGATTGGATCAGCTATTAAGGGGCGTTGGTTGTAAGGAAGACAACAGTTATTTATCATTGTGACTTGTAAAGAAAGTCACGGATAAAACCGGGAAAGAATTCGTGGGGGGGAAATTAAGGGTCGAAGGTTAATAGATTAAACTTTGACACCTCGAGGGAAACCGAGGATATAAGGGAGAGTTTAGAGTGTTTAGGGAGAGAACAACCCACCCCGGGGTAACAGAACAGGTTAGGGACATGTAGAGACCAGGACAGAGAGTAGCCCACCACAGAGGAAACGACAGGCAGTGAGAGAGAGTCGTAGAGATAGAGAGCAGATGTAACCAGAAGTTATGGCTAATAAAGAGAAGAACTGTTAGCATTAAAGCTGCCTTTGTTTTGAGTATGAGAGTTGAAGAGTCAGTCAAGAAGTACGACGAAGGAGCTTTACAATATATAAGTCCAACAACTAGAGGTTATATCTACATACACCAACATATATAAGTCCAACAACTAGAGGTTATATCTACATACACCAACATATATAAGTCCAACAACGTGATGTTATATCTACATAAACCAACATATATAAGTCCAACAATGTGATGTTATATCTACATCAACCAACATATATAAGTCCAACAATGTGAGGTTATATCTACATCAACCAACATATATAAGTCCAACAACGTGAGGTTATATCTACATAAACCAACATATATAAGTCCAACAACTAGAGGTTATATCTACATAAACCAACATATATAAGTCCAACAACTAGAGGTTATATCTACATCAACCAACATATATAAGTCCAACAATGTGATGTTATATCTACATAAACCAACATATATAAGTCCAACAACTAGAGGTTATATCTACATGAACCAACATATATAAGTCCAACAACTAGAGGTTATATCTACATAAACCAACATATATAAGTCCAACAATGTGATGTTATATCTACATAAACCAACATATATAAGTCCAACAATGTGATGTTATATCTACATAAACCAATATATATAAGTCCAACAACTTGATGTTATATCTACATAAACCAACATATATAAGTCCAACAACTAGAGGTTATATCTACATAAACCAACATATATAAGTCCAACAACGTGATGTTATATCTACATAAACCAACATATATAAGTCCAACAACTAGAGGTTATATCTACATAAACCAACATATATAAGTCCAACAACGTGATGTTATATCTACATAAACCAACATATATAAGTCCAACAACTAGAGGTTATATCTACATAAACCAACATATATAAGTCCAACAACTAGAGGTTATATCTACATACACCAACATATATAAGTCCAACAACGTGATGTTATATCTACATAAACCAACATATATAAGTCCAACAACGTGATGTTATATCTACATAAACCAACATATATAAGTCCAACAACGTGAGGTTATATCTACATAAACCAACATATATAAGTCCAACAATGTGATGTTATATCTACATAAACCAACATATATAAGTCCAACAACGTGATGTTATATCTACATAAACCAACATATATAAGTCCAACAACTAGAGGTTATATCTACATACACCAACATATATAAGTCCAACAACGTGATGTTATATCTACATAAACCAACATATATAAGTCCAACAACGTGATGTTATATCTACATAAACCAACATATATAAGTCCAACAACGTGAGGTTATATCTACATAAACCAACATATATAAGTCCAACAACGTGATGTTATATCTACATAAACCAACATATATAAGTCCAACAACTTGAGGTTATATCTACATAAACCAACATATATAAGTCCAACAATGTGATGTTATATCTACATAAACCAACATATATAAGTCCAACAACTAGAGGTTATTTCTACATAAACCAACATATATAAGTCCAACAACGTGAGGTTATCCTATATAATTAAAGGCAAGTTTCTGTCCGTTCTGTCTGGTAATCTATTGCGATTGTTCCCTTAAACACATATGACTCCTACAGCCAATCATATCGAACACGTTTACGCGGACGTTTCAAAACGAGTTATTTTTTGGTGCAGTATTTCTTCCAAGACTTTATTTTGAGTTATACGCGTTGGGATTTATAGTCAAAAGCTCTGTTTTTACGAGTTATTTATTTTAAATAAATGAACAGTATTTTTGACGTGATGCACATGTAATGCCGGTCGAGACGGCTGTTTGGGGAAGTGGCGGAACGTTCTTGGACGGGCTTTGTTGCTGGTAAAGAAATAACGTTTTAACCAGCTTCGAAATTTCTAGTTGAAACAAAATGAAATGACGACATTCGACATCACTGGGACTTTGATATCACTGGGACTTTGATATCACTGGGACTTTGATATCACTGGGACTTTGATATCACTGGGACTTTGATATCACTGGGACTTTGATATCACTGGGACTTTGATATCAGTGGGACTTTGATATCACTGGGACTTTGATATCACTGGGACTTTGATATCAGTGGGACTTTGATATCACTGGGACTTTGATATCACTGGGACTTTGATATCAATGCGACTTTGACATCACTGGGACTTTGATATCACTGGGACTTTGATATCACTGGGACTTTGATATCACTGGGACTTTGATATCACTGGGACTTTGATATCACTGGGACTTTGATATAAGGTTTTACGCAAGGATCTAACACAGATGTGCTTTATCCCTAGCATTGTCTGTCCAAGTTAACAAATGAAGAAACTGTCACTGTGTAGTTTTATGACATGAATTTACTTGGGATATTTGGCCCGACTCTAAGGAGCATATTACTGAAACTAAGAATTCAATTTTCACAAAACAAACTCTGGATAACATCAGCTTTTGAACAAAACAAACTCTGGATAACATCAGCTTTTGAACAAAACAAACTCTGGATAACATCAGCTTTTGAACAAAACAAACTCTGGATAACATCAGCTTTTGAACAAAACAAACTCTGGAAAACATCAGCTTTTGAACAAAACAAACTCTGGATAACATCAGCTTTTGAACAAAACAAACTCTGGAAAACATCAGCTTTTGAACAAAACAAACCTCTGGATAACATCAGCTTTTGAACAAAACAAGCAGCAGACATTGCCTAATCACAGACACATGAACAGACCCATATGTTATGTGATGACCAGCACATATCGCTCCGGTTGTTTGTATCAGGGCACACATGTACGCTGTATATCAAACCGCCTATAACCGATCCATGGCTAAGCTCAAACCATCTCCGACCTGACGCACATCTCCTGGATACATCAGTTTTTGAACAAAACAAGCAGCAGACATTGTCTGATGACAGACACATGAACTGACCCATATGTAATGTGACGACCAGCACATATCGCTCCGGTTGTTTGTTTCGGGACACACATGTGCGCTGTATATCAAACCGCCTACAACCGATCCATGACTAAGCTCAAACCATCTCCGACCTGACACAAATCTCCTCACCGGAAACATAGACTAGAATTTTCGGCTCCTGATTTCTGTCATCGGCTTTCCAAAACGACCCATGGCGCATGACCTCTTGCGCACGACCCCTGGTGCACGCTGGCTATCAAGGGGTTAACACGATTAGGGGCAAACCACGGTGTATTTGTTCGCAATCTCTTCCCGCATTCGATTAAAGGCGGGCGTAATGCTTTTCAAACCACGCTTCTGGCATCGTTTCCATCGGCGGTTCTGATGTCTTTTCCAAAACCACCCGTACACCCCCCCCCTTTTTCCCATTTTCTCTTGTAGAAGATTGTGTGCTAAACGAATTGTGAGTTTTTGCTGCCAAACTTGAGGCCCGCGAGTTTAATTTCATTCAAATGTAGAAAATGTGAGAAATCTTGCCATTCTGCCTGTTTAGTTTCTTCTTGTATTGTGTAGTTTAAACTTTCCTCTATAACGCCTTGTATTTTTTGTTTGTTGGTGGCAGTGGGGTGAGGGGAGGGGGGTCGGTTCTCTGATTGAGACTCACAGAAAAAATAGTTTTCTTTTTAAAAAAGATTCAATTTTGTAGTTTTTTCTGCTTTTTTTGTATAATTTGATGTTGGCTGATTCTATCTCTGATTTGAATTAATAATTTCTCCTCCCTGGTAAATCTAATCAAAGAGACCTGATAATTATCAAATTAAATTAAGCGTGGTGTAGGGGCGCGATGAGTTATAGAGACCGGCGGGGGCGTAATGTTGTAGCATCGCTTTAAGATAAATTAAATCTAAATCATCGATGAACCGCGTCGTGACTTTGAATTGGCGAGGCATAATGATGTACGCGATTAGTGTACAAAATACTTACATACTGAAAGGCGGACTTGAATAGTGTAAAATACAAAAAACACGTAAAAAACCAAGCTTTTGACTATAAATCCTTTATGTACGATAAATAACTAAAAGAATGTTCATTATAATACGCAGCGCAAGACCATCCAAAAATACAAAATGGTAGTTGTGTCGTAAAACTTGTTTAATATATTGCGCACCGATCAGGAATAGCCTATCTTTATAAAAAGTGTTGTCAATAAAATACGCACTTTATTGCGCGACAGAAAGGTTGTTCAATATAATGCGCACCCTTACACTCTATCTCAAAAAATAACATGATACATAGGAATAAATAAATAATCTAAAAAATCAATAATTCAATTACGGTACATGCGATCGATCTGAAATTTTGATACATTGTTTTTATTATCGCCACGAAACAGCCTGTTAAATTTCAGCTCGCTAGCTTAAGAGGAAGTGGGTTAAAAATCGATCCAAAGTGTTGGCGACAAGCAATCAAGCAATCAACCAGACACCACGAGTTAATATAAAGGATTTAATTTTTTTAAAAACGTAAAAAAACAAGTTTTTGACTATAAATCCTTTATGTATGAGACGTAACTAAAAGAATGTTCATTATAATACGCAGCGCAAGACCATCCAAAAATACAATATTGCAGTTGTGTCGTAAAACATGTTTAATATAATGCGCACCGATCAGGAATAAATAATATAAAAGCCCAAGTGGCTCACTCATTGGATGTGGAACGCTGATGATGTACAACAGTCTATAGCAGTTTTAAAAAATCGTGTGGTGATTAGCGCTGTAAAAATATTTAATATGACGTCATTGGTTGATCTTATATTTAACACAAGGTGTGCATCAAAAGGTGTGCAAATTAATTACAAATTAAAGACGCGCAGTAAAAAATATATTATATGACGTCATTGCTTTAGCTTATATCTTAATTTTGGAAAAAGGGAACGATGTAAAAATAGGATTTGATGATTTATAATTATAAAATACTTTGTGTACATTTCAGGAAGTTTAATATTTCGTATTTATCAAACAAAAAGGAAGTTTAATATTTCGTATTTATCAAAGATGGATAAGTTTCTTGGGCTTTTGACAAAAAACAAAGTGGGCGCCGTAGGCGCCCTACTACTCCTGTTATTAAATACTTTGCGTACATTTCAGAAAGTTTAATATTTCGTATTTATCAAAAAATGATAACTTAGTTGGGCTTTTGAAAAAGGTTGGCGCCGTAGGCGCCCTAAAAAAGGGGCGCCGCAGGCGCCACGGCGCCGCAGCACAATCTAGTATGTTAATAAAAAGAGTTGTCAATAAAATACGCACCTTATTGCGCGACAGAAAGGTTGTTCAATATAATACGCACCGCGACGCTCTATCTCAAAAAATAGCATGATACATAGGAATAAATAAAATAATCTAAAAAAACAATAATTTAATTACGGTACATGCGATCGATCTGAAATTTTGATACATCGTTTTTATCTACGGTACGAAACTGCCTGCAAATTTCAGCTCACTAGCTTACGAGCAAGTGGGTTAAAAATCGATCAAAAGTTTTGGCGACAAGCAAGCAAGCAAGCAATCAAGGGCGGCCGCAGACACCACGAGTTAATATAAAGGATTTAAAAATACTTTGATAGTGAGATGCATGAAAATTGCAAAAAAATTGTTTACATAGTGCTCAGGCCGTCATTTGTTTAGTGTACATGTTCTCCAGATTTTGGTGTTTCCAATGACCAATAGAGAGAAAAAGCTGAACACTAGAAACATATTTCTACCAACCGACGCCTTATATGTTCCAAATTCTTCCAGAAACGTTTAGTTCTGTGAATTGAAACAATTCATACGTATTTCAACCTACATATTGCTATGTAAAACCTAATTGAAACAATTCATACGTATTTCAACCTACATATTGCTATGTAAAACCTAATTGAAACAATTCATACGTATTTCAACCTACATATTGCTATGTAAAACCTAAGCATCAAAGATTGAAGTGTCTGCGCTTCCCCTATTTAAAACTCTTGATTTGTGGAAAATTTGAGGTCTTGAATTTTTTTAAAACGTACATAATGTCATTAGGGTAGAATCGGAGGCAACCTTTTTAAACGTGTGTTGTGTGTTGTGTGTTGTGTGTTGTGTGTTGTGTGTTGTGTAAACATTGTTAAAATGTAGTAAGCGCATTTCATATTCTGAGGCGGTGATTCTACGACAGGACGTAGAGCTGCTGTCTGCGCGGAGGACAGCTCGATTCTGGGAATTTATATTTAATAATTGGATTCGTTGTTGTCTGTACCGTTATTGGAAAACACAATCTGTTACTTTATTTATCTTCCATTCAGTTTCCCCTTTCTTCCTTTTCTGAAACTTAAAATCCTTTTTAAAAAAATTAAAATTAAAGGCTTTTTAGTAGTTAAAATTATAATTGAGTTATTATTGCATATAATTTGGCACCTGTCTTGAAGTTAAATTGTATTCTACATAGTGTTCTCCATTGCTATTAAATATAGAGGCTAAAAAATATGAATTTTTAAAACATCATTTTAAATTAGGGCTGCGGAAATTAACGATTAATTTCTCGATTAATCGTTAAAAACTTTTATTGATTAAAATCATTTTATTTGATAAAAATTCGATTAACATTAAAGAAAATATTTATAATAGTTTTGTAAAAATTTATTAATAAATAATTAATTATTAATAATTAACAATAATTTATATTTTTTTACGTACAAACTTCTCCCGCTTAATATTTTAATTTATTTTAATAATGTATGTGGACCGGCAGACATCTACTAAAAATGGCTGACAGCATCAGCGCAGTTACATTTAAACATACAGCTGAATTGTTGAGCAAAAATTTGTCTTTAAGCTAACTGCGGATGGCAAATTCGAAGATGGTGAAAAAGTTTACTGTGTTCACTGCCATAAACAATTCTCTTTTAAAAGAATCAAATACATCGCTGACGTATCACCTTCGGCACAAACATCCGATCAAGTATCAACACATTGTCATAAAATTTAGTTAAAAATATTCTTATTTTTCAATGTCTGAGGGACAGGGGAAATAACTCAATAAAATAAAACAAAGTCAATTACCTGTTGTTGTTACTTCCCTTGAAATGTTCGGTTTAATGAGTCATAAATTTCTAGTTTTGGCTTTAATTGAAATTAACGATTAATTAATCGTTAATTTTTCAAAAAGTTAACGATTACATTTAAATTAATCGATAACAGCCCTATTTTAAATACTTTTGTATGATCTTATCCTTAAAGTATGACATTGGTCAGCAGACGGACTTAGATTAGAGGTATCATTTTTTCATGGACATGTATCAATATACATAATTCCCGTTGTCTGTATGGATGTAATGCTGTTAGATGGCGCTGCGATCGATTTTGTTTTATTTATAGTGGTGTTAGGTGGCGCTGCGATCGATTTTGTAAATTAATAAAATAAAAATAAATAAAAGTTCTGTATTACATTACTTTTTATTCTGATGTGTATTTTTTTCAAAATAAATAGATTTCTGCTGAAATGTAGTTATTTTGAAAACTTCCGTCATTTTTGACGGGTGATACTCTAGTATCTTCATAAACCAACATATATAAGTCCAACAACGTCAGGTTATATCTACATAAAACAACATATATAAGTCCAACAACGTGATGTTATATCTACATAAAACATTATTTTATAGTTTGTAAAGATGTTTCTTTGCTAAACAACTTTGTGTACACAAGTTTTGCACTGGCCTGGCGAGATTAAAACGTGTATTAATTTAAATCATTTATTTTTCAATGTTTTTATTGAATCTGAAGGAAGCCAACATTACGATGCTGGTTAGAAATACCCCACCCTCTCCTAAAAATAAGCCAATGGGTGAGATTCGTAAACACACATGTAAATTGATTTTGTTTAATTCCTTAATGAAATCTTGATTACAATTAACTCCAACCCTCCCACATCACGTGACGCCACCATTTTCTCAAACCTGCTTATGTTTCATGTTTTGACAGACAGACCCCTTGACCTAAAGTATTATATATACATTATGTTATACCAATATTACATTAATTTACATGCAAAAGAAAAAAAATATCACTTTGGTATTACTAAGGCTAATAAATCTAATTATCTGAGTTAACTTAAGAATTTTGATTTTTTACGTTCTCGTATAAGGAGCATGGCAGAAGAACTGAAATCATGCAAAATAACAAAATCCAGATTTTGACAAATATCTATCTGTGTGTTTGTGTGTCTAACGCGATAACTTGAGTGCCATTTCAGATAGGTGAAAGAAATTTCATATATTTGTACAAGTTCCTTAACTTAGTTTTATCTCAAGTATTGTGCTTTTTTTCCGGTAACAGGAAGAAGTACTTTACTCTATATCCGTTTTCTGATAAAACCTTCAGAATTTGATAAATTCTTTCTTGTTTTCATAAAGCAAAAAAATAACCTACTTTTTTTAAGGAAAGCGAAACATTTTGAGGGAGTTCGCTACGACAATATTGAAGGGAGTTTTTAAAAAAAATGATATTATGAACTAATGTAACACCGTAAGCTGAATAGTTCCTGTACACACATATATTCTATGTGTCAGTATTCTAAAGTTCGATTGCTTATTTCATTCGAGCACAACTAATAATTGTGCAATCTTTCGTTCATCTTCTTTCATGTTGTCTCTCTTGTTATTGGCTATGCCCAATTAATTATCTCTCGGGGCCCTAACAGCATATTCAGAAAATGTTGTATTCGTCAGGTAAATGCCGAAGCCTTTTGTGAACAATCGGTTATCTGCATTTGTCCCCCTTCGCCAAACGTTAAACTGCCTAACTATTTTTAATTAAATCTGCAGACTCGTTTCGTTTATAACTTTTCATTCTGTCTAAATTTTAAATATTCTCCATGCGTTAATATGGAAATAAAAAGGTTAACACATTTTAACAGCGATCGAACATTAAATTTTGACTTAAAATACCGTTCTCATTTCTCGTCGCATTGAATTATACTTTTATGTCTTTACTGTTTTGGCAAATGTTAAAGATGTCGTACAGCGTATCAGATCAGTGAGGAGATCCTAAAATGTGTTACTATTTCAGACATATGATTAAATCGTCTTGAGGTCTCGGTAAGATACAAAAATATCTGCCTGTTAGACCAAGCGAATGTGGTCACTTGAAGTATACTTCGCACATGCTTCTTTAGACCACACGACTGTGGGACCGTCCATCAATGACGTCACTCACCTAGGAGGGAGGGGTGGGGGGTCCCCATATTTGTAACAATGTGTTTTTGTTTTATTTGTTTTATTTTTTTTGTTCCTTTCTTTTTTTTTCTGTTGTTGTTGTTTTTACATAGTATATCAATTTTTACACACACACACACACACATCCAAATAAAAACAAAAATAAAAATAAAAATTTTAATTTAAAAAATAATAATAAACATGTAAGTGAAAAGCTCTAACTCGGACTCAAAGTATGACATTCTAAGTTAGTTATCTTAATTCGGCCCTCACATACTTTTGCTTTTATTAAATACAGCCCTCTTCGAATAAAAGTTGGGAACCCTTGATTCATATATACATTTCTTTTTACTCTGGAGTATTCGACTTTTCATTACGTTTAGTGACAATCCAGAGTGTTGTCTGTAAGTTCGTCAGATTGTGTTGCTTTCCGTTTAAAAAAACAGCTTATCAAAACAAGTAAGAATATATAATAAACAGCTCACAGAAGATCATTTATTCTAAGACTAGAGAGATTCCCGATTGCAGTCTTGCGTGTTGACGTCTCTAACCATTTATGCTACACTGACGACAACGATAGCAGTAGTCGCAGTAGCACTGGTAGGACCAGGTGTTGTTTCCGTTGTCGTTGAAGTAGAAGCTGTCCAATCTTAGCTGATACTGTACAATAGAGATAACATTCCAATAGTTTTGATATCAACAAGTTTTTTTGGGACCCTTAGCTAACTGAATGTAAGAAATTGCCTTTGGTCAGTGTTGAAGACAATATTCATATACCAACTAGTGGGTCTAAATGTTATAACTTGGGCCAGTACATGATATAATGTTTAACAGTATTGTGGAGGTTGATTTTTAATTTGTTTATCAGGATATATTTCCATATTAAAAATATAGTACATTATACTCTCTCCTTCATATATATATATATATATATATATATATTCTCTATATATATAAGACGCATTTGTTGTCTGTCTGGTTGTCTGTCTGTTCCCTAATAACTCAAGATCCAGACAACCAAATAACGTGAAATTTGGTACACGTACACAAAATTATACCGGAAAGGTTATTAAACAGGTTTCGTTCCATATATATAAGATACTGGGGCCCGGGGGCCCAAAATGTAGTTTTTCCCTATATGAGCTATATAAAATAAAAAATTTTGAAAATTAAGACGTAAAATAATGACGCAAATTAATAAACATTTTGGTGTCGAGATTAACAAGAAGGCGATTATCGCCATAAAATAATTTTTTTGTTGTTGTTGCTTTTGTTGTTGTAGTTGTTGTTTTGTTGTTGTTGCTTTTTTGTTGTTGCTGTTGTTGCTGTTGTTGTAGTTGTTGTTTTGTTGTTGTTTTGTCGTTGTTTTGTTGTTGATTTTTTGTTGATGTTTTGTTTTTGTAGTTGTTGCTGTTGTTGTTTTTGTTGTTGTTGCTGTTGTTGTTGCTGTTGTTGTTGCTTTGTTGTTGTTGCTGTTGTTGCTGTAGTTGTTTTATTGTTGCTTTGTTGTTGTTGCTGTTGTTGTTGTAGTTGTTTTATTGTTGTTTTGTTGTTGATTTTGTTGTTTTTTTGTTGTTGTTTTGTTTTTGTTGTTTTGTTGCTGTTGCTGTTTCTGTTGTTGGTTTTGTTGTTGTTGCTGTTGTTGTTGCTGTTGTTGTTGTAGTTGTTGTTTTGTTGTTGTTGCTTTGTTGTTGTTGCTGTTGTTGTTGTAGTTGTTGTTTTGTTTTTGTTGTTTGTTTTTGTTGTTTTGTTGCTGTTGTTGTTTTTGTTGTTGTTGCTGCTGTTGTTAAACCCGGGCGAAGCCGGGTACTTGGCCCCTAGTATATATATATATATATACTATATATATATATAATATAGATATATATATATCTTCTCTATATATAAGCCGCATTTGTTGTCTGTCTGTTCCCTAATAACTCAAGATCCAGACAACCAAATAACGTGAAATTTGGTACACGTACACAAAATTATACCGGAAAGGTTATTAAACAGGTTTCGTTCCATATATATAAGATACTGGGGCCCGGATAATGACGCAAATTAATAAACATTTTGGTGTCGAGATTAACAAGAAGGCGATTATCGCCATAAAATAATTTTTTTGTTGTTGTTGCTTTTGTTGTTGTAGTTGTTGTTTTGTTGTTGTTGCTTTTGTTGTTGTTGCTGTTGTTGCTGTTGTTGTAGTTGTTGTTTTGTTGTTGTTTTGTCGTTGTTTTGTTGTTGATTTTTTTGTTGATGTTTTGTTTTTGTAGTTGTTGCTGTTGTTGTTTTTGTTGTTGTTGCTGTTGTTGTTGCTGTTGTTGTTGCTTTGTTGTTGTTGCTGTTGTTGCTGTGTTGTTTTATTGTTGCTTTGTTGTTGTTGCTGTTGTTGTTGTAGTTGTTTTATTGTTGTTTTGTTGTTGATTTTGTTGTTTTTTTGTTGTTGTTTTGTTTTTGTTGTTTTGTTGCTGTTGCTGTTTCTGTTGTTGGTTTTGTTGTTGTTGCTGTTGTTGTTGCTGTTGTTGTTGTAGTTGTTGTTTTGTTGTTGTTGCTTTGTTGTTGTTGCTGTTGTTGTTGTAGTTGTTGTTTTGTTTTTGTTGTTTGTTTTTGTTGTTTTGTTGCTGTTGTTGTTTTTGTTGTTTTGTTGTTTTGTTGTTTTTGTTTTGTTGCTGTTGTTGTTAAACCCGGGCGGGAGCCGGGTACTTGCCCCTAGTATATATATATATAAGACGCATTTGTTGTCTGTCTGTCTGTCTGTTCCCTAATAACTCAAGATCCAGACAACCAAATAACGTGAAATTTGGTACACGTACACAAAATTATACCGGAAAGGTTATTAAACAGGTTTCGTTCCATATATATAAGATACTGGGGGCCGGGGGCCCCAAAATGTAGTTTTTCCCTATATGAGCTATATAAAATAAAAATTATTGAAAATTAAGACGTAAAATAATAAACATTTTGGTGTCGAGATTAACAAGATGGCGTTTATTGCCATAAAATAATGTGATGTGACGTCATAGTTTGAGTTCATATTAATTTGTAAATAGGAAACAAAGTGAAAAGAGCAGTGCTTATTTTGATTATTTTTAATATACCGCTGTGGGTGTGCGTTTAAGTATTTGTGTGCACATGTTTGAATCAGTGAGTGTGTGTTTTTTTGTGTGTGCGTTTAAGTATTTGTGTGCACATGTGTGAATCAGTGAGTGTGTGTGTTTTTTGTTGTGAACTAAATGTTATGAAACGGTTTATTTTTATGTCTGTTAAAGTTGCGCCTTTAACAAGATTACGTATATATTTTTTATAAAATTTGTTTGCAAATTACATCTTTTTTACTTTACACTGTTTCTTTTATGTATATTCTATATGTATTTTATCCAGTCGTCCAATCAAGCTTTTTCCTTTTATTGGCGAGGGTAGGTGTCAATAATATCGTCCATCCCTGGGTGGCATAAACACTGTAGCTAAGCAACTGTGTTTATACTTTTTGCATAACTTAAACTAAACCAGCAGGGCACATTTTAAGCTCAAACCTTGCGTTTCGAAATGTTTCTTTAAAACAAATAAAACCCATACAACAGAAAAAATGAATTATATAAATTATCACTTACTGGGGGCGTGGGCCCAAATGTATTTTTTCCCGTATATTTAAAACTGACTCAAAACTAATTCTCCAACTTCCCGTGAAGGTAGAAGCATGAAACTTTGGGAACTTGCCGAATACACTATTATGACGATAATTGGTGAAAAATAATGTAAACATTTCCACTCATGGGTGGCCGGGAGCCCCAAAACCGGTTTTTCCTTTATGGGCTATATAAAACTGAATCAACACCAATTCCTCATATTCCCGAGTAGGTAGAAGCATGAAAATTTGGAAAGTCGTTGAGTACCCTCCCGCAATGGTAACAGTCGAAACAAAATATATAATTATCACTAACTATGGGGGGGGGTCAGGCGGGGGCCCAAAGGTAGTTTTTTTCTTAAATGAGCTATATAAATCAGGCTCATCATTTAATCTCCCATTTCCTGTGTAGGTAGAAGTATGAAACTTTGGGAAAATGTTATGTACCCTCCCAAAATGTTAACTGGCAAAACATTAATCAAAATTATCACTCACAGGGTGGTCAGAGGACTGAATGTATTTTTTTAATATATAAAACTGACTCATCAATAATTCTCAAACTTACCGTGTAAGTAGAAGAATGAAACTTTGGGAAGATTTTGAGTACCCTCGCGCGATGGTAAAATGCGAAAAAAATATATAAAAAATTTTCACTCACTAGGGGGCCTTGGGCCAAAATGTAGGTTTTTTCCTAATATGAGCTATATAAAACAGACTCATCATTAAATATCCAATTTCCCGTGTAAATAGGAGCATGAAACTTTGGGAAGTTGTTATGAACTCTCCCGCAATGATAACATACGAAAAAAAAATTAAATTATCAGCTCGATCATCATCATCATCAGTCCCGTGACCGTTGCGGTCGTCGGGGGGAGCGGATGGACACATCAACAGATAACTATCTCCACATATGCCTATTTTGAGCGGCGGCCAATAATTCATGGCATTTCATCCCTGTCAATTTCTTTATGTTGTCCAGCCAGCTTTACCGTTGTCGACCTCTTCGCCGGCCCCCTTCTACAGTGCCTTGAAGGATAATTTTTGTCAGGGTATCATGTCGCAGTACATGACCAAACCATGCCATCTTGCTTCTCTTAATTGTTGTTACGATTGTTTCTTGATGATCCGTAATAGAGTTGATTCGGTCCCAGACATATTCATTGGTCTTATGTTCTAAATATGAGATCTGGAGAGTTTTCCTCATTCATTTGTTTTCAAATGCCTGCAGCTTGCTTTCAGCTTGATAGAATGCAAATAAACAGTTGTGTACGCTTCTACATAAAGTACCTTATTTTAAACCCGGAACAAGCCGGGTACTTGCCCATATAGATAACATATAAGACGCATTTGTTGTCTGTCCTCTGTCTGGATGTTCCCTATTAACTCAAGATCCAAACAACCAAATTAAGTGAAAGTTGGTACACGTACACAAAATTAAACCGGAAAGGTTATTAAACAGCTTCGTTCCATATATATAAGATACTGGGGGCCGGGGGCCCAAAATGTAGTTTTTCCTAATATGAGCTCTATAAAAAATTGAACTGCCAAAAATGTTGTCAATCACATTGCTTTAAGTTAAATGTACCCTTTATTGCATGCAAATATACAGTACTGTACCCTTTATTGCATGCAAATTTTAAACCCGGGCAAAGTTTCTCCTTTTATTGGTGAGGGTAGGAGTCAATAATATCGTCCATCCCTGTGTGGCATAAACACTATAGCTTAGCAGCTGTGTTTATACTTTTTGCATAACTTAAACTAAACCAGCAGGGTAAATTTTAAGCTCAAACCTTGCGTTTCGAAATTTTTCTTGAAAACAAATAAACCCAATACACACCTGACATAAACCTTAATATTCACATAAATATCCCTTTATATATTGTGGCTTGGCGTGTCCGTGTTAGGCCCCGGGGTATCTAATAAAATAAATTATTGCAAATTAAAACGAAAAATAATACATATTTTGGTGTCGAGATTAACAAGAAGGCGTTTCTAGCTTGATATGTCTCACTTTACAGTCACATAATTTTTTGTTAACGCAATGTGCTGTATTATTGGTGCATTCATAACTGGTGCGCATTATTTAATGCTGAAAGTGAACGTCTGGAACGCGCTTCCGGCGGTTAATAAACAACCGGTTGATCACGATTTATTTGGAATACTCCAAACTTCTTCACTGCAGTTGCCCTTTGTGCGGTATGTAATTCACTATGCATTTACTTTTATAATGACTATATCATTAATATTTATGAGAAATAATATAGCGCGTAGCCCAAGATTAAGGGTTTTCTCATTACACATAAATTCATATATATAGTATAGATATAAATTATTATTTTAATAATATACTTGGGCAATTTTTTCAATATATTATCACATAACCATAAAAATAATTAGCATACTTTTCATTTTTAGTTCTAGCTCTAAAGCTTTCTTGATTTTCATCTTGAATTGAAGCAGATCTTTTATTTAGTTTTGAACATTAATTATATAATTTTTATAGTATGTTCAAAACAAATCATATAAACAGTAGGGAAAATATTAATGAAAGAAAATTTATATTATTTGATTTGCTACGTTGGTATTGATATCACTTTGCTATTCATGACGGGCATTTTAATCAGTTTCTGAATGCCGGAAAGCTCACTCACCCAGTTTGTGGTTGATGTCTTTTTCAAGACTGCGGCCACTCGATTACAGTGTGTTCTAATAAATCAAAGTGAATTAATAGCTGAAGACAATTATGTCCTTTACAAATTTGTAAACAGACAGGAATCGCGTGATATTAACATAATACCTTAATAGAAAATGATACTGCCTTCAAGTTTCCAATGAAGTCCCAGAAATATGGCTCCAAAGTTCCTAATGCGAAGTAAACGCAATACTTCTTTGTTATATTTACTTTACTGCTAGCAAACACTGCAATAAACATCACATTTACATTCCATTCCTTCATTCACAGGAAAGCATTGTCATCTTTTGCTACAGTCATGCCTATGAGAAAAAAGGGGAGTCTGGGCAGGAAAACAGTCAAGTCAAAAGCCGTAGAACATACACGTGCAGTAGAAGCTCCTGATGAAAAAAGAGCAAGACTCCAGGCAGATCAGGTCCGCCACAGAGTTGCCAGAGCAGCTGAAACAGCTGAGCAAAGGCAATCACGTCTCCAGGAAGATCAGGTCCGCCACAGAGTTGTCAGAGCAGCTGAAACAGCTGAGCAAAGGCAATCACGTCTCCAGGAAAATCAGGTCCGCCACAGAGTTGCCAGATCAGCTGAAAGACCTGAGCAAAGGCAATCACGTCTCCAGGAAGATCAGGTCCGCCACAGACTTGCTAGATCAGCTGAAAGACCTATTCAGCATGTGGCACGTCTTTTTGGCTTAAGAAAACAGAGAAATGTTGCCATCACTATGAAATGGAAAGCCCACATGCATGATGGTTTCATGTACAACCCATCATATGACTATGAAAGCAACAATCTTCTTGACATTGGCAGAATGGCAAATGTTTGTCTAAAGTGTAGTGCACTTAAGTGGAAAGGAGAAACTCCAGGCATGTGCTGCTCCAGTGGTAAAGTCAAACTGCCACCAATTCTAAAGCCACCAGAACCATTGTGCAGTCTGTTGAATGGTGAAACTACACAATCAAAGGACTTTGTGAAACATATTAGACTATTCAATAATATGTTTGCCATGACTTCCTTCAAGTCTAATGTTGTCGTGAATAATGGGTGGACACCAACATTCAAGGTCCAAGGCCAAGTGTACCACCATGCTGGACCTCTTCATCCAGTCAATGCTGTAGACAGCAAATATCTCCAGATTTACTTCTTGGGAGAAGATGAGCAAGTGCAAAGACGACTGGATTTGCTTGACAGACCTGTTGACAGAAACATTGTCCTCAAACTGCAAAGAATGCTGCATCAGCATAACAGCTATGTGAGGTCATTTAAAATGGCTGCTGAGATTATGGATAACACTCAAGTGGACTACAAAATCAAAATTTCTGGCAAAGCACCATTAAAGGAACAAAGGCATATTCAATGCACCATCTGTTTGTGAAGTGGCCATCATGATTGCTGGAGAGCTAGGTGATCGTAGAGACATTGTGCTGCATTCAAGAAGTTGCTCACAAATGCCACTTCAAAGGATTCAAGACACTCACAGGTCATATGATCCACTTCAGTATTTATTTGTTAGAGGAGAAGATGGCTATGATTTGAACATAAAAGATGTAAACAAGGCCACAAGCAATGACTACTATGCATATCGCATGATGCAAAGAGTCAACGAATTTAATACACTCCTCAGATGCACGCGCCTTTTCCAGCAATACATAGTGGATATGTATGCTAAGGTTGAGAATGAGAGATTGCGTTTCATCAGACTCAACCAAACAAAACTTAGAGCTGAGGACTATGGTGTACTATTAGAGGCAGTAAGGAATGACAACAATGTGACTTCTGAAAATCTTGGCAAATTAGTGGTGCTGCCTTCATCCTTCAGTGGAGGGCCCCGTTACATGCATGAATATGCACAGGATGGAATGACCTATGTACGTCATAGAGGCACAAGCATCAAGTAGATTTGCAAGTATGTTACCAAGGGAAGTGATGCAGCCATATTTGCTGTTGCAAATGAAATGCCGAACATGCTTGATGGGGTTACCAATTATCGACAAGGACGATACATTAGTAGCAGTGAGGCAGTGTGGCGCCTGCTTAACTTTCCCATCCATCAAAGGTATCCAACAGTTGTTCACTTGGCAGTACATCTTGAAGGAGGCCAAGGAGTATACTATAAACCAGGACAGCCAACAGCACATTTGACAGACACTCCATCAAAGACTACATTAACAGCTTTTTTGATCTCTGCAAAACAGATCCTCCTGCAAAAACATTGCTGTATTCTGAAGTGCCTAGACATTTTCGCTGGGATGCCAGTCAAAAGGTCTGGCAAATCCGAAAAAAGGTATACCTCTTGCAGACTTCCCGGGATATGTGACATACAATGCCTTGGGAAGAGTGTACACTGTGCATCCTCACAACAGAGAAGCATTTCACATGCGCCTCCTGCTGCACCATATTCGGGGACCTATTTCATTTGAAGATCTCAAAACTGTTATTGTGAGAGATGAGGATGGTGACATCCTTGAAATTAAGCCATGCAGCACATACACTGTTAAATGTACCATTTTATTGCATGCAAGTAAACAGTTGTGTACGCTTCTATAGAAAACCTTATTTTAAACCCGGGGGAAGCCGGGTACTTGCCCCTAGTATATATATCTCTATATATATCTTATCTCTATATATATAAGACGCATTTGTTGTCTGGTTGTCTGTCTGTTCCCTAATAACTCAAGATCCAGACAACCAAATAACGTGAAATTTGGTACACGTACACAAAATTATACCGGAAAGGTTATTAAGCAGGTTTCGTTCCATATATATAAGATACTGGGGGCCGGGGGCCCAAAATGTAATTTTTCATATTATGAGCTATATAAAAACACAATTATTGAAAATTGAGACGTAAAATAATGACGCAAAATAATAAACATTTTGGTGTCGAGATTAACAAGAAGGCGATTATCGCCATAAAGTAATTTTGTTGTTGTTGCTTTGTTGTTGTTGCTTTTGTTGTTGCTTTTGTTGTTGTAGTTGTTGTTTTGTTGTTGTTGCTTTGTTGTTGTTGCTGTTGTTGTTGTAGTTGTTGTTTTGTTGTTGTCTTGTTGTTGTTTTGTTGTTGATGTTTTTGTTGTTGTTTTGTTTTTGTTGTTGTTGCTGTTGTTGTTTTTGTTGTTGTTGCTGTTGTTGTTGCTGTTGTTGTTGTTGCTGGTGTTGCTTTTGTGTTGTTTTTGCTGTTGTTGTTGTTGTCCACATCCCTTGCCCTGCAACGACATTGTCCTTCATGTTGTTGTTGCTTGGTTGTTGTTGCTGTTGTAGTTGTTTTCCACATCCCTTGCCCTGCAACGACAATGTCCTTCATGTTGTTGTTGCTTTGTTGTTGTTGCTGTTGTTGTTGTAGTTGTTTTATTGTTGTTTTGTTGTTGATTTTGTTGTTGTTTTTTTTTGTTGTTTTTTGTTGTTGTTTTGTTGCTGTTGCTGTTTCTGTTGTTGGTTTTGTCGTTGTTGCTGTTGTTGTTGCTGTTGTTGTTGTAGTTGTTGTTTTGTTTTTGTTGCTTTGTTGTTGTTGCTGTTGTTGTTGTAGTTGTTGTTGTTTTGTTTTTGTTGTTTGTTTTTGTTGTTTCGTTTCTGTTGTTGTTTTTGTTGTTGTTGCTGTTGTTGTTAAACCCGGGAAAAGCCGGGTACTTTCCCATAGTATATACATATAAGACGCATTTGTTGTCTGTCTGTTCCCTAATAACTCAAGATCCAGACAACCAAATAACGTGAAATTTGGTACACGTACACAAAATTATACCGGAAAGGTTATTAAACAGGTTTCGTTCCATATATATAAGATACTGGGGGCCGAGGGCCCAAAATGTAGTTTTTCCTTTTATGAGCTATATAAAATAAAAATTATTGAAAATTAAGACTTAAAATAATGACGCAAAATAATAAACATTTTGGTGTCGAGATTAACAAGAAGGCGATTATCGCAATAAAATAATTTTGTTGTTGTTGTTGCTTTGTTGTTGTTGCTTTGTTGTTGTTGCCTTTGTTGTTGTAGTTATTGTTTTGTTTTTGTTGCTTTGTTGTTGTTGCTGTTGTTGTTGTAGTTGTTGTTTTGTTGTTGTTTTGTTGTTGATGTTTTTGTTGTTGTTTTGTTTTTGTTGTTGTTGCTGTTGTTGTTTTTGTTGTTGTTGCTGCTGTTGTTGCTGTTGTTGTTGCTTTGTTGTTGTTGCTTTGTAGTTGTTGCTGTTGTTGTTGTAGTTGTTTTGTTGTTGTTTTGTTTTTGATTTTGTTGTTTTTGTTGTTGTTTTGTTTTTGTTGTTTTGTTGCTGTTTTTGTTGCTGTTGTTGTTGTAGTTGTTGTTTGTTGTTGTTTTGTTTTGTTTTTGTTTTTGTTTTGTTGTTTTGTTGCTGTTGTTGTTTTTGTTGTTGTTGCTGTTGTTGTTAAACCCGGGCTAAGCCGGGTACTTGCCCCTAGTATATATATATATAATATATATATATATAATATATATATATATTATATACATATATATATATTACCTATGTAATATATATGAAAAAAAACTTGCCCCTAGTATATATATATATATATATATATATATATATATATATATATATATATATATATATATATATATTACCTATGTAATATATATGAAAAAAAACTTTCCTGTAAAGCTTGTGTGGTGTAAACAAGGTTTCATTTGAGTTATTTACATACGAAAGTACTTGTATTTCATTTCTAAAATTACTCGTCCTGGGAATTGGAATATACTTCTTCAAACATTCGTTTTCAATAAAGACATGTAATTTTTTTTTAAAATACTTTAAAAAATAAATGTTTTTGACTATACATCTTTTATTTACGAGATACAACTAAAAGAATGTTCATTATAATGCGCATCGCACGACAATCCAAAAATCCAAAATTTTAGTTATGTCACATATATAAAGGATTTATAGTTTTTAAAAAAAAACTACTACAGTCTGCCTGCTAAATTTCAGGTCGATTTGATCGCGGGAAAAGGGTTATAAAACATAATTAATTAATGCGCACCGCGTGACAGATTAGCATAAAAAATTCCAGATCGGGAATATATTTTTTTTAAAGTATTGTCAATATAATACGCACCGCACCGCGCGACAGGAAAATATTAAAAAGGTTGTTCAATATAATACGCACTGGGACACTCTAGCAAAAAATTAAGCAATCACACGGTCTGCCAGACGCCACAAGTTAATATAAATGATTTAAAAATAAATGTTTGTCGTGTATACTTGTTACAGAAGTTTTAACTATAATCTCTACTAATAAAAGTGTTTGCAGCATAACCCTTTAAGACTTCTACAGAACCGTATTCAAGCGACACATTTGCCCATCCTCACTAAGACACATCTAATGTTGGGCTACAGAACCAGCTAAATCATTAAACTCGCTGACGTGTTTACTAGATCTTAAATTATTTACGCTCTACTATTCTTGGATTTCTTCTTAAACTAAAATATTCACCGACACTTAAGTACAAAAAAAATAAAATAATAAAATAAAAAAATCTAACTTTTTATTGACTTAGTTTAAAATACCCATTCGTATCAAAAGCTATTTCTTCTTATTTCAGATTTTACTTACCGGGTTCGGTTTGTAAGGGTTAGCGTAGTTCCAGACTTTGTTAGGGAAGCCAGCGTTGTTCTCAAGACAGTGGTGCAGCGGGTATTGGATGTTCAGAAATTGAGCGACGATTGGGTTAAAGAACACCTGGAAATAAATACATTTAACTGCTGTCATACGATCTACGGGTAACATTGGAACACATACAAGAGCTTTATGGCTAACATTGGAACACATACGAGAGCTTTATGGGTAACATTGGAACACATACAAGAGCTTTATGGGTAACATTGGAACACATACACGAGCTTTATGGGTAACATTGGAACACATACAAGAGCTTTATGGGTAACATTGGAACACATACAATAGCTTTATGGGTAAAATTGGAACACATACAAGAGCTTTATGGGTAACATAGCATCACATACATAAGCTTTGTGGGTATCAGAGTAAATCATACATACGCTTTATGGGTAACATAGCAACACTCACATACGCCTATGCTCTATGGTAACATAGTAACAACCGCATAAGCTGTATTGTAACAAAGCAACAAATTATGAGAGAACGATGAACATATGCTAGTTGCTTTTTGAAAGCACAAGCACATTGCTACTGTGCCGAATTAATTGTGCCAAACATTCCAAGGCTACGCATTAAATTTTTTACTGAAACTGTATCAGTTCTTAAATATATAAATAATTTAGAGGTTCTCACCCGGGGTAATGACGGCCCCCAATCACCTGTCTGACTGTAGACGGTGAATGTTGATGTGCTGGAGAGCGCCATGTTTGGTATAGCCGAGACCACACGGGAAAGCTCTGCGCATGATCTGGGGAGACTGCCAGTCATGGTGGAGAAGTAGCTGAGAAAAGAAGTTCAACAAAGGAGCATTTATTTACTGCTGTCTTATAATCGTACGACTTTTCAAATAGTGGCTGAAACCACATTAATCTATTCATTGTCTCTTTTAGGCATGAATGCTCTAATTATTTCATGACCTTGAAGACATATTTTCGGCGTCTAAAGTGTATTTGGATTGCAAATAATATGTGACGCAATTTAAAAACTTCCAGTAAGTTTTAAAACGAATGTAATACGCCAGACAATCAATCCCATGTCACATCATTGCAGACCATGTCACATCATGGCAGACCATGTCACATCATGGCAGGCCGTGTCACATCATAGCAGACCATTTCACATCATGGCAGATCATGTCACATCATGGCAGACCATGTCACATCATGGCAGACCATGTCACATCATGGCAGACCGTGTCACATCATGGCAGACCATGTCACATCATGGCAGATCATGTCACATCATGGCAGACCATGTCACATCATGGCAGACCATGTCACATCATGGCAGACCGTGTCACATCATGACAGACCGTGTGACATCATGGCAGACCATGTCACATCATGGCAGAACATGTCACATCATGGCAGACCATGTCACATCATGGCAGACCATGTCACATCATGGCAGACCATGTCACATTATGGCAGAATCATAGATTCCGAAGTGACAGAGCATTTAGATTCCGAAGTGACACAGCATTTATATATAGATGTGAAAGATCACCAACTCGATTCGTCTTAACAAAAAAAGTTCGACTTTAAAGTCTGGACAGTTGGCCATTCAGTGAAGTGATGTGCGGAACAAGAGTCAGTCATCAATACTTATGACGATCCCTTTCATTGAGTTTTGCATTGGAAACAATGTTCGATAGCCACGTAACTGTTTAAGAAACGCATTGATATAACTTGCATCACATGACTACGACACTTTAATAATAAACTACATGTATTATGTTTTTCTGTGTTTTTATTACCTACCCGTGATGGGGAAGACCCGCCCGTCCACCAAAGCTCATCCACCATGTTTGTATGACCTACGCGTGAGGTGGAAGGCCCGTAGGTCCACCCAAGCTCACCCGACACGTGTGTATGACCTACAAATGAGGTGGAAGACTCACCCATCCACCCAAGCTCATCCGACACGTGTGTATGACCTACCCATGAGGTGGAAGACTCACCCATCCACCCAAGCTCATCCGACACGTGTGTATGACCTACCCATGAGGTGGAAGACTCACCCATCCACCCAAGATCATCCACCACGTGTGTATGACCTACCCATGAGGTGGAAGACTCACCCATCCACCCAAGATCATCCACCACGTGTGTATGACCTACCCGTGAGGTGGAAGGCCCGTAGGTCCACCCAAGCTTCCAAATCCAGCGTTCCCCACGCCCACTGTGTATGTACCACATTTGCCGTACCTCTTGATGCAGAAATCTGGGAAAATATCAATTAAAGTTATCTTGCAACACACAAACAAATTAAGAGCATTTTTTTTAAATTTAAAATAATCTTATGTCTTTCATTTTTAAATTGTTTTTTTTTAATAACGGGTTTTAAATAATATTGGAAAAATTATAGTTTTTCATTCCCTGATATTAACATCACCGTCTTGTTTCTCTCCATGTTGTCATCACTTGGTCGCGCCCGCGAAAAAACAAAAGTCAAAAATGACATATTTGCCATGATTTTATAGAGCTGAAATTTCGCACATAGACGTGTGTAACCTAACAATGCATTTTATCAAAATTTCAGATCGAGCAAATATACCGTAATTAAATGAATGATTTTTTAGTTTATCTTTATAAAGCATGTGTAGCCGTCTGCTATAGTTGACCTCCAGGGGTCACTGGAATTTTACTCCAGCCCTCGATGTCACAGTGGTCTGTCACGGTCTGACGCGCCATACTTTTTATATGAAACATAATCCATACTTTTAGTTATGTCTCATAAATATGAGGTTTGAAGACAAAAACATTGTTTTTACTGTTTCTTTAATTTACCAATGGGAAGGTAATATTGAGCCAATATTATGGTACGCCAACACTGGTTTAGTAATTGAACAATGAGGTGTAAGTGTAAGGCCAGAGTTTCATTAAAAAACGTTTTTAGTCATATTAAATCAAAGTACTTAAATTTAAATTTTAAATTATTTACTTCTTGTTTAGCCCACTTATAAAAACTTGGTTTTAAAAATCTTTTTTACCTCTATTTATTTAGTAATGGACAATGGTAAATAATAATAAATAAATAGTGAAACGTACAACCGCAAGCCACCATTGGAGATTACAACAAGAAGCTACCAGAATACTATACGTGAGGTAAAGGTTAAAGGTTAACTGTTGTTATCAAGAAAATAAATACATGTCTTCTAAATATAACTCAGTAAAGATTTGAGCACTCGATAGCCAAACACGCTAATAATTTTGCGAAATGCCCGCATGGCGTTATGTGGCAATGTTAAATTTCTGAAACAGTTTACATTTACTCTTAGGTATGGATGTGAAACCAACATGTTAGACATTACGAAGTTTGAACTAGTTTCGGATATTGATGTAATACAATTACGGAATTAATGCAAACTACTCATGCTTAATAACTTATGCAGTTGGCAATGTTTGCATACAACAATTTCTGGTAGTGTTGATTACATACAACAAGATCTGAAATTGCTGATTACATACAATATATGGTAGTGTTGATTACATACAACGATATCTGGTAGTGTTGATTACATACAACCATATCTGGTAGTTTTGATTACATACAGCAATATATGGTAGTTTTGATCTGCTTGATACAAATCTTACCGTCAAGTCCAGGGCTCCCACAAATCTGACAGAATTGCACAGAAAGTCCGAGCTTGTTCTGGTAGCATGTCTGACCATCGGTCGACGCAGAATAGAGGACCAATAGAACGGACAAAACTATTAAACTAAAGATAAAAACGCACAAAACCTTATAGCACAGTTAATACAGGAACTGCTTTAGATTATGAAGCAGCGAGAGTATTCAAAGAACCGCAAGAGGGCACCAAGGAGAGGAAGAGAGAGAGGAAACGTCTTTAATACATCTGAGTTTAAAAAAATGTGTACGTGGACTTAGACAAATACTGATTATGATGATGATGACGATGAAATAAATCTTATCTTATCTATACAGACGCTCCTTCTTTGCAGAAGATAATTGCGTCCACAGAACATGACAGATGATCTGTTGGCAAGTGATGCAGCGTTCACAGGCCACGGCTTTGTGGGTTCCACGCATTACCCAGCCGCCTAACTAGTGTTAGGTACCCATTCGGAGCTGGGTGACTCAGGGGCGCTCTAGGCCCCGGGAACAAATCCTTGCCTTGACATGGATTCGAACCCGTGACCATCGGTACGCCAGTCGAGCGCGCTGCCACTCGACCACTCATAAATTATGAAATAAATAACAAAACACTGTAATGGAAGTTAACGTTGACCGGCGTGTATCAAGCCTTAAGACTGTGATGAAAATATCATCATGAGCGGGTCCTGAATTTATAAAATGATGAATAAGGTCAAGAACGGAGATCGGATTTACTTACTCCATGTCCTGAGTGTATATCCGAGTGTATACCTGACAAAAACAAATATTAGGGACATTTTTATACCCCTTAGAGATGCTGAATGAAGTAAATCGTGAGAGATATGCGTAGAGGATTGTGCGGATTACACGTGACATTTTAGAATTCAGTTCGTTGATGTAGGCGTATTCTGGGGAGGGAAAATGGTGTAAGTGTAATTAAAATTAACCTTTTTTGAATTATTTGTGCTCTTCCATTTGGACACAATAGTTTCTTCTACAACAAATAAAATGAGCATACGCCATAGAAAGAAAGAAAAAAAAGGAGACTAAAACAGTCATGTCTTGTTTGAACACATGCTGAGTTGTTGACACGAATACATGTTTATGAAAGGACACCGTAGACAGTGTTCGATATGGGATCCAGTCAAAGCCTCACGACTGCTTGTACTGTAGAAAAATAAGGGTCGATATGAATATTATTTTATTGACATTAACATATTTTTCATGCACATTTTTTTGTAGCTCCCACTAATAAAAATAATTTCAGATAACTTGTTTTCCTGCACAAATAAAACATACAATAACAGTACATTCACAGTATTTATTGCTTTTCAATTATGTCAAGCGATTCCCCAAAAATATAAATATAAATTTATTTTGACATCAGATAAACACATATGAAACATATAAACATAAATCTATCCTTAAAGTCAGTTTCAGCTGTATAGTTTTCTCCTAACTTCTGAGTAGCAAACGAAGAATATGTATACGTATATAACTTCCCAAAGTTTCATGCTCCTACCGAACCGGGAAATTCGAGATTTAATGATCAGCCTGTTTTATATAGCTCATTTAAGAAAAAAAGTACATCTGGGCCCCCGGCCCTCTCCCCCAAAGTGATAATTTATATTTTATTTTTTTAAACTGTTACCATCGCCAAATGTTACGTAACAACCACCGAAATTTTAATGTTTCTACCTGCACGGGAAATATAATTTTTTATTTTTTATTTTTATCAGCTCATATAAGAAAAAACTACATTTTGGGCCCCGGCCCCCTAGTTAGTGATAGTTTTCTTATCTTATCTTATCTTACCTTATCTGTTTACAGACGCTCTTTCTATACAGAAGATTATTGCGTCCTACGCTTATATTTAGTCCTGCATAGTTTTCTTTTTCAACTGCTACCATCGCGAGAGGGTACTCAACAACTTTCCAAAGTTCATGCTTCTACCTACAAAGAAAGATTAGGAATTAGTGTTGATTCAGTTTTATATAACCCATATAAGGAAAAAAAGGGTTTTTTGTGACCCCCGGCCGCCCGTGAGTGAAAAGTTTTAAATTATTTTTCGCCAATTATCGTCATAAGAGTGTATTCAGCAAGTTCCCAAAGTTTCATGCTTCTACCTTCATGGAAGTTGAAGAATTAGTGTTGAGTCAGTTTTAGATATAAGAAAAAAATCATTAGGGCCCCCGGCCCCCAGTAAGTGATAATTTATAAAATTCTTTTACCTGTTACCATCGCCAAATGATACTTGACAACCACCGAAATTTTCATGCTTCTACCTACACGGGAAATAGGATATTTTTAATTTTTATAAGCTCATATAAGGAAAAAAGTAATTATTGGGCCCCTGGCCCCCAGTATCTTATATTATGAAACGAAACCTGTTTCAAAACCTTTCCCACGTATTTTTGTGTATGTGTACCAAATTTCACGTTATTTGGTTGTCTGGATCTTGAGTTATTAGGGAACAGACAGACAAATAACAAATGCTTCTTATGTCTATAGAGATGTCGTTTAAGTTTAATTTTATTGGTACAACACTTAATACCGTTCGATCCCACTGCACCAAAAATAACTCTTTTCGAACGTCCGCATAAAATTGTTAAATATGGAATTGAGATTTTTTTTCCTTTCTTTGTCACTACATTTTTGATTAATTGATTTCAGCTGAAATGTATTTATTTTTTAAAACGTCCGTTACTTTTCACAGGCAATACACTAGTGTATATATAACTTAACATTATAAACTACATACACACTACATACTACACACTAAAAACTACATACACACTACATACTACACACTACATACTACACACTACATACTACACACTACATACTACACACTACATACTACACACTACAAACTACATACACACTACATACTACACACTACATACTACACACTACATACTACACACTACATACTACACACTAAAAACTACATACTAACGTTGGTTTCGTGTATCTTCTATTTCCATCTTATTAAATCCCTTATATTAACTTCACCGCCGTCTCTGTCTTGGGCGGGCGGAAAAACAGAAGTCAAAAATGACCCACTTCCAATGATCCGATCGAACTGAAATTTGGCACACGGACCCGTCTTACCTAACAATGCATCGTATCAAAATTTCAGATCGATCGAACGTACGTAATTAAATTAATGCATTTTTAGTTTATCCTTATATGAGGTATGTAATTTAAATTCACGATTTGTTATTGTTTTTTTGCCACGTGAAAGTTTGAGCATTGAGGCGACCCAACGAAACGACGGTGCGCTTTTGTTTACATTTTACGTGTCACTCTGAGCTCGGTCAAGCGAATCGGTGACCAGACTTTTCCCCTCTCCCCCTCCCACCCACCCCACCCCCCTAGGGTTATGAAGCAAACTTGTGTTAAGACAGATTCAGTCTGTAAATGTTTGAAAATAATCAATACTGTTAGTTATGTCTCATATATAAGGTATTTATAGTCAAAAACTTTGTTTTTACGGGTTTGTTTTATTTTTACAATTTACAAGTAACCTTGCGAGTTTTGGCGGCTGCAAAAACCGGAAATAATTTCATTATTGTCAAGATCCTTAGCTACATCATTCTCCATTCAAACAATAGCTAAGCTGCTAAGCCAATCTTGAATAAATTTTTGTCTCGCATACAGGTTTTAATAAGTTTTAGTTTCGAAACGATTCTTTCTCCCGAAGTCAGAGTTACAGAAATAGTTGCAAATGTTAGGAAAAAAAACAAAATACACAAACAAATTGTGCAAGGAAAACAATAAATAATAAGCTTTATTTTTTAAACTAACACGACAGTAGACGTTTAGGCTAATGCCTTCATAAGTACAAAAACATAAAATACGTACTTACATAAGAAATGTACAAAAATGAGTGATAAGTTTTAAAAATATATTGCCAATGTATTCAACAGCTTATCGAACTATTAAAGCGATCGGTTTAACAAAATAAGATTTATAAAGCTTGCATCAATAAAACGAATTAATTAAGGACTCATGCACCCAAATGGTACAAGATGAAAAGTTTAAAATTGTTTTTCATTGCAATCTAGACCATGGTGGATATGTGTGTTAATATTTGTAAATATGGTGTAAAATAGAATGAAAAAAAATCTTATAACTTAACAAAATGTTTTTAAAAAGGTTAATTGGGCCCTCTGAAAAAAGGAAAAGACAGGATTTCAAAGCTCCATTGTATTTTATATGGGCCGTCAAGTATTTATTTTTTTAAGATCATTCCGTCAATCCAGCAGCCAATGAGTAAAATATTTTTATTGATCATTTTATGATTTGAAATAACGACCTTTTGTGCCCCCAACCCCCTTTGAGAGGTAGTTACAACAATAAAAATTATCTAGAACTCAAATTCGGAATTGTAGTCAACAACTTCTTGAAAGATTCATGTCGATGGGCTAAAGCAGGGGTCGAAAAAACATGGCTCGCGAGCCAGGTGTGGCTCTATTGATTGCTGCATCTGGTTTTCAGACAAATGTTCGATTATTTAAAAAATAAATTCTTCAGACTCCTTCGATCTACATTTTAATTAAAAATAAAATTATCTAAATCAGCTAAATATGAAAATGCAAGGCGTTGGAAATACAATCTTATCCCTGCAACTAGAAGTGTTTGCATTTGAAAACCAGCTAGAACTCTTCATCGCCGACATTTAAACAAGTCTACTAAACTTTGAAAAATTGGGAGAGTTCAAAGATACGTAAAAATCAATTGACCCTGCTCAACATCTTAATATTCAGCAGCATTCCAGGTGTCTCCTTCAGAGATTTTGTGCTCCAGGCTACTGACCTGAAGGCGTCAGACATGTGGACGAATAAGTTCAAGTCACTAAATGAAGGTTTGGAAAGACTTGCACGACAGGAAGGAGAGTTGGCGAGCAAACAAAAATGAGCAGAAATGAAACAACTTCAACACGCAGACAAGCTGATGGTCAAAACTTGGAACGTGCTTCCCCTCACATACCTCACACTGCAGAGTGCGAGTATTGCTGTACTAACAATGTTTGGCTTTACGTATGCATGCGAGCAGTATTTCTCACATCTAAAGAACATTAAGACCAACCAGTGATCACGTTCAACGGAAGTAAGTGTCAACGCCTGCATGAAGCTTAACCTCACAACGTATTAACCAGACTACAAAACCATAAGAAAAGTGATGCATCACCATAAGTCGCATTAATCGTAAGAAATACCATTATTGATCTGCAACAGCAAATCAATGTTATTTTTAAAAGTGCAGAGAAATAATTATTGTACTTTTAGTGTTGAAATTACAAAAAATTAACACATTTACTTGAATTTTTAGTTTTAAACAATGCTTTAACAAAAAATATAATTTTTAAACGGTATTGGAACGCATGAAAAAGGTACCGGAACACAAACTGAAAAAGCATCGCAGGCAGTCATAAAAATAATTATGTGAGGGGGTAAAATGTGCCTGAACGAAGTTCCCATGCGTTACACAAGAAAAAAAGCACTGGTGTGAAAAATAATGTATGGCTTTTATATAATTATTTTTCAAAAATGTGTTGTTTATGGCTCTCACAGACAAACATTTTCCCGACCCCTAGACTAAAGGGTGCGGGTAGCTCATATATATATATGCTAGCAAAATCACCGCGCTCCGCTGCGGAAGGTAGCATTTTAGTAAGCGTTGAAAACCCGTTTCACACCAATTCAAAACACAAATAGATTTCAGTCTGGATCATGATTGATATACTTGTTTTTCAATATTTGTCAAGGTCGTGTAAAATAAAATGGGTACTAAAGTGACATTACGGGCCCCAGTGCAAAATGGATGCAGGATGTGCATATCTCATAAGGTCTGAGGATTTCAATCTAGGTCATGAAAGAGAAATGTGACTATATTTATTTAAATTATTTTTAAAGTAAAAAAGCTTTAAATGTTTACGAAAAAAAATATTTTGGGTCCCGGCCCTAAAGGAATAGAGGTTAGATGTTCATTACCCTATAGAATTTTATTTTATTTTTAAAATCAAATTTGGCCATAGTTCATCCATTTACCTAGTAGCCACATTTTAAATTACCTAAAATACAAAATACACAAACAAATTGTGCAATTAAAACAATAAATTTGAGCTTTATTTTAAACTAAAACGACAATAGACGTTTCGGCTAATGCCTTCATCAGTACAATAACATAAAATAGGTAAATGCAGTCCCATTCTGTATGATATATTAATTTTAAATTACCTTTATATAACCAATGTTAAAATATGGCATATGGGCCCCCAGCCCGGAATAAGTTGTGTTTTTAAAACTTTTACTTTTAATGCCAGAAACCTTCGATGGAGCGTACCCAAAACCTTCCTAAAGTTTAATGGCCTTGGGATGAATAAAATACATCTACAATTAATATGTCTTTAAAAAAACTAAAATAAGGGCCGGGGGCCCTATCGGGGTAATATTTATAGTTCAAAACAACAGCTTATTTCAATTTGGATTATTATGAATATATTAGTTAGTAAACATTTTTTTTAAAAATTGATTGAAATCAAATGGTTAAAATGTCTTTAAGGTTTACAAAGAAGAGATTAGGGGCCCTTGCTAAAAAGTATTGAAAAAATATAATTTTAATGCCCTAACGAATTTTAATATAGGCCATCAAGTTTCTATCTTCCAAATTTTGTAAAAATAAATTTACACAGTACCCAAATATTTTTTTAATAAATTTAGCTCATATAAGTTAAAAATATGACTTTTGTGTATTGATAGCATTGGTTTTAAATGTTGATAGCGTTGGTTTTAAATGTTGATAGTGTTGGTTTTTCTGGCTTCCTCAGGCAACCTTTCCACATTTTGATTCAAGTTGTCATATAGTTGTTATGTGTTGCCAGTGTTCACGTGTTGAATTCCTTCATCTCTGAGGAGGATGTGGTTGTCCTCTGTTCCTGTCAGAATGTAGCTTATAACCCTGAACTAACCGCCCCCCCCCCACTTTATCCTTTAATATGCATGTCTCGGTTGTTCAAGATCTCGAGTGTGGCCATAATATACAAACTTGTCAAAAGTAAAGGCTTTGCAGTTTGTTTAAAGTGTGACTTGGCTTTTTGGCCGTTTCTCTGAAGGTTAGTCATGGATCTACTGAGGCTACTTAAATTTCGTTGCGGAGTAGAATTGTAAAAGCTGATCATACAGTTGGTCTTCCATGGTTGACAAAGTTTGCGCTCTAGTCGTTTGGATTTTATTTTATAGTGACCAAAAATGTGTTTTTAAAGTTGCGAAATCCGATTCGTTGTGTCTGTAAAGATTGGCCTAATCCAGCTAGGTTACCTCCTTTCGCAACTTTCTGCTACTCATTTATATTTACGCCTTTCAAAAGAACTACGGCTGTTTTAAAATAAAATAATAGGGCGCGACGCGGTCAGAGGTCAGAGGTTCTTTTGAATTCAGATTAAACGGAACAGAATCCGTACTTCATAACAATAGATAAATGCGTGGAAAGCGGACAATTCAACATTGGTGAAATCCAACAAGTTTGACCGTACTGTTTTAAGAGTAACACGGGTAAAAATGAATTATGCTGATTAAAAAAATAAAAATTTGCGCTACTGGAACAAGGGTTTCTTTTGAATGTCTTAAGACGCTGCGAAGGTAAACCGAGCTACAGATAAAGATTCGGAAATACGACAAGCAACATTGGGGAAGTCAAACGATGTTTCCCACACTTTTAATCTTGTCCTATTCTTTAAATTATTTTGCATCTCAGCGTGTATTCAGATAGATAAAAAAGGGCAATGTGCCATGATATGTTTATTCCCAAAACAAAATGAAGATAGGTATAAACCGTTGTTGCCAGTAACATTTAAAATGTATGAGAGCAACAACAACAAAAACAACAACTACAAACAAACAAACAAACAAACCATTCATGTATAATTTAATTTCAAAAATTTAAAATATTTTTATGGCCATACTCACAATATTGAAACGTAATTATTTGATTAATAAGCGAGGTACACAAAAAAATGTTCGCAAGCGTTTAAAAAGCCACAACTAATAGTCTCTATCACGCTTAAATTATTATTTTTAAAAAAAAATTATCAATTCATGTGGTTGCCTGAATTAGTCAACTTTAAAAAAAAATATTTAAAAAAATACATAAAATATATTTAAAAAAATAAAAACAAAACAAAGCTGATTCCACCAATATTTGTGTAGACTGTAAAATTACATAAAGAGTTACCGTCCTCTCTGACAACCACATAGAGTAAATTGTTTCATTATTATTATTATTTTATTGTAAATAAAACATCTTTCCTACTTAATAAATGAGTTTAACTTCTCTAACAAAGCTAAAACTATAATATAATGTCTAATTAGTAACTCCTTCATTTTTTACTATACATCCTCATGTTGTCAAAGGGGTATATTCTGGCCTGGAGGGGTATATTCTGGCCTAGGCCAGTTTAACCCCCGGGGTATATTCTGGCCTAGGCCAGATTAAACCCGGGTATATTCTGGCCTAGGCCAGATTATACCCGGGTATATTCTGGTCAGGGGTTTAATCTGGCCTGTTACACCGGGTCATCAGTGAGTAATAATTAAACAAAAAAATTCACCTGTTACCATTCCGGGAGTGTACTCAACAACTTCCCAAAACTTCATGCTTCTAACTACACGGAAAAATGGAGAATCTATGATGATTAACTTTTTATGTAAGAACAAAAATTGGGCCCCCGGCCCCAGTGAGTGAAAATTTAAATATTTGTTGGTATGTTACCATCGCGGGAGTGTACTCAATAGTTTCCAAACGTTTCATGCTATACCTACACTGGAAATCAGAGAATTCGATTTGAGTCAGTTTTTATATCAGAAAAAATACATTTGGGCCCCCGGCCCCCAGTGAGTGATAATTTAAATATTTTTTATGCATGCTACCATCGAGAGAGCGGACTCAACAAATTCCCAAAGTTTCATGTTTCTACCTATACTGGAAAGTGGAGAATAAGGCGATTTTCAGTATCAGGTAAACAAACGCTCGTGGGCCCCCGGCCCCCATGAGAGTGAATTTTAAAATTCTTTTACGCCAATTTGCATTGCGAAAGGGTACTCAACAACTTCCCAAAGTATCATGCTTTTACCTACACGGGAAGTTGGAGAATTCGTGATGAGTCAGTTTTTAATATTAGAAAAAACTTCTTTTGGGCTCCCGGCCCCCAGTGAGTGTTAATTTAAATAGTTTTTTCACCTGGTACCATTGCGGAAGTGTTCTTATCAACTAATCAAAGTTTCATGCTTCTACCTACACGGGAAATATGAGAATTTGTGATTTTCAGTTTTTATATAGCTCATTTTAGGAAAAACTTCATTTGGGTACCCGGCCCCCAGTCTTTGATATTTTAAATATTTTTACTCCCATTACCATCGCGGAATTGTACTCAACAACTTCCCAAAGTTTTAATCTTCTATCTACTCGGGAAATAGAAGAATTAGTGATATTCCAATTTTATATAGCCCATATAAGGAAAAATATCGTTTTAGGGCCCCCGGCCCACCTGAAATTGAATTTTAACATTCTTTTATTCTAATTATCGCCGTGAGAGGCTACTCAACAACTTCCCAAAGTTTTATGCTTCTATCTACACGTGAAATTGAAGAATTAGTGATGATTCAGTTTTAAATATTAGAAAAAACTTCATTTTGGCCCCCGGCCCCCAGGAAATGATTAATTTTTTTTTCGCGCGTTACCATTGAGAGTTTGTACTCAACAATTTCCCAAAGTTTCATGCTGCTACCTACACGGGAAATATGAGAATTACTGATTTTTAGTTTTTATAAAGCTCATATTAGGAAAAAACTTCATTTTGGCCCCCGGCCCCCTGGAATTGATAATTTAAATACTTTTTCGCCCGTTACCATCGCGGGATTGTACTCAACAACTTCCCAATGTTTCATGCTTCTGCCTACTCGGGAAATAGGACAATTAGTGATATTCAAATTTTATAAAGCCCATATAAGAAAAAAATAACGTTTTTGGGCCCCCGGCCCCCATGAAATTGAATTTTAACGATCTTGTATTCTAATTATCGCCGTGAGAGGCTACTCAACAACTTCCCAAAGTTTTATGCTTCTATCTACACGTGAAGTTGAAGAATTAGTGATGATTCAGTTTTAAATATTAGAAAAAAACTTCTTTTGGGCTCCCGGCCCCAGTGAGTGTTAATTTAAATAGTTTTTTCACCTGGTACCATTGCGGAAGTGTTCTTATCAACTAATCAAAGTTTCATGCTTCTACCTACACGGGAAATATGAGAATTTGTGATTGTCAGTTTTTATATAGCTCATTTTAGGAAAAACTTCATTTGGGTCCCCGGCCCCCAGTCTTTGGTAATTTAAATATTTTTTCTCCCGTTACCATCGCGGAATTGTACTCAACAACTTCTTAAAGTTTCATGCTTCTCCCTTCATAGGAATTTGAAGAATTAGTTATATGTCTGTTTTAAATATAAGAAAAAAATGGGTCTCCCGACCCCAGTAAGTGACAATTTATATAAATTTTTATTACCTTTTAATATCGCGAAATGTTGCTTTACAACTACTCAAAGTTTCATGCTTCTACCTTCTCTTGAAATATGAGAATGGTTGATTCTTAATTTTTATATAGTCCTTTTTAGGGAAAAAATGTTTTTCGGGCCCCGGCCCCCATGAGTGTTAATTTCAAAATTTACCATTTTACCTATTACCATTGCGGGTTTGTACTAAAAAAACTTCCCAAAGTTTCATGCTTCTACCTACACGGAAAATTGGAGAATTAGTGATAAGTCAGTTTTATATTTAAGAAAAAAATACATTCGGGCCCCCGGCTCCCAGTTAGTAAAAAATTATATATATTTTTTTACCTGTCAACATCGCGAAATGTTACTTAACAACTACCCAAAGTTTCATGCTTCTACCTACACGGGAAATAGGAGAATTATTGATTTTACGTTTATATATAACTCATATGAGGAAAAAAACTACATTTGGGCCCCCGGTCCCCAGGATGTGATAATTTAAATATTGTTTTCATTTGTTACCACTACTCAGAGTGGCTTGCTTCTACCTACACTGAAAATATGATAATTTGTGATTTTCAGTTTTTATATAGCTCATGTAAGGAAAAAAAATTATTTTGGGCCCCGGCCCCCATTATTTGATAATTTAAATATTTTTTGCCTG
Organism: Ampullaceana balthica; assembly: GCA_944989445.1. NCBI lineage: Eukaryota > Metazoa > Mollusca > Gastropoda > Lymnaeidae > Ampullaceana > Ampullaceana balthica. The sequence continues at coordinate 845,572 of CALYLW010000071.1, read as the reverse complement.
TTGATATCGCGGGAGGGTACTCAACAACTTCCTAAAGTTTCATTCTTCTATCTACTCGCGAAATAATAGAATGGGTGATTTTAATTTTAATATATCTCATATTAGGAAAAAACGGTTTTAGGTCCCCGGCCCCAATGAGTGTGAATTTAAAAATTCTTTTATGCCAATTTTCGTTGCGAGAGGCTACTTAGCAACTGCCCAATGTTTCATGCTTCTACCTACACGGGAAGTTGGATAAATAGTGATGAGTCAGTTTTTTATATAAGAAAATGAATTACATTTTGGGCCCCAGGCCTCCATTAAGTGATAACTTAAATATTTGTTTCACTTGTTACCATCGCGGAAGTGTACTTATCAACTTCCCAGTGTTCCATGCTTCTACCTAAACGGGAAATGTGATAATTTGTGATTTTCAGTTTTAATATAGCTCATATTAGTAAAAACCTTTATTTGGGCCCCCGGCCCCCAGGAAGTGATAGTAAGCGTTGAAAAACCGTTTCACACCAATTCTAAAAACATAAAGATTTCAGTCTGAATCATGATCGAAATACTTGTTTGTCAATATTTGTCAAGGTCGTGTAAAATAAAATGGGTACTAAAATGACATTACAGGCCCCCGTGCAAAATGGATGCAGGATGTGCATATCTCATAAGGTCTGAGGATTTCAATCTAGGTTATGACAGAGAAATGTGACTATATTTATTTAAATTATTTTTAAGGTAAAAAAGATTTAAATCTTTACGAAAAAAAATATTTTGGGTCCCGGCCCCAAAGGAACAGACGTTGCCTCTTACGACGAAAATTGGAGTAAAAGAATTTTAAAATTAACACTCATGGGGGCCGGGGGCCCATAAAGTTTTTTTCCTAAAATGGCCTATATAAAATTTGAATATCACTAATTCTCCTAATTACCGAGTTGGCAGAAACATGAAACTTTGGAAAGTTGTTGAGTACAATCCCGCGATGGTAACGGGAGAAAAAATATTTAAATTATCACTTTCTGGGGGCGGGGGCCCAAATAAAGTTTTTTCTTTATATGCGCTATATAAAAACTAAAAATTCCTAATTCTCCCACGGCACCCAGGAAATGATAATTTAAATAATTTTTATCCCATTACCATAGCGGGACTGTACTCAACAACTTCCTAAAGTTTCATGCTTCTGCCTACACGGGAAACAGGGGAATTAGTGATTTTCATATTTTATATAGGCCATTTTAGGAAAAAACATTTTTCGGGCCCCCGGCCCCACATGAGCGGGAATTTTAAAATTCTTTTTCGCCAATTTTCGTCGTGAGAGGTTACTCGACAAATTCCCAAAATTTCATGCTTCTACCTACACGGGAAGTTGGAGAATTAGTTATGAATGAGTCAGTCAGTGAGTGAGTGAGGGCTTTGCCTTTTATTAGTATAGATTAACTCACTTTCGTTCCTGTTTGTTGGTTTGTCTGTCCACAATTTTTCTAATCTGCCAACGTAAAATTAAACCTTTTTTGATGGTCCTAGAGACCTCAAAATTTTACCACAGATGGATCTCGGATAAAAATGCATTATATCAAAATTTTAAATCGATCGAATGTACCGTTATTAAATTATTGAAATGTTTAGTTTCTATATAACCATCTGTACCGTCTGCTTTTTGTTGACATCCATGAGTTCACCCCGTGACCACATCACCGTGTTTTTAAAACGTTGGGCGGGCGCTTATGAGGTATGTGGTATTTAAAAAAAAAGAGGTAAACAAATATTTAAAAAAAACAGGTTTTTGTAAGTGGACTAAAAAAAATAAAATAAATTTAGGTAAAAAAAAAGATTTTTAAAAACCACGTTTTCATAAGTGTACTAAAAAGAAGAAAATTATTTAAGACTAATAAGTTAAAGTACTTTCATATAATATGACTAAAAACTTGGGGCGGGTGTTTGGTATTAAAATTAAAGATTTATAATTAAGAAGGCAAAAAAGATATCTATAATTGAGAGAATGAGTGAACGGCATACGTAAAACCTCATAAGCGCCCGCCCAATGTTTTAAGTCATATCATATGTAAGTACTTGAACTTATTAGTTTTAAATTATTTTCTTCTTTTTAGTACACTTATAAAAACGTGTTTTTAAAAATCTTTTTTTTTACCTCTATTTATTTTTTACTATTGCAATCAATGTTAATGTTAATGTTATGATTCCAATGATTGTCCACATGATTTAATCAATCGATTCATTTCCTGAAAATACACTGACATGTAATTTAACCGAGAAATACTTACAGTTATAACATTAAAACAAGATCATCTTAAGCATTTATTAAGCCTTAGAAAGAAATTCATCCTATGGCAAGAAAATTACACCAATGTATATTGTTAATAAAGGGAACTGTGGCTGAGTGATATGCGCGCTCGGCTAGCATACTTTTGTTCATGGGCTCGAATGCTCCCAAGGCCAGGGGTCTTGTCTTATCTATACAGACGCTCCTTCTATAACGAAGATTAATGCGTCCACAGACCATGCCGGGCAGTTATGTACCCATTTGGAGTTGGGACGCCCTGGGAACAAATCCTTCACATGGATTCGATCCCATGACAATCGGTACGCCAGCCGAGCGCACATGCCACTCGACCACGTGCCCAGGGTGTTCCTGAGTGGGTACCTGACACTAGTTTAGGAAAAACAGAGGCGGCTGGGAATAGCGTTATCCTTCATAGCCGCGGCCTGTGAACACTGCGTCACTTGCCATGTATCATACAGAATAGGAATGCGATAAGGCTTTTTAAATAAAATACAAAATAGACTGGGGGCCGGGGACCCAAATGAAGTTTTTCCTAAAATGAGCTATATAAAAACTGACAATCACAAATTCTCATATTTCCCGTGTAGGTAGAAGCATTGTGTAAAGAAAAGAATAAAGTTTATTATTGAACTAATACAAAAGTATACGCTTCGGCTTCATACGTTCAATCAACATACATTACTTACATAAGTATTAAAATCATATGTTAAGTTTTTAAGGCGAACTATATCAAGAAAATAGTTACTTAGTGATAAAAAAGAGATGAAAAACAACAACGACAACCAGATCGTAGGACGCAATACTCTTCTGCATAGACTTAGATGAATTGATAAAAATGGAAAACTAACTGGAGTATGTCTTTCCACCCAGAAAAGTGTCAACTGTTAAGAGTAACAAAGAAAAAGAAACAAATAAATTCAAAATATTACATTCATGGAAAAGAACTGACCCAAACTAAAGATGCAAAATACTTAGGAGTCTTAATAAATGAGAAACTATCATGGAATCCCCATGTCAAAGAAGTTATTAAAAAATCAAACAAAACCTTAGGCTTTATAAAAAGAAACTTTAACAAATGTAATAGAGATATAAAACTAAAATGCTACCTCACTTTGGTTAGACCTGTACTAGAATATCCATCTTCTTTATGGGACCCATCCACCAAAGAAAACATTGATAAACTAGAACAAATTCAAAAAAGAGCTGCCAGATTCATTACTGGAGAATATTCAAAACTGACAAGAATAACACCATTAGTTAAATCATTAAACCTTGAAACACTAGAGTCTAGAGGATAGAAGAACCAAGAGCAAAGTAGTAATCATACATAAAGCAATTAATTCTAATTTGGAAATACAACACAAAGATAACTTAATACAACCCTCAGATAGACATAAGGATAAAAACACCTTTCTTATTCCGTATGCAAAAACAAACACATACAAGTTTTCCTTCTTCCCGTCCGGAATTCGGGCGTGGAATGGGTTGCCTGAAGAATCCAGGAAAACCAACACTTTATCAACATTTAAATCTCTAATAAAAATGCAGGACTAAACACAAACTATAGATAAGCGTAGGACGCAATAATCTTCTGTATAGAAGGAACGTCTGTAAACAGATAAGATATGATAAGAAGGAGCGTCTGTACAGATGAGACGAACATTAAAACTTTTAAAGATTTTTTTTTATAATTTCCCAGTTTCTTTCTTGTTGGTGCCATGAAACGTTAAATCACTTGCTGCTAACACTATGAGTATAAGACTTACTTTTCTCTTTTTCTATATGTGAAATACATTTACAACATAATTTTTGTTAGAGATTAATTTTTCAGTTTAAAATATTTATTTTGGTGTATAACGTGATTCGCCAGCTTTGAAACATGTTATCGGCTATGGTTTCTTAACAAGGCATATTTCTGTTCCGGTCCATTTCATTTGTATGATCAATTTTGACATGATAATTTTATGGTAGCTTTTTGTCACAACACTTCGCATCAAATAACAGCAACAAACATGAAAATGACGTTACAAAATAAAAGCTTGTCTCATCGTAAATTATTTTTTTCAGTTCAAATTTTATTTTTTCTGAATCTTATAAACCACATAGTATATTATGGGGAAAACCTTTAACCGTTCGTACATCCTTGGAATAAGTCGCACCAGTCGCAGTAGCACTGGTAGGACCATGTGTTGTTGCCGTTGTTAATATCGTTGAAGTAGAAGCTGTCGATCCTTAGCTGGTTCTAGAGATGACACGAAAAGAATTAAGTTTATCAAAATTAAACAAATAGTTCTATAGTGTGAAATTGTATTTGCAGATTGTATTCTTGAGTGACATTTAAAACAGAAAAGCATGAATTGTTTGAAATAATTTAATTTCTTCTAAGTAAGAAGACATTTCTTTGCTAAAAACCAAATACACGTTGAGGTTGTCGATGTTTACAAAAGGTGATTTTTTTTTAAATCTTTAGCTCGATGACACGGTAGGACAAGCTTACCTTGACAGGTCGTCTAGGGTTGGCGTAGTTCCAGAACTTGTTGGGGAAGCCAGCGTTGTTTTCCAGACAGTGGTCAAGAGGGTACTGTACAGGCAAGATTTGGGCAACCGCGGGATTGAAAAAATACTGGGAACAAAATATGTTACAGCTTTTTTCATTTGTATTGGCTTTAAATGCTGTCAAACAAAAATACTGGCAAAAGTTATTAGAAACAACTGGCTAGATATTTCCAAAAACTTTGAAGATGAAGATTTACTTTCCTTTTATGATTATTTACAGATCAGGCTCTTTGTTTGTGTTGATTCTCTATAAATTTTATCGTATCTCTAAAATAAATGTATAATCTTAACAATAAACTGAAAAAATATTTTTCTCAAAATTATGTTTGCACTGGTATATTTAGCAGTTTTTTTGTTTTGTTGTTGTTTTTTGTTGTTTTTTTTGGGAAAGAAAAAGTCTGCAATAAAATCAAAATGGTATTGTTTTCACTGAAAATAATCAATTGATGAGTCTATTCCCCCTCCTCCCCATATATATTAATATAAAGATAATTTGTTTAGTCATTTTTACGCCTACTTTTGAGTAGTCCTTCATGTCGAAGTGGCAGATAAAGAAACTTGAATATATTACTTTAAATTTAACAGTGGACTCCAACCATTCACATTTTTATTGTTATTTAGACAATATTAAAATAAATTACTTAAAAGATGTTTTAAGGAAATAAAGCCTTCAGTGAAATCAATTGTGCAAAAAAAAGCAACATATGATGAAAATTGGTAACCCTGCCAGTGGGTCTCACCCTGGGTACAGTTGACCCATAGTCACCAGTTACAACGTAGACAGGAATGCTGCCAGTCTTGAGTGCTCTGTTGGGGATTGCCGCCGCGTATTGTTTCAAAGTCTTGCATGAGTCGGGGACGTTGTAGGTGCCATCATTGGTGTATGTTTTAAAATATCTGATCAAATATTGATAGTAAAAATATCTGATTAGATATTGATGGTAAAAATATCTGATTAAATATAGTAAGGCAAGATATTCGCTAGGTCAACAAATTTGAGGCTAAATATATCATCAAAATATTTTTTAGACAAATATCTGATGAAATATTTAAAAACAAAATATCGTATCAAATATTGTTGGAAAAAATATCTGATCTACAATGTAATATATTTAGGCAAAAGATGCTTTAGGTCAGTAACCTTCGGACAAAATATATGGTCAAAATATTTAGGCAAAATATGTTAAAATCTTTAGTCAAAGTAGCTTGCCAAAAATATTTACACAAAATATCTGATCAAAAATGATAGGCACAACATCTGGTTATTAAACTATAATAAAAATCGTCTCATTGAATAAAATACCAATGAATACTCCACTTTTCGAGACTCTGCTGTGTCATTGTTTTACAAAAATGTTAATCTTCAATCTCACTTCTTTACACCCAAGATTTGCACTAAGTAGTTATTAACAACGCTAATGTAGTTCAAACATTTCACATACCGAAATAAGTGCTTTTATGTATCTGGTAATTTTCTAAAGATTGTTTCCTTCACAGACAACAATTAACAAACTTGAATCTAAAATGGTAAAGTCCATATTTTCATTCCCTATTCGGTTGTCATGCTGCAGTTGATTAAAACAATTTTTTACCCATGAGGCGGTCTTCCAGTCGGACCACCGTATGTTCCAAAGCCGTTATTTCCCACAGCTGCTACCGTTTCACCACATGCCCCGTAACGTTTGATGCAGAAATCTGATAATGAAACATAAGGAATGTTGTTGTTTTTTTAAAGACTATAATTTCATTATTCTTGTTTTATAAGTAAGATATGTGATTTAGGGTTCCCCCCCCCACCCCCCCCCACCTGTAGCATATTACTTTTAAATGTGTGTTGTTGCCGTTCTCACATAACACAAAATTTCCTGCAATAATTCCTTGAAGCACTAATGTAAATGAAATAACTTTAATACCAACACTATATATATATAAATATAAAATTGAGGTTTCACACCGTGGAGACATAATAACACAGTCAGCCATCTTGCCATCATTCTCGAACATTCTCCAACGCTTTCACTCTCTGTCATCAAACTCGTGATTCTCACATGACACCCCCCCCCCGAGACATTTGGGGCCATCCATAAAGTACGTCATGCTATTGTTGACCATTTTACCCTTTTACCCCCCTCCCCCTGTCACAAACTGTCACAAATCTCGGACACCCCCCCCCCTAAAGTACGTCACGCTTTCGAACAAAAGTGTTGTTTTTTATTAACAAAATAATTAAAATTTAATATAAAACACCGTGACGTCACACATGGCCAGACCCCCTCCCCCTGTCACAAACTGTCACACTTTCTTACACCCCCTCCCCCCCCTCTGGAGAGTGACGTGCTTTATGGACGGCCCCTTTCTTGTTTATCATGTCTTTACGTGAGCGAACCAGAGAAAGTAGTATTGTTTTCTGCTTACACTCGTTAGGATTAGTTTGAAATGATTCAAGTCTAATGGTGTTGTCATTTGTTGGCTCATGTAAGTTTTAGAGACAATTTTCATATAAATTGTGAGGCGAAAATGTACGTCGCTGTCTGTTACACAGAAGAGTGTGTGTTTTTTTTGGAGAAAAAAACTAAGTTTTTTAGCGCAATTTCCCATCGGAAAAATTGCGTTTATATATTTGAAATGTCTGTAACGCTTGATCCTGCAACTCCCCCTGGACCATACCCAGATAGAGGGTTCGGGTTTTTGCATATATGTTAAGGAGGCCTCAAGGATGTGCAAGGGCCAAACAAATACCGAAAAGGTTTACTGGATTTCCTGGAAAATAAAAAACAACACCCGAAAAAATAGCAGTATTTTGTCAATTTCTCGCCAACCATAACAGCTATCGGGTTGAAACAAACGCAAAACTTTTGCTAATAATATTTAGAACAATGTTGGAGTAGGAATTTTTTTAAAATCTCGTTTGGTTCGACTCCCGTAATTTTAGCAGCAATTTTTTAAGCAATTGTTTTTATTAACTTTCATAATTATTGATTTGAAATGACTTTTAATATTATTATGTTAGATTGTTTCGTGGTGAGCATTGTATTGACACATTCTTGGTGTGATGTAGCTGAGGGGATATGACTTCATTTTTTGTTTACTTTCAGAATTACTGATTTGAAATGACTATTAATGTAATCTAGAATGAATTTCCTTAAATAGAAAATCGGGAATTCTTTGTTGGATATTGCGTTTAAATTTTCATTCGAGTTTTTATTTCTTGTTTTATTGTATGGTGAGAATTCATTATTTTAAATAATTGTGTTGGAAGGATTGAAAATGTGAATATACCAAGAAACTGTAGTGATTACGTCTATTTTATTTATTTCGTCATTCAAAGGAAACAATCAACTATGAAACTGTCAAATTAAACAACTTTTTTTGGTAGTGCTCTTAACACACGTGTCACGGTACATTTGTGAGTAAATCTAATTTTAGACTAGCAATACTGTCGTCGTGACTGTTAACAAAGTGGGGCACTAATTTCAGGATGTTTCTATAAATGCGGAGGATATATGTATATATATAACAAAAGGATTGTATGTTGGATGAACGTTATATATATATAACAAAAGGATTGTATGTTGGATGAACGTTATATATATATAACAAAAGTATTGTATGTTGGATGAACGTTATATATATATAACAAAAGGATTGTATGTTGGATAAACGTTATATATATATAACAAAAGGATTGTATGTTGGATAAACGTTATATATTCAACAAAATAAACGTTAAGAGTAAAGACGTATATCCAAAAAAAACGATGTCTTATTATTTTTTTAAACCAGATTTTGCTGTTCAGGTTTGGCTTTATCTATATATATAGTTCTCTACGTCGCCCAAACATGCGGGACACCACCACGCAAGTATGTGCAAACGAGCATGACGAATGACTTTCGCTGGGGTCGACCAATGTCTCGAGACCAACAATGGTCCTTGCGTTCACTTGCATTGTTCCTTCCCAGAATAACGTTTGTGCCCGTTCTTTTAACCCTTTATTGTAAACATGGCTGACCCTCGACAGGGTCGGCCAATCACAGTGTATGGTTGGCAAGCTAATGTGGTAAGGTACGTCACGCTATTTTTGAACATTTTAACTCCCCCCTCCCCCTGTCACAAACTGTCGAAAATCTCGGAACCCCCCCCCCTAAAGTACGTCACACTTTCGAACAAAAATGTTGTTTTTTATTTAAAAAATAATTAAAATTTAATATAGAACACCGCGACGTCACACATGACCGGACGCCCACTCCCCCTGTCACAAACTGTCACACTTTCTTACACCCGCTTTCCCCCTCTGGAGCGTGACGTACTTATAGACGGCCCCTAAAGGGTGGTGGGCAGGTAGATAACCACAGTGCGAAACCAACAATGAGTCGGCAGTTCCCCCCCCCCGAACCGATTGAGACGAGTCAATGTTGTTTATTTAATCCCTTCACATACACACACACACACACACACACACACACACACACACACACCCACACACACACACACACACACACTCACACTCCTTTCTCAGTTCCTATTCCCCAAAAAAACTGCTATGTTCTTGGGTTTAAAATATTATTTCAGTCGTTGAATGATTTTCATAACAATAACAAAAAAAATGCTGGAGGGTGGGTCCACTAACTACGGGCAAATCCTGAAAGTTTAGTTAATTAGAACAGTTGTCAGTTATTAATTAGAAATAACCGACATGTCATCAAACGATTACCGCCTTTTATCTTTAAAAGACTTTGTGTAGCGTAACACCCCCCCCCCATAAAAAAAATCACATCGGCACCCCTCTGCTCATTGTTTTCACCCCACTGTACTACAGTAGTATTTCAATGTCATCATTTTACATCGCTTATTCATTACATCTAAATTTGCATTTCCATAATAAACAAGAAGTATAAGGCTAATTGTGAGCATGACGGCGAAAAATTTGAGTTATTTCGAATGAGTAACCCGGATACACGTTCATATTTTGATCGGGTACCCGGGCAGCCTTTTTCAAGAATATTGACAGCCCTAGTCACAAACTGTTTTCCTGTTTTTCTCTCCATCTTTTGAAGTTGGTATATTTTCTTTCTTGTGATATTTTTTTTTAAAGTGCGACCAGTTACATTAGTGCTTCAAGCAATGTTTGATCAAGTGATAGTAAAACTCACCATCAAGTCCAGGGCTTCCACACCTCTGACACATTTGTGTGGAGAGACCAAGCTGTGCGTCATACGACACTTGACCACCTGTCAGTGCAACGCAAGCAACCAACAGAAGAATGGCCGTAAATTTACTTTTGGAATAAAATAGCCGCTCAATTGGTGATGATCAAATGTGACAACATTGTTACAGAACATTAAACGTGGGGATTCATTTCTTAGTGTATAACTTGATAGTAATATGAAAGCTCAAGATACATGTTATTTTATGTTGAGAACAAGAAGTTAACATAATCTAACTTGAGAAATCCAGGGAATTTTGTTTCTGACTTGTAACAGACATACTTAATTCTTTAAATGAAAACTTTTAAGAATTGTCTGAATTCTTTACATTCTCTACAACTGTAAACTGTTTGTAAAATTCATTATATTTTATTTGTAAAGTTCAAAGTGTATGAATTAAAGGGCCGTTATCTAACGGACATCTACATGGCGGTAACTGAAATAGAGATATTTCTACACAAACATGATACTCACGCCATAACTGTGGGTAGGTCGACCTGGAGAAGATTTGAATTTTTTCAGAGCCTCCACTGAGTTTATATGGACATCACGTGATTGCAGACGAGCGTAAGATGATATTGTAACACGTCGATAGTTGCCTAGAGGAAACGTGACTTTGTCAGGTGTGAGGGCGACCCAAAAAACTGTTGCACAATACATAGTAGTCTATACTTGTCTTTATTTTAAAATACATAAATGTGTGGGAAAGCGCATTCATTTAGAAAATTTCTGCAAAAAAAAATACAATTTCAATTAAACGATATAGACCACAGGGAAATGGACGGGCTGAGTTTATCCACAATTCTCTGAACGTGACAAAACAAAACAAAAAAATTCATTTGGCTAGTAAATGTATTTACATTAATTTTTTTAAATTTTGGCAACACTGCAAGCTGCAGTGACGTGCCGATGTCTATAAAATTTCGCTCATGTACATAAAATTATTTTAAAAAATATTGTTTCGTAACGTGTTTGATTTTGATTATTTAGAGAGGCTGGTGACTTGCAGAGTAAATTTAAAAAATGTCGCATCTGTGTTAGGAAAATAATATAAAAAATTCGGCCCCGTTCACAGACAAAGTAGTTAGAGTAGTTTATAACATTTTGTGTTGACTTTAAAATATCGGTGGAGTACTTATTATATCATCATTATGAAATAAAATAATTTCTGGAAGAATTCTTGGAAAATACATGAGAACAATTTTGTTTTAGACAACTTATGCTAGTGTGTATTTCGTGGTTAGCATTTAAGTAATTTATTAATGTAAGACACAAGTGCCAGAAATCACAAATAAACCATTAGAAAGAGATAAGTAATAAAACAATATTTTAAAAGGGAAATTACAATTAAAAAACACGTAAAAAAACAAAACCTTTATGTACGAGAAGTAACTAAAAGAATGTTCATTCTAATACGCAGCGCAAGACCATCCAAAAATACACAATTGTAGTTGTGTCGTAAAACATGTTTAATATAATGTGCAGCGATAAGGAATATGTTTGTAAAAACTGTTGTCAATAAAATGCGCACCTTATTGCGCGACAGAAAGGTTGTTCAATTTAATATGCACCGCGACACTCTATCTCAAATAATAATATGATACATAGGAATAAATAAAATAATCTAAAAAATCAATAATTTAATTACAGAACTTGCGATCGATCTGAAATTTTAATACATAGTTTTTATCATCGCCACAAAACTGCCCGCTAAATTTCAGCTTGCTAGCTTACGAGGAAGTGGGATTAAAAATTGATCAAAACTTTTGGCGACCGACAAGCAAGCAATCAAGGGTTCAAACAAACAACCAGACACCACGAGTTAATATGAAGGATTTAATTTTAAAAAACCGAAATAAAAACAAATTTTTCACTATAAATTCTTTATTTACTAGACTCAACTAAAAGAATGTTCATTGTAATACGCAGCAAGACCATCCAAAAATACAACATGTATATTGTGTCGTAAAACATGTTTAACATAATGCGCACCGATCAGGAATATGTTTATAAAAGGGTTGTCAATAAAATACGCACCTTATTGAGTGACAGAAAGGTTGTGCTGTATAATAAGCACCGCGGCACTCTATCTAAAAAAATAACATGATACATAGGAATAAATAATATAATCTAAAAATCAATAATTTAATTACGGTACATGCGATCGATCTGAAATTTTGATACATTGTTTTTATTATCGTATGAAATTGCCTGCATAATTTCAGCTCGCTAGCTTACGAGGAAGTGGGCTAAAATCGATCAAAAGTTTTGGCGACAGACCAGCAATCAAGCAAACAAGCAATCAAGCAAGTAATCAAGGGTTCAACCACGAGTTAATATAAAGGCTTTAAATTTTAAAAAAACGTAAAAACCCAAGTTTTTGACTATAAATCCTTTTATGTATGAGACGTAACTAAAAGAATGTTCATTATAATACGCAGCGCAAGATCATCCAAAACTACAAATTTGTAGTTTGTGTCGTAAAACATGTTTAATATAATTCGCACCGATCAGGAATTTGTTTATAAAAAGTGTTGTCAATAAAATACGCACCTTATTGCGCGACAGAAAGGTTGTTCAATATAATACGCACCGCGACACTATACTTCAAAAAATGACATGATACATAAAGATAAATAAAATAAACTTAAAATTCAATAATGTAGGTACATGCGATCAATCTGAAATTTTGATACATAGTTTTTATCATCTGTACAAAACTGCATGCAAAAATTCAGCTCGCTATCTTACGAGGAAGTTGGCTAAAAATCGATCAAAAGTTTTGGCGACAGACCAGCAATTAAGCAAACAAGCAATCAAGCAACCAGAAACCACGAGTTAATATAAAGGATTTAGAAATAGGTTGAAGTACTTACCGACAATTTTAACACTAATGGTTTATTTAATTGATTCACTTTTTCAAATCATTGCGCAATGAAATTAAATATTGCAGGAATCGCATACCTGTTTTGTAAATTTCAAAGATATAATTAAAGCCAACACTATTCTTGTTGGATATGAAGTAAAATATTTTGGATAGAATCTGCGTGGGAGACTTCTCTTTCTTGACCTCAAAGCCTTGCAGTCGGAAGGTCAGAAGTCATGCCAGCAGTTCAATTGTGTCAACAATTACGCGATTCACCTTGAGTATCCGGTTCCATCCTGGAATAACAAACATTCCCGTACTTGGGATAGAAAAAAATACATTGCATTTATTTTGGGATGGGAAAACGTTTGGGTTAATTCGGTAGAGATAATAACGCACGCTTTGCCAATTGGACTATTCGGATGCCCTACTACACATAGAATAAAATCTAAGTAAATAATTCATGTTATTTAAGTGGGTGGATTATCGGTTTTTAAATCCTTTATATAAACTTCGAAATCTTGTCTGTCGTCATCTCATCATCTCTTCGTCGGTCGGTCGGGCGGAAAAACAAAAAGTAAAAAATGACACAGGTAAATTTATGATATTAAACAGGGTATTAGTAGGCCTGACAAGACGTAACACAACAGCGAACGTTTCGGCAAAGAGCCTTCCTCAACGGACAAATAGTACACACATGAAAAGAAAAACACGGAATAATAATAGAAAAACACTTAGCTGCGGTGAAATCCAAGCAGTCCAGTAGGGATTTAATATCATAAATTTACCTATTTAAAAGCCTGATTGCAGTCTCACCCCCATTACTTCAAAAATGACACACTTCCCATGATGCTGTCGAGCCGAAATTTAGCACATAGACTTGTGTCACCTAACAGTGCATCGTATCGAAATATGAAATCGATCTAATGTACCGTAATTAAATTAACTTATTTTCAGTTTATCTCTATATAACTATATGTAGCGGGCTGCTTTTGTCTACATTTACGTGTCATGCTGAGTTCAGTCCAGCCATCCGTGACCACACCCCCCCCCTGCCCCGTTTTACAGCAAAGGTGAGTTAAGTCAGATTCAGTCCGTAAATGTTTGTCGCGTTGGAACATAAACAATACTTTCAGTTATGTCTCATACATAAGGGATTTATAGTCAAAAACTTTGTTTTTACAGGGTTATATTTTTCAGAGGCGCCCTCTGTTATTTTAGTTAATACATCAACTTCACGAGTTTGAGGTATAGCTATTAAGAATTTGAGAATGACGTAAACGAAAGTCTTTACATTTTTTTAGTTATCGGTTTTCTTTTAACATTCAGAAAGTAAAAAACATGAAACGAATTTAAATTTTCCAACAATATATTCGACCACAAAGGTTCTCAAGTGTTGAAGATTAAATCATAAAACTAGCAGTAAAATGTAGAACCTCATTTACTTGGATTTGATTCCAGGACCAATAATTTGTTATGCTTTTATTCTTTTTTATTACTTTTTGTTGATTTTGTATTGTTTTGTTGTTGTTGTTTTTTTGGTGTGTTATTCCATGATTTTGTGGATAAGAATTATTTTTATGATCTCCTGGATTTGATTTCATCATGCTTAACCCGATCTCAAAGGACTCCGATACCTACAGTTTTATCTTAAATCCCCGCTAGTGTAACATTACACAAAACTCCATAAACCCGTGAAATTCTGTTTTAAAATTATACGCTCCCTTCTTTTGTTTCGGATCACAATGTTACTGGTACTGATGGTAGTAGCAGCTTCTTCTTATCATTGGCTAAGCCCCCATCACCACACATCATCTTTATAATCGCAGATGACTTAGGTACGTTGAAATGTTCTTTCTTTCCTCCAAAAAGCCTTTTTTTTAAAGCTATAGCTTAAAGCTATAGCGTGGGATCAAGCCCACGTTAGAACCACAATAAAATGTTGATGAATGACTCCGCTGACCTGTAGAGAAGATGGGCGCCGCCAAGGTCTACCAAGCCCAGAGAAAGTTCTAATGGAAACATTGGAACGCCCTACGGCCATGAGGTTATGGGACACACACAAAAAATAGCTTAGGGCCCCCTTTCTTCTTTGCGGAATTCCCGGCGTTTTATCTCCTCATATATTTAACTGACAGCATATCTGGACTTCAAAAGGGCCCCCATATCTCAGATAGCCTAGGGCCCCTTGAAGTCTAAATCCGGCCCTGCCTAGAACAGTCAAGACTTGTCCGCTTTATCAATCGTGCTAGTAATCGTTTAAGTAAGACGTTGTAGTTTTTGTCAGTGTTTTTTAATCACAATGCGTCATCGTGCATCGACAGGTTGGAATGACGTCAGCTACAACAACCCTGACGTCATCAGCCCCAACATCGACTCCCTGGCCAGATCTGGAATTATCTTAAACCAGAGTTACGTCCAGCCGGTGTGCTCCCCGTGAGTATGTATGGACCATAACATAACGCAGCCTGTATGTTGTTATGGTTAAACAAACAGTTGACCACACATAAAGTTTTACCAATGCTCTGCAAGCACAGAAGCAAATTTTAACGCTTAAGGATAGTACAAAAAAGTTGGGAACAAACGGACACAAACAGCAACACGAAGAAATGAGAAAAACGCGAGTGAACGCAAGACGCATTGTTGGTGTCGAGGCATGCGCCGTTCGCTTGAGCTACATGCCCCCACCCTGCACCAAGTTCGCTTGCCAACCATAAACTGTGATTGGTCGACTAGCCAGGGTCAATCTTCATGCTTGCTTCATCGCATCTTGTGCTTGTGCTTGTCTTAATGTCGTATATTTCCTCTCTCTATGCGCACGTTTATAAAGTCTCGTTAATAGGAGATTAAGTGTTATGAGATTTATATTATTATTATTAGAAGGAAAAAGAAAAGGATTATGAAATACAATGTTCACGTGTTGTGGAGCTAGACTACGACGAAGGGAACCACCGGGAAAACGATTTAGATTTTATATGAGAGCAAAGACACAGATTGCCTTCACTCTTTTAATTCATTTTTAATCTTATTTTATCCGATTTTTTAAAATCTTTACAAAGCAAACAAGTTAATCCTGTACATAATTAAAAAGTTAGTCGTCAACATAAGATGAGAAGCACTGTTGTGTATTTAGTTCATCGTCAGCATCATCAGTCCCGTGACTGTTGCGGTCGTTGGGGGGAGCACATGGACCTATCACAAGGCCAGACAACAATCTCCACTATTTGCCTATCTTGAGCGGCGATCAGTAATTCATTCAATCTCAGCCCTGTCCATTCTTTTATGTTGTAAAGCCATCTTTTCCGCCGTCGACCTCTTCACCGGCCCCCTTCTACAGCGCCTTGAATGATGATTTCTGTCCGGCTGACATTTCGCAGCACATTACCGAAAAATACCAACTTCTGTCTCTTATTTGTCACTATAATGGTTAATTGACGGCCCTTAATGGAGGTTATTCTGTCCCAGTTTAGACATACTCATTGGTCTTGTTTTCTAGTTGTATTTATTTACGGGCAGATAAATGAATTATCTGTATTTTGTACACACACTAACAGCCATTATTTACGTTACTAAAAAGAAAATTTGAAAACGACCATCGCATGAAAATGAATGTAACAGGTGTGCAAACATTTTTACAATTACCTGTACAGGAATAACAAATTATGAAAATGTTATGTAACAACGGGTTCAAGAGGAGAACCCAAAAAGAACGCAACCCTTATATTTTTCTTATTAGTAATTTAAACTTATGTCAGGGGTGCTGAGTTGCCCAGGGCAGTCTTTTTTCTCCATGTGCAAGGCTGGCATTCTCAAATCAACGGTGGAGTAGTTGTTTTTTGGGGGCGCTTACACCCCTCGTGTGGAACAACTATAGCTCCGCCTCTGTCTTGCCAATCAATAGTCTCATTTCTCTACATTTAAATACGGCAGTATACGTCACAGTTCTAATGAGATATTAAACCATCAAGTAATTTGATCATGTAAACTAAACAACCCCTAGGCAACCCAATACGCCGACTAATTGAGGACAAAGTCATCTCATTGTTTGGTCACAGCTCTGTCCCTCTGTTCCTTTGTACCACAAAAAACAGTGATTTTGTGTAATTTTTAAATAATGAGATACACAATAACATAATTCCTCTTTCAAAACAGCAGCTTCAGACCAATGTCAATTTAGTACGGCATTTTCAGCCTGACGCTAATTTAAGCAGCGCCTCCTCTGCTTAAAGCTTACTTTATTTTGGCTTTTTCGTGGAAAATGCTAATCTTGGATTTATCCGTAAATTGGATAGCTAGATAATGACTTTTTAAAAACTACATTTATCTCATAAACGGTCAAATTCGTGAACCTGTTCAATTTAACAGGATTTTGTTTATAATAGATATAATGTTTTAAAAAAATATTTTGTTTATAATAGATTTAATGTTTTAAAAAAATATTTTGTTTATAATAGATATAATGTTTTAAAAAAATATTTTGTTTATAATAGATATAATGTTTTAAAAAAATATTTTGTTTATAATAGATATAATGTTTTAAAAAAATATTTTGTTTATAATAGATATAATGTTTTAAAAAAATATTTTGTTTATAATAGATATAATGTTTTAAAAAAATATTTTGTTTATAATAGATATAATGTTTTAAAAAAATATTTTGTTTATAATAGATATAATGTTTTAAAAAAATATTTTGTTTATAATAGATATAATGTTTTAAAAAAATATTTTGTTTATAATAGATATAATGTTTAAAAAAAATATTTTGTTTATAATAGATATAATGTTTTAAAAAAATATTTTGTTTATAATAGATATAATGTTTTAAAAAAATATTTTGTTTATAATAGATATAATGTTTTAAAAAAATATTTTGTTTATAATAGATATAATGTTTTAAAAAAATATTTTGTTTATAATAGATATAATGTTTTAAAAAAATATTTTGTTTATAATAGATATAATGTTTTAAAAAAATATTTTGTTTATAATAGATATAATGTTTTAAAAAAATATTTTGTTTATAATAGATATAATGTTTTAAAAAAATATTTTGTTTATAATAGATAAAATGTTTTAAAAAAATATTTTGTTTATAATAGATATAATGTTTTAAAAAAATATTTTGTTTATAATAGATATAATGTTTTAAAAAAATATTTTGTTTATAATAGATATAATGTTTTTAAAAAATATTTTGTTTATAATAGATATAATGTTTTAAAAAAATATTTTGTTTATAATAGATATAATGTTTTAAAAAAATATTTTGTTTATAATAGATATAATGTTTTAAAAAAATATTTTGTTTATAATAGATATAATGTTTTAAAAAAATATTTTGTTTATAATAGATATAATGTTTTAAAAAAATATTTTGTTTATAATAGATATAATGTTTTAAAAAAATATTTTGTTTATAATAGATATAATGTTTTAAAAAAATATTTTGTTTATAATAGATATAATGTTTTAAAAAAATATTTTGTTTATAATAGATATAATGTTTTAAAAAAATATTTTGTTTATAATAGATATAATGTTTTAAAAAAATATTTTGTTTATAATAGATATAATGTTTTTAAAAAATATTTTGTTTATAATAGATATAATGTTTTAAAAAAATATTTTGTTTATAATAGATATAATGTTTTAAAAAAATATTTTGTTTATAATAGATATAATGTTTTAAAAAAATATTTTGTTTATAATAGATATAATGTTTTAAAAAAATATTTTGTTTATAATAGATATAATGTTTTAAAAAAATATTTTGTTTATAATAGATATAATGTTTTAAAAAAATATTTTGTTTATAATAGATATAATGTTTTAAAAAAATATTTTGTTTATAATAGATATAATGTTTTAAAAAAATATTAATATTTAATGAAATAATTCATATCTGCTAAACATAGCGTGTCGTCATTCAATCAGTGACATTTGTTCTCCTCCTTTCTTTAACGCATTTCACAAAAAATGAATGTAATGATAACATATTTGTAGATGAGTGTGGCAACATTGCTCGCAGAATAAAGATGCAGCATATGTGCTACAAGAAATATTCATCTTTGATATTAGAGAAAAAGTCAACATAGCTGGAAGAGAAAATTTCAATATGAGTAGTAGAGGGAAAAAAATGTTAACATAACTGGGAGAAGAAATATTCGAAATTTGTGGTAGATTAAAAAGTCAGAATTAGCTGGCAGTGTAAAAATTCAACATAGCTGATGATTCTTTAAATAAAAAAAAGCCGTAAAAAAACAAGTTTTTCACTATAAATCATTTATGTACTAGACGTAACTAGAAGAATGTTCATTATAATACGCAGCACAAGACCATCCAAAAATACAAAATTGTAGTTGTTTCGTAAAACATGTTTAATATAATGCGCACCGATCAGGAATATGTTTATAAAAAGTGTTGTCAATAAAATACGCACCTTATTGCGCGACAGAAAGGTTGTTCAATATAATACGCACGGCGACAATCTATCTAAAAAAATAACATGATACAAAGGAATAAATAAAATAATCTAAAAATTCTATAATTTAATTACGGTACATGCGATCAATCTGAAATTTTGATACATAGTTTTGATCATTGCCACAAAACTGCCTGCAAAATTTCAGCTCGATAGCTTACGAGGAAGTGGGCTAAAAGTTTTGGCGACCGACAAGCAAGCAATCAAGGGTTCAAACAGACACCACGAGTTAATGTAAAGGATTTAAAAAGGATTAGGTCATGCCATTTAAAAACATTTTGTGTGCATTAAACTAGGACAAAGTTTAGCTTCTCATGACGCCATTATTCCAATCAATATACCTAATTCCCGTTCTCTGTATGTATGTATGTATGTATATGTACGTACGCATGGAATAATGCTGTTAGGTGGCGCTGCGATCGATTTTTTTATAAAAATGTTATATGACTTCAATGTTTTATGCTTGTATTTCAATTTTTGAAAAGGGCACGATGTAAAAATAAGATTTAAGGATTTATAATTATTATGAAACTAGAAGCCGCGTGGCGTAGCATACGCCGCAGACTTGCTCATGGAGAGTGCTAAGAGAGTGGAGAAAGAACGGACACAAACTAAAGCAAGAAGAAACAAAGTAACAAAGAAAAAGAAACAAATAAATTCAAAATATTACATTCATGGAAAAGAACTGACCCAAACTAAAGATTCAAAATACTTAGGAGTCTTAATAAATGAGAAACTATCATGGAATCCCCATGTCAATGAAGTTATTAAAAAATCAAACAAAACCTTAGGCTTTATAAAAAGAAACTTTAACAAATGTAATAGAGATATAAAACTAAAATGCTACCTCACTTTGGTGAGACCTGTACTAGAATATGCATCTTCTGTATGGGACCCATCCACCAAAGAAAACATTGATAAACTAGAACAAATTCAAAAAAGAGCTGCCAGATTCATTACTGGAGAATATTCGAAACTGACAAGAATAACACCATTAGTTAAATCATTAAACCTTAAAACACTAGAGGATAGAAGAACCAAAAGCAAAGTAGTAATCATACATAAAGCAATTAATTCTAATTTAGAAATACAACACAAAGATAACTTAATACAACCCTCAGATAGACATAAGGATAAAAACACCTTTCTTATTCCGTATGCAAGAACAAACACATACAAGTTTTCCTTCTTCCCGTCCGGATTTCGGGCGTGGAATGGGTTGCCTGGAGAATCCAGGAAAACCAACACTTTATCAGCATTTAAATCTCTAATAAAAATGCAGGACTAAACACAAACCATAGATAAGCGTAGGACGCAATAATATTCTGTATAGAAGGAGCGTCTGTAAACAGATAAGATAAGATAAGATAAGAAGAAATCAAAACAACACGAGTGAACATCTTTTAATAAATGGGAGGCAGGTAGCAACAACCTCAGTGTGCATGTCTTTACGTTTACTCTCTATTTTTAAATCCCTTCTATTAACTTCACCGCCGTCTCTCTCTGTCTTGGGCACCGCGGAAAATTAGAAGTCAAAATCGACCCACTTCCCGTCATGCCATCGAGCTGAAATTTGGCACACGGACCCGTGTCACCTAACAATGCATCGTATAAAAAATTCCGATCGATCGAATGTACAGTTATTAAATTAATTCATTTTTAGTTTATCTACATAAACTACATGTAGAGGTCACTAACGTTTACATTTTACGGGTCACTTGACTTCACCCCAGCCATAGGTGAACACATCTCGCGTTTTAACCAGGTGTACCGGCGTGCTTTTGTTTACAGTTTGCGTGTCACACTGAGCTCGGTCCAGCGATTGGTGACAAGACCTTTCCCTTCTCCCACCCCCCCCCGCCCCGGGTTAAAAGCAAAGAGGAGTTAAGACAGATTCAGTCTGTAAATATTTGTCGCGTTTGAACATAATCAATACTTTTAGTTATGTCTCATATATAAGAGATTTATAGTCAAAAACTTTGTTTTTACGGGTTTGTTTTATTTATTTACTTATTTGCACTTTCTATGAGGAGCAAGTCTGCGGCGTAAGCTACGCCGCGTGTTTCTCCATAGTTCCTTCTTTTCATTCACTCACAGTCGTTTGCCCAAACCCACCCCATTTTGACAACTGTAGCTTTCAGGAAGTCTTCACCCGTCACTAAATCATTATTGGCGTATGCTACGCCGCGGGTCAGCTAGTAAAGAAATAAATGTTAAACGGAATATACTTTTCTTATGCCTGTCAATTAATTTTATGAGGAGTTTTCATGTATAGTTAGCAAATAATTATTCAGGAAGAGCTGTCTATTTAAGTGGTTGCTAGCAAAAACTAATCAGAATGTACTAGAGATCTATATAAAAGAAACATACTGTATTAGAGTTTCATATAAAAAAGAAACAGACTGTACTAGAGATCAATATAAAAGAAACAGAATGTACTAGAGATCAAAATAAGAGAAACAGACTGTACTAGAAATCCATATAAAAGAAACAGACTGGACTACAGATCCATATAAAAGTAAAAGACTGGACTAGAGATCCTAAGAGAGTGTAACTTAAACTATTTTACATGTACCCACGTTATTACTCTTTGGTTATGTTTCTAAAATATTTTACCATGGACCTACTCTTCCTTATAAATCTAAACTCCTTTATTTCATACGTGGCTTATGACTAATTACTTATCGCTTGTCAATACTATAGTCTTGTGAAAGCGCCCCACGATTTTTTTATAAAAACATTTCTATTTCTAAGGTAGATGACTTCCAGGCCCACACTTGTTCCTACATCTGCGCAATCTCGACACATTTTTTATCTTTTGGTTTCATCGGTCTATCTGATTTCCCCACTTTCCCCAAATCATTAGTAACTGAAATCGGTCTAAATTGTATAAAAAGTTAAGCTTTAAAAGTGCGCATCTAATTTTAAAAAGCCTGCAAAAATTACTATTGACAGATCTTTGAATTCCTAGGTCTAACATCGTGTGAATTATATTTCATCTTATTGACTTGGACCAGGGGTGCGCAACCTGCGGCCGTACGACCACATGCGGCCGTGGGCACGACAATGTGCGGCCGTGGAAATCTGTTTAAATTATAATAACCTGCGGCCGTCAAATACTTGCAATTTGGAAATATATTATATAAAGTTGTAAACGAAATATCGAATATTCATTTACATTCTTAGGCACTTGTTATTGCGATACAAATGATGACTCCGGTAGCTGTAGCGTTTAGCGCTCAGACATTGAAATAGCTCTAGCTACGCTGGTGTTAGGCTACAGCTGTAACTAATGAGGGCAGGCTTTTGAAGTTCAGCCGCCTAATATTGAAGCACGCCGAAACCGTACGATGCGAACATTCGCTGTGTCGTGCTTGCTCTGTGTATCATATAGAATGGGACTGCGATAAAGTTTTTAAATAATGCTCTGAGTAACCGTGTAACCCGCTGGTCAAAGGAAACGGATTATTCTTTGATTCCTCTGTCGCGCAATACCGTGCAACGCCGTTAAGTATTATTGCCGAGCAGCTGAAGCTCTCCGAGCAGGCAAAGATTAACAAGGAGGGCAGCCTGTTGATGAATCTACGGACATTTCAGATTCAGCGCAGCTACTCATATTCATTCGCACACTATCCCCAACATTTGAATTGTGCGAGGATCTGCTCTCCATGGAGACACTCGTTACTCAAACACGAGGAGAAGACATATTTTTGGCAGTTAAAAAGCTTGCATCGACTTGCACGTTCATCTGAAGAACCTGCGAGGCATCTGTACAGACGGCGCGCCTGCTATGGTTGGTAAGCAAAATGGCTTCGTGGCTAGTTTTTCCGATTATGTGTTGAAGGATCACGGTAATGACCAGCTCATAAATCTGCACTGCATTATTCACCAGGAGGCACTGTGTTATAAATCTGTTGATTTGGATAATATTCTGGAGGATGTGAATCGTATTATCCTTTTCATTCGCGCGAGTGCCAATTCATACAAAGTCTTCACACAAATGATTCGTCGGCTGAAGATATTCTGTACCACACAAGCGTTTTTTTTTGTTGTCTCAGGGAGAAAAATCTCGCCGTGTTCTGCTGCTAGAAAAGAAATAATGGAATTTTATGCCACGAAATACAAGGACTGCCCACTGCAGAAACAGGCCTTCTTAACATCTCTATAGCCTTCCTTGTAGATTTGTTAATATATATCAACTGCCTCAACGAGTCTCTGCAAGGCAAAGGAACAACAGTTTGCCTCATGAACAGAAGAGTACAGGATTTATGTGACACATGTCGCCCGTTACAAAGTCATATCCAACAGCTCAATCTCTATCATTTCCCGCAACTCACCGCTCTAATTGAGAGTCATGAAATAATAACAGATGGCATTCAGGCTACGTCCTTTTCAGGCGTCCTCAAAGCGCTGTTGTTTGGATTCACAGATAGTTTTCAGGATTTCGACAATATCTCAGAAAATTTGCTTTTCCACATTTGGTTGGGACAGAATAGTGCGCTGTTGGATGTCCAAATGGAACTGATCGAACTAAAAAATAACGCTCAGCTTGTGAAGAGGACGAAAACGATCTGCTGGAGACATGGAAAGTAGCTGTGAAGTATCCCAAGCTTCGCGAAATAGCAAGAAACTCTCTACTGCTGTTTGAAGCACTTACAATACTTACATTTGCAAAGCGTCATTTTCACGAATGAAATAACACAAGAACAAATATCGAACCCGACTGGTGGACACCAATCTGGCGTCAGAAATACGACTGATGATCTCCAGCGAGTGCCCGGACTTTGCACGACTCTCGGCAAACATCCAAGAGCAAGGCAGCCACTAATTTCTGGACTGCTAAGTTACATGGACAATGTTAGTGAAGCAGCTTATCACTTATTCAATTATTGTGTTCTGAGTGTACTAATGCCGCTTAAAAATATACTCATGCTGTACGTGTGTGACATGATTTTAGGTTTACATGACAATCTAATATATAAAGCTCAGTTGGTGTTTGTATGTTTGTATGTTTGTATGGTTCACTTTTCGACTTTCTGTTAGACAGCCACGGAAAAACCAAATGACGGACGCGGACCGAATTTGGCAGGACGGTTCCTTTTACCCTGAAGGTGGTTTTAAGTTAGTTTTTGTAACTGTCCCTTTTGCCCGAATGCCGTAAATTAATTAATCAAAAAATGCAGAGACAAAGAATAAAAAAATTTAACCTCATTTCTGTATTGAACAAATTTACACGGACGTGCAAATGACGTTCAAAGCGAGTTACTTTTGGTGACGTTTTTTTTCCCCAATGCCAATACTTTATTTTCAGCCGTGCGCATTTGAAAAAATATTATAATGTCTAATTACGGTGCGCACATTTTTGTGTACGCTTCATAATTTGAGCTGTGTAATACAAAGAATTGTCATTTTCTTTACTGTTACTTTCTATATATTAGATAGACACGTAAACATATTTAATTACAACTGCCAAACGATGCATTAGATTTAATTGTTTACACGTTTAAATTTAATTGCGAATTTATTTTAATTATTTTCTGTTCCATAACTCGACATTTAATTTAAAAAAAACTTTTTATGTAATAATTGTTTCAGTATTTTTTTCAAACTATTTAAACTTAGGCTACCGGACCTATTAACATAAGTAGATTAAACTAAATAAAGTGATCCTGAAAACGCTTAATTATTTTGTATTGCGAATTTAATATGTTATGTTCATTCCTTTGATGATGGATTAACATAGGCAATTTTTTAAATCAATTATTGTCATGGTTTCACATGCGTTTTTAAAATAAAATTGATTTTTTTTTCAAATGAGATATATAGCCTAATTTCTGTATTTATCTTTATTATCTTTATCTCATAGACGCTGTTGCAAATATTGTATTAATTACAATTGTGTTACGATGCAGTGTCATAAATATATAAGAGCTTTTTTAGTGACGACAGTGGCAGAGATCTTATGGAAAATGTCAAAAAAGCAGTGGCCTTTTTTAATGGATACAAACAAACAAACATAAAAATATCAACTGAGCTTTATATATTACATATGCGTTTAAATTATTTTATTTAAATTTTTCCACGATTATTATTAACATTTTATTATTGATTTACTATTTTACATGCAATGAATAAAATTGGGATTTTTAAAAATTTAATTCATAACTCGACATTTAATAAAAAACCATAGATGTAGCGAGTTTATTTTATTTTGAAAGTTATGGCCTATGTCAAATAAACTTACACTTTAAAACAGTTTACTTACGCTTTATATACACTTTACATTATAAACTTTCGATACCGAATTTATTAACAAAACTTGACTAAATTTAATGAAGTGATCCTGAAAACGCTTAATTAATATGAATTGCGAATTGAATATGTTTTTATGTTCATTCCTTTGTATTCAGAATAGCATAGGCCATTCCTAAAATTGCCTTTTAATCACTTTTTAAGATGCACTTATTAATAGACGGTTGAATCTTTTTTTTTCATTTTTATTTTATTTTTCAGATATAAAATCTGGTGTTTTTGTGTGCATTGAATATAATTTACAAAATATGATGCCTTACCCGAAATAGGGACAAAAAAATGAATCCTTTTTGAAATTATACACATTGCTTATAAACCGTAAATATAAATCGTAAAATATAGAGACATAAAAAAATTTAAATATTATTTCCATGTGAAGACAATTATGAATACGTCAAAAGTAGGAGTTATTTTGGTCCAGTACATTTACTTTATATCAAGACTTTATTTTATGCGGCCAGCTTTCTATATTGTCTAAATATGGTGTGCACATTTTTTTAATATCATTTTAATACGACCGGTTTTTAAAAAAAAATATTTTAGAAAGTACATTTATAATTTTGTTTATTTGCGCTATGAGTCACTTAGCTTTTTCCTTTTAATGGGATAGTGCCACATGTTCTTTATCTCATAGACATGGTTACAAATATTATATAACGTGCAATTGTGATACGATGCAGTTTCGTAATTACATATTAAATTTTTGAGTAACGAGGGTGGTAGAGCTCTTTCGGAAACCCTGTAAGTTATGTTAATTTTGTACAAGTGGGAATGAAATTGTAAATTTAGTTATTATTGTCGGCAAGAATCATTATTTAATAAATCATATCTATTAAATAGTAAGGTTATGTTAAAAGGCACTGCATTAAGTGAAAACAACTCACGCGGTAAAATGGCATATCTCTGCTTCTCATAAGATTTTAACTAAATAGATGAATCTGAAATTTAACTTGGCAAATAAAAATTGTAATAACCAGCAACTTATACTTGGATAAAGGGTCAGCACACTCCCGCTACAAGTGCGGGTATTTTTCTAGTGTTCAATAAAGTAGAAATGTGAGAGAATATCGATGAAAATGTTTTTGTTTGTAATTAAGCACTGTGTACAATACATTATGATTATGTCATTATTATCTCACGTTGACTATTACGAGAGATAACCTTTTGATAGTTACCGTTTCGTTTTTCAAGAAAATGTTTTTGGCGGCCGTGGCAAAAGATTTTTTTTTATGCAGCCGTCAATAGCCCAAAGGCTGCGCACCCCTGACTTAGACCGACAACTTTCAGGTGAGAATAGGAACATATTTTTCTCACGACCATTAGTCAGCCATCATTCATATCAAAACTTCATTTTCAGCTTGTCAGTAAAATTTTAAAGATTTATTTTAATTTTAACGAATTTTTAAAGTATTCTAAAGTCGTTGCTGATGCTCTAAAGAAAATTAAATAAAACTAATAATTATAAAATAATATGTACATTTCTTGATATTTATCTGGAAAGTGTTTTTAAATCACTTATATTAACTTCACCGCCGTCTCTCTCTGTCTCTGTCTCTCTTTCTATCGTTCGTCGTCAGGCGGGCGGAAAAACAAAAGTAAAAAAGACACACTTGTCTTAAAGCCATCGAGCTGAAATTTGGCACATAGACCCGTGGCACCTAACAATGCATCGTATCGAAATTTTAGATCAATCGAACGTACCGTTATTAAATTTAATCATTTTTAGTTTATCTATATTAAACTATATGTAGCAGTCGCTATTGTTTACACTTTACGAGTCACTTGACTTCACGCCAGCCATCGGTGACCACATCTCGTGTTTTAACCAGGTGGAATTCACTCAGTTTCAGGCTGTAAATGTTTGTCGCGTTGGAACATAATCAATACTTTTAGTTCTGTCTCATATATAAGAGATTTATAGTCAAAAACTTTGTTTTTACGGGTCTTTTTTTATTTTAAATCATTTATATTAACTTCACCGCCGTCTTTGTCTCTCTGTCTTGGGCGGGCGGAAAAACAAAAGTAAAAAATGACCCACTTCCCGTGAAGCCATCGAGCTGAAATTTTGGCATACGGAACCGTGTCACCTAACAATGCATCATATCAAAATATCAGATCGATCAAACGTACCATAATTAAATTAATCCATTTTTAGTTTATCTATATAAAACTATATTTAGAAGTCGCTATTGTTTACATTTTACTGGTCACTTGACTTCACGCCAGCCATCGGTGAACACATATCGTGTTTTAACCAGGTGTGCCGGCGTGCTTTTGTTTACATTTACAAGTCACGCTGAGCTCGGTCCAGCGATCGGTGACCAGCCCTTCCCCTCTCCCACCCCCCGGGGTTATAAAGCAAAGGGGAGTTAAGACGGATTCAGCCTGTAAATGTTTGTCGCGTTTGAACATAATCAATACTGTTAGTTATGTCTCATATATAAGGGATTTATAGTCAAAAACTTTGTTTTTACGGGTTTGTTTTATTTCAAGTTCTACACACATGTAATACACGGGGGCCTTGGGGACGGGAGAAGTATTACAATAAGCATTCAAAACCAAACATACGTCTTGAAGTATTCATACGACATTCGTTTAAACATTTGGACTTGTGTTTGCACAATATGGTGTATTGCGTGGTGAGGGGAAGAGGCGTTATAATGTTTACAACATTGATATAGATACATAAGGCCTCACTTCAGCATGTGTCCATTTCTTTATAAAGTATCTGTGTTTATGAGAGGAGGGCTGGTGATGTTTGTGCATTCCACTTTTGTGTTGGTTTTAATGTTTATATCTTTGTATTAAATCATTTATATTAACTCGTGGTGTCTGCTTGATGCCTGGCTTGAATGCTCAAAAAAATTTGGATCGATTTTTAACCCACTTCCTCGTAAGCTAGTGAGCTGAAATTTTGCAGGCAGACTCGTGCCGATTATAAAAATAATATATCAAAAGTTTCAGATCGATATAATGTACGGTAAATAAATTAATGAATTTTTAGATTATCTTTATCTATCTCTGTGTTGCATTTTAATTTTTGTACTAGATTGTCGATGGGCGTATTATATTGAACAGCCTTTTTAATACTTTCCTGTCGTGCCTTGCGGTGCGTATTATATTGACGGTACTTTTAAAAAATGTATTCCCGATCGGTGCGCATTATATTAAACATGTTTTATAGGACATAACTAAAATTTTGGATTTTTGGAATTTCGTCCGCTGCGTAATATAATGAACATTCTATCACTTATGTCTCTTGTATAAAGGACTTATAGTAAAAAAGCTTGGTTTTTTACGTGTTTTTTTTAAATTATATTTTATAGACGTTCTGTCTACACTGATGACCACTACGTGCTACGCTAATGACGAATACCAGTTACTTACAGGTTCGCTGTTTCATCCTGTCTTTATTTTAGACATCGTCCTAACTGGTTAAACGGACTCTTGCAAAATAGGTAAAAGGGATCGATAGTATTATCATTTTAAATTAATGACTTAGAAAATGTTCTACAATATTCAGGATAATTTTAGGTACATGTACATATTTTTGTTGTTTTGTTGTGCCCCATAACATGGTGGTCGTAGGGGGTTCTAATGTTTCCATTAGAACTTTCTCTGGGCTTGGTAGACTTGGCGGCGCCCATCTCCTCTCCAAGACAGCGGAGGAATTTACCAGCAATATTCATTGATCAACATTTTTATTGTGGTTTAACGTGGGCTTGATCCCACGCACCTCAGCTTGTGAGGCGAGCGCTCTATTGACTTCGCTATCCTGCCGATATGGACATATTATGAAGGGGAAAATATTGTTTATACATTTAAGGTATTACACAAATATTGTGGATATAAATTTACAATTAAACAAAATACCTCAAATGATTGAACATTCTAAAGCAGTTAATTCTTTCACTAAAGTGTTTTAAATCTTTAACAATTTCCACGAACGCGCTTTGCATTACATTGCTTTAAACATAACTCTGTGATTAATAAATTAATCAATTACGAATTATACAATTCTGTTATTGATCTAAAAAAATTAATGAAAACCTTTGGGTTATCTCAAAAATTGCAAAATTCATCAAACAATCAAAAAAAGTATGTAAATGATAAACTTAGTTTGTGTGTACCATCCTGTCATCTTATGTTGTATTCAGGATATGAATGGTTTACATTGAATGTATTTATAATTACATGTGTTACTATTTTTAGGGGAAAAGCCTTGAGCTCAGCTGCTTGCTGGGGTGCATCGCTATATACATTTTCTAATAATGATTATTTTTATATCCCTTATATTAACTTCACCGTCTTGTCTGTCGTGGAACCGCGGAAAAACAAAAGTAAATAAATAAAAGTAAACAACGATTTTTAAAAACCACATTTTTATAAGTGAACTAAAAAGAAGAAAATAATTTAAAACTTATAACTTCAAGCACTTTCATTTAATATAACTAAGAACGTGGGGCGGGTGTTTGTTATAAAATTAGATATTTATAATTTATAAGGCAAAAGAGAGATCTATAAGTGAGAGAATGAGTGAACTGCATATGGATAACCTCATAAGCGCCAGCCCCACGTTTTTAGTCATATTAAATCAAAGTGCTTGAAGTTATAAGTTTTAAATTATTATCTTCTTTTTAGTCCACTTATAAAAACGTGGTTTTTAAATATCTTTTCTCTTTTTTACTTTTATTTCTTTTCTTCTTTTTAGTCCTCTAACAAAAATGTTTTTAAATCCCTTATATTAACTTCGCGGCCGTCTCATCATCTCATCATCTCATGGACGGGCGGAATTACAAAAGTCGAAAATGACCCACTTCACGTGTTCCGATCAAGCTGAAATTTGGCACACGGACCCGTCTGACCTAACAATGCATCGTATCAAAATTTCAGATCGATCAAACGTACCGTAATTAAATTAATGCATTTTTAGTTTATCCTTGTATGAGGTATGTAATTCAAATTCACGGTTTGTTATTGTTTTTTTCTTCCACTTCCACGTGAGTTTGAGTTGACGCCGACCGCCGTGTCGACACCCCCTCACGTCCCACCCCCATTTATTAAAGACAAGGGACATCACTCGGTATCAGTCTGTCAATGTTTGTAGCGTTTGAAAAAAATCAATACTGTTAGTTATGTCTCATATATAAGGGATTTATAGTCGAAAACTTTGTTTTTACAGGTTTCGTTTATTTTAAATCCCTTATATTAACTTCACCGCCGTCTCTCTGTCTGTCGTGATCTCATGGGCGGGCAGAAAAATAAAAGTCAAAAATGACCCACTTCCCGTGATTCGATCGAGCTGAAATTTGGCACACGGGCCCGTCTAACCTAACAATGCATCGTATCAAAATTTCAGATCGATCGAACGTACCGTAATAAAATTAATGCATTTTTAGTTTATCCTTATATAAGGTATGTAATTCAAATTCACGGTTTGTTATTGTTTTTTTCCCACGTGAAATTTGAGTTGACGCATTGAGGCGACCCATCGAAGCGACGGGGTGCTTTTGTTTACATTTTACGTGTCACGCTGAGCTCGGTCAAGCGAATCGGTGACCAGACTTTTCCCCTCTCCCCCTCCCACCCACCCCTCCCCCCCCTCTAGGGTTATGAAGCAAACTTGAGTTAAGACAGATTCAGTCTGTAAATGTTTAAAAAATAATCAATAGTGTTAGTTATGTCTCATATATAAGGGATTTATTGTCAAAAACTTTGTTTTTACGGGTTTTTTAAATTTTACCTCTATTTATTTTACCAAACATCTAATCAGCGCCCGCCCAACGGCAATGAGGTCACGGGGAGAACTCGGCATGTGAAATTGAACTACCGCATATGGATATAGATGCTTACATAAAGATAAAACAAATGCAATAATTTAATTGCGGTAGATTCGATCGATCTGAAATTTTGATACAATGCATAGTCGTCCAAGATCTATCTGTGGTAAAAGTTTGAGCTCTCTAGGTCCATCAAAAGTGGTATAATTTTACGTTGGCAAATTTGAAAAATTGCGGACAGACAGACACGAAAGCAACATAATAAAAACGTGTTAAAATACTTTAAAGCATTGCTACTCAAAGTGGTGGTCCGTGGACCGGTTCCACAAAAGTCTGCCACCGGTCCACAAAAGTTATCAAGAAAGGAAATAAAAATATAATTACAATCCTCCATTTGCATCCATTATTAGAATATGTCAACTTTTCGGCAATAAGCAAATAAAATTAAATAAATTACATTTCGCTACCACGTTAGTACAGGTAAAATATTGACTGGTTCCTGGAGCAATGGAAAATTCCTGCCGGTCCGTCATACTAAAAAGTTTGAGAAGCACTGTTTTAAAGCATTTAGATTAATGACAACAGCTGTCGTCTTCAGCAAATCTTAAACCTTAAAAATGAAACAATCAAATATCAAGCAAATAAAAATGTTTTTTGTTTATGTAAAATTATTTACATTGGTAAATTGATGATTACTTACACAATTGTTTTAATAAAAGATTCTATCATTCACGTAAAGATTATATCATTCAAGTAAAGATTCTATCATTCACGTAAAGATTCTATCATTCGCGTAAAGATTCTATCATTCACGTAAAGATTCTATCATTCACGTAAAGATTCTATCATTCACGTAAAGATTCTATCATTGACGTGCTTCTAAACCTGTCAGACAGAAATCGCTCAGATCGAAGAGATGTGACTTAATATTTTTCTTTTAATTTCTCTTTAAATTAACCTTTTTTTAAAATATTGAATAAAACATTTCTTGGCTCAATTTTTCCAGTGGCATTAAAAAGTCAAAGTTATTTTAAAATTGAAAATAATGTTCTCTTCATTTTTTCCTATTTAATTATTCATATAAAAAGAAATACTAGTGAATTTTCTTAGTGTGTTATTATAAATTATTTGAGAAAACTTGGCTAATGATCTGATAACACATAATGAAATGGTTACTCAGTAACTAACAATTTACTTATCTTTTAGTCAAGCTCAAGTGGTTCATTTGTGGATCAAATGAACTAAAACTGTGACCATCAGAATTGTGATCAACATATTTTATAAAATAATTTACCACATTTCATTTTTTCTAACAAGTATTTCTTTTCCGTTTTGATCATTCGCTATATGATTTAAGAAATAACTTGTAATTAACATTTCCAAGACTAAAACTATCATTAAGATTTTACAAACACCTCTAATTTTCTTGCTCATTAATGACATGGAATTATTCGTCTGAGCTAGACTAACTGTACCAGTAAAGGTTTAAAGAAATTGTTTTCGCATTTGCCGAATTTTGAACAAAAGTGAGTTTTGTATGGGAGGAAAAACATTTTACAAAATGTGCAGGTTGAAATGTCATAAATTTGTGACTTATATAATATACAAAATACTTCTCTCATATTTAGATGGCTACATTGAAATAGAAATAAGCCGTCAAACACTGGTGTTTTGAAGTCTTGGACTTTCTATCAACTAAACTTACATGACATTTCGTACACTCAAGCAACTCAGTTCATAAGCATAACAATTAATTTTAACTTTAATTTTTAAAAATTTTGAGCTTCAATTGGACACATCTTAAGATCATGCATCCAGAGAACTGCAAGTTATGAATCTAATTTCGATTAATTATATTTTTATAACGGATTTTTGGATCCCGTTAAGTTGAGATTCATTAATTGTGTAAGTCGCGGTAATTCCATGGCTCCCAAATTTTGTGACGTAACACAGCAAATTCGTTCTGCTATGCAAGAAATTAGGAAGAAAAACCTTTTTGTTTACGTATGCACTTCTGAATAAATAATAATAATACGAGGGAAAAGTAACAAAAATTTTAAATTATTAATAAATTGAAAAATTATAATAGAAATATTTTCTTAAATTTTAATCGAATTTTAATCTATCAAATTAATTTTAATCGATTAAAAAATTACTATTAATCTATTTAATTATTCGTTAATTTCCGCAGCCCCAGAAAAAAGTGATTGTGTCAATTCAACTCAAAACTTTAACTGTCAGTGATTTATTCAAACTCAGTTACAATTTCAATCCGCATCCTTCCACCGATTCAATCAATTAACTTTGCCCTTTGATAACCCAACCCTTCCAGTACAGAGGACCCACTCAGTTCAGTCATTATGAAGAAACACGTGGAAGCTGTGCTTGGGGCTGCACTGAAGACCTTTAGAAGCTGGTTAAAATTGTTCTGAAGACGCGCCGTTTAACATAGGCAATGTTTCAGCTTAAAAATGCCGCACTATCTGTGGTCACCTCTCACTCCTAATTAAACACCCACTGAACAGAAAAGCCTTAAATAAAAGACATAAAGTTATTATACTTCTATTAGCCCCGAAACCTACAGTGTAACTATATGTGTCTCCAAATTAGGTCGCCAATGATTAATCATGAGGCGAGACACACTCAGAGGTAATATTTAAACATTGCTATGAAAGGAAACAATTTGGTATATTCTTATGCTATTCAAAATAGCCTTAACTCTTGTTTCAAAACATTCAAGAAGAAGAAAGCTAAAGAATGGTAATACAGTGGGATGGGACTGCTATCGGACGAGGTAGAAGAGAGTTATTGAATAGGTCAAAAGGAAGCAACGAAACAAGGATCACAGACTTACCATCCAGTCCAGGGGTTCCACATCGCTGGAAAAATTGGGGCGTGAGGCCAGTCTGTGCGTCATACGTCAGCTGACCACCGGTCAGGGCAACGCAAGCAACCAACAGAAGAGTGGCAATGAATAAAATTACTTTGGGAATAAAATTGCTGCTTTTAAATTTATACATCTTTACATTTTGATATAGTGATGAAATGGGACCAAGTAATGACAGAATTACAAACATGGTAACCAATTTCTCTCTGAGAGAAATTTCTGTCATTGAGAGATATAAAACCACAAGATAAATGTGACAAAATACAATGTTATTGATATTCTTTTGAAACCCTTACATTCTTAATAGTAAATATCTTGTGAATTATAAAGCTCATGATTGATTTTTACCCAAGTATTTCATAAAATAATGGTCAAATCATTTTTACTAGTCTTTTTGAGCATATGCCATCTAGAGTAATCTAGAGTAATCTAGAGTAATATAGAGTAATATAGAGTAATCTAGAGTAATCTAGAGTAATCTAGAGTAATCTAGAGCATTCAAAATTATCGCACGCACACGCACACACACACACACACAAACACACGCACACGCACACGCACACACACATACACACGCACACATACACACGCACACGCACACACACACACGCACACACACACACATACACACACACACGCACGCACAAGCACACACACACACACAAACACGCACACACACATACAAACACACACACACAAACACACACACACACACGCACACATGCACACACACACGCACACACGCACATACACACACACACACATACACACACACATACACACATACACACAAACACACTAACATTACATCACGAGATTCGGGACAAAAACGTTTAACGTTATCAATTTGTAAAACTGAAAAGGGCATTTATAAAATGCATCGCTGCGTGAAATCTGAGAAGTTTCTGGACGAATGACCATACTCACGCCATGACTGTAGGTCTTAGTTGGGTCGACTTGGAGACGATACGAATTTTTGGAGATTTGACTGACTTTATATACGCAGCTGGTGAGTAGAAGACCAATATTAATATAAATAATAATTGATGTTATACAGACCTGGCAATTGTTCCAAAGAGAAGGTGGCTTTAATAAAGAATTAAAGGTGTCTTTGAAAATCGTCAAAATGTGCATAGTGCTCTATATTTATCATTAAATTAAAATTATTTAGTTTCCGTGTGTGATAAAAAAAAATAATACACAAACAAAGTGTGTAATGAAAACAATAAATTTGAGCTTTATTATTAAACTAACACGACAGTAGTAAACGTTTCGGCTAATGCCTTCATCAGTACAATTAATAAAAAAATAATTACTTACATATGTAATAAAATTATATTTAAATTCTTAAAACATAGTATATGTAAAATATTTATGTAAAATAAAAAAGAAAGGAAAAACAACAAACAATGACGCAGGATATAGGGAAAAGGAAGAAGTATCAAAAGTTACAGTGACAACCACAACGGGAAAAAGATTTTACAGTTATGTAAAATTATGAATTTGGTTAATTCCATATGGAGCCAACGTACCAAATCCTATTATAAGTCTATTTTCCACGTAGACCCCATCATGGCTATTGCTCGCGTATAAATTACCAGTTACTGCAATATCTGAAATTTCATCATGGTCAACACAGTTAAAATATTAAGACACATGACATTGAGCTTGTTTATGTAGGGTATATAGGTGTTCTCTAGACCTATTTACAAGACGACGATCTATCTCGTCCACGTACATTTTATTACCCCTTTGCAAGGAATTGCATAAATCACTTTGCAACTTGTGCAAGTGAATCCATCTTTTAATTTGATTTTTTTCAAGAGGGAATTTTTTTTTGTCAATTTCAATCACATATGGACAAGTATTGCACCCGTTACGGTTGCAACCTTTTGTTCCAATATGTGCTTTCATTGTGGGAAGGTGACTTCTTACAAGTATATCTTTGAGGCTTCTATCGCTCCGGAAAGAAAAATGGGGAGGTTTTTTGAAGACTTGCTGAGTTATAGAGTCAGCCATGAGGATCGGTCGATTTTTGAGAATCACATGGCAGTCTTTAAAATTATGGTGATACAAAAATGTTTATTTGATCTATTCGTGAGAAGACGTCGGTGAAAATATTGATCTTTTCTTTGGTCAGTAAAATTGTTGGGCGGGATTTTCTCTCTACTTTACATTTCGTGACAAAAAAACAAACTTTCTAAGGCTTTATCCCACATTGCATTGCCATGAATTACAAACGGTCTTTGTTAGTTTTGCGCGTCGTTGCATAAAAAAGTATGTATCGTTTGTTTAAAATAAGTAAAATTTCGTTTCATAACTTGTTTGCAGTCACTGACAAAGAGATGGGTTCCTGTATAAGGCTTTTTACCCATTCCAGACCAGCGTGCTCACCACGCTGTCTTTTTAAATCCTTTATATTATTGCGTATTATAATGAACATTCTTTTAGTTACGTCTCGTACATAAAGGATTTATAGTGAAAAACTTGGTTTTTTACG
The DNA here is from genome assembly GCA_944989445.1 of Ampullaceana balthica. Lineage (NCBI taxonomy): Eukaryota > Metazoa > Mollusca > Gastropoda > Lymnaeidae > Ampullaceana > Ampullaceana balthica. Next base: position 808,698 of record CALYLW010000071.1, on the reverse strand, counting down.
GGTTTTTTTATTTCCACTATTTATAAATAATGAGACTAATAATCTAAGTATTTCTTTGTCGTTACATTTTTGAAAGCGTTAAATAAATCTATTCGATGAGGTGTGCGCAGCTTGTTTAAAAGAGTTAAATCCTAGGGCCCTCTGTCCGTGTCTTTCCACTCTGTGAAGTTTCCGAAAGAAGTGTGAAGAGAAATGCAAATCCATTTAAAGATGCTTGTATTGAAATCAGTAGCAAGACAGCAGTCTTCAACAGCATAAAGGGCTGCTGCACAGATCAAAGGATCCGGGCGACAACTCTTGAAAAACTGTGTGATTATCCGCATATAATTTGCGAGATTTAGCAAGATGTTCAGTGATTCTGCCAGGCTGGCTCGTGAGGACTGTCCATATATAAGGGATTTATTGTCAAAAACTTTGTTTTTACGGGTTTTTTAAATTTTACCTCTATTTATTTTACCAAACATCTAATCAGCGCCCGCCCAACGGCAATGAGGTCACGGGGAGAACTCGGCATGTGAAATTGAACTACCGCATATGGATATAGATGCTTACATAAAGATAAAACAAATGCAATAATTTAATTGCGGTAGATTCGATCGATCTGAAATTTTGATACAATGCATAGTCGTCCAAGATCTATCTGTGGTAAAAGTTTGAGCTCTCTAGGTCCATCAAAAGTGGTATAATTTTACGTTGGCAAATTTGAAAAATTGCGGACAGACAGACACGAAAGCAACATAATAAAAACGTGTTAAAATACTTTAAAGCATTGCTACTCAAAGTGGTGGTCCGTGGACCGGTTCCACAAAAGTCTGCCACCGGTCCACAAAAGTTATCAAGAAAGGAAATAAAAATATAATTACAATCCTCCATTTGCATCCATTATTAGAATATGTCAACTTTTCGGCAATAAGCAAATAAAATTAAATAAATTACATTTCGCTACCACGTTAGTACAGGTAAAATATTGACTGGTTCCTGGAGCAATGGAAAATTCCTGCCGGTCCGTCATACTAAAAAGTTTGAGAAGCACTGTTTTAAAGCATTTAGATTAATGACAACAGCTGTCGTCTTCAGCAAATCTTAAACCTTAAAAATGAAACAATCAAATATCAAGCAAATAAAAATGTTTTTTGTTTATGTAAAATTATTTACATTGGTAAATTGATGATTACTTACACAATTGTTTTAATAAAAGATTCTATCATTCACGTAAAGATTATATCATTCAAGTAAAGATTCTATCATTCACGTAAAGATTCTATCATTCGCGTAAAGATTCTATCATTCACGTAAAGATTCTATCATTCACGTAAAGATTCTATCATTCACGTAAAGATTCTATCATTGACGTGCTTCTAAACCTGTCAGACAGAAATCGCTCAGATCGAAGAGATGTGACTTAATATTTTTCTTTTAATTTCTCTTTAAATTAACCTTTTTTTAAAATATTGAATAAAACATTTCTTGGCTCAATTTTTCCAGTGGCATTAAAAAGTCAAAGTTATTTTAAAATTGAAAATAATGTTCTCTTCATTTTTTCCTATTTAATTATTCATATAAAAAGAAATACTAGTGAATTTTCTTAGTGTGTTATTATAAATTATTTGAGAAAACTTGGCTAATGATCTGATAACACATAATGAAATGGTTACTCAGTAACTAACAATTTACTTATCTTTTAGTCAAGCTCAAGTGGTTCATTTGTGGATCAAATGAACTAAAACTGTGACCATCAGAATTGTGATCAACATATTTTATAAAATAATTTACCACATTTCATTTTTTCTAACAAGTATTTCTTTTCCGTTTTGATCATTCGCTATATGATTTAAGAAATAACTTGTAATTAACATTTCCAAGACTAAAACTATCATTAAGATTTTACAAACACCTCTAATTTTCTTGCTCATTAATGACATGGAATTATTCGTCTGAGCTAGACTAACTGTACCAGTAAAGGTTTAAAGAAATTGTTTTCGCATTTGCCGAATTTTGAACAAAAGTGAGTTTTGTATGGGAGGAAAAACATTTTACAAAATGTGCAGGTTGAAATGTCATAAATTTGTGACTTATATAATATACAAAATACTTCTCTCATATTTAGATGGCTACATTGAAATAGAAATAAGCCGTCAAACACTGGTGTTTTGAAGTCTTGGACTTTCTATCAACTAAACTTACATGACATTTCGTACACTCAAGCAACTCAGTTCATAAGCATAACAATTAATTTTAACTTTAATTTTTAAAAATTTTGAGCTTCAATTGGACACATCTTAAGATCATGCATCCAGAGAACTGCAAGTTATGAATCTAATTTCGATTAATTATATTTTTATAACGGATTTTTGGATCCCGTTAAGTTGAGATTCATTAATTGTGTAAGTCGCGGTAATTCCATGGCTCCCAAATTTTGTGACGTAACACAGCAAATTCGTTCTGCTATGCAAGAAATTAGGAAGAAAAACCTTTTTGTTTACGTATGCACTTCTGAATAAATAATAATAATACGAGGGAAAAGTAACAAAAATTTTAAATTATTAATAAATTGAAAAATTATAATAGAAATATTTTCTTAAATTTTAATCGAATTTTAATCTATCAAATTAATTTTAATCGATTAAAAAATTACTATTAATCTATTTAATTATTCGTTAATTTCCGCAGCCCCAGAAAAAAGTGATTGTGTCAATTCAACTCAAAACTTTAACTGTCAGTGATTTATTCAAACTCAGTTACAATTTCAATCCGCATCCTTCCACCGATTCAATCAATTAACTTTGCCCTTTGATAACCCAACCCTTCCAGTACAGAGGACCCACTCAGTTCAGTCATTATGAAGAAACACGTGGAAGCTGTGCTTGGGGCTGCACTGAAGACCTTTAGAAGCTGGTTAAAATTGTTCTGAAGACGCGCCGTTTAACATAGGCAATGTTTCAGCTTAAAAATGCCGCACTATCTGTGGTCACCTCTCACTCCTAATTAAACACCCACTGAACAGAAAAGCCTTAAATAAAAGACATAAAGTTATTATACTTCTATTAGCCCCGAAACCTACAGTGTAACTATATGTGTCTCCAAATTAGGTCGCCAATGATTAATCATGAGGCGAGACACACTCAGAGGTAATATTTAAACATTGCTATGAAAGGAAACAATTTGGTATATTCTTATGCTATTCAAAATAGCCTTAACTCTTGTTTCAAAACATTCAAGAAGAAGAAAGCTAAAGAATGGTAATACAGTGGGATGGGACTGCTATCGGACGAGGTAGAAGAGAGTTATTGAATAGGTCAAAAGGAAGCAACGAAACAAGGATCACAGACTTACCATCCAGTCCAGGGGTTCCACATCGCTGGAAAAATTGGGGCGTGAGGCCAGTCTGTGCGTCATACGTCAGCTGACCACCGGTCAGGGCAACGCAAGCAACCAACAGAAGAGTGGCAATGAATAAAATTACTTTGGGAATAAAATTGCTGCTTTTAAATTTATACATCTTTACATTTTGATATAGTGATGAAATGGGACCAAGTAATGACAGAATTACAAACATGGTAACCAATTTCTCTCTGAGAGAAATTTCTGTCATTGAGAGATATAAAACCACAAGATAAATGTGACAAAATACAATGTTATTGATATTCTTTTGAAACCCTTACATTCTTAATAGTAAATATCTTGTGAATTATAAAGCTCATGATTGATTTTTACCCAAGTATTTCATAAAATAATGGTCAAATCATTTTTACTAGTCTTTTTGAGCATATGCCATCTAGAGTAATCTAGAGTAATCTAGAGTAATATAGAGTAATATAGAGTAATCTAGAGTAATCTAGAGTAATCTAGAGTAATCTAGAGCATTCAAAATTATCGCACGCACACGCACACACACACACACACAAACACACGCACACGCACACGCACACACACATACACACGCACACATACACACGCACACGCACACACACACACGCACACACACACACATACACACACACACGCACGCACAAGCACACACACACACACAAACACGCACACACACATACAAACACACACACACAAACACACACACACACACGCACACATGCACACACACACGCACACACGCACATACACACACACACACATACACACACACATACACACATACACACAAACACACTAACATTACATCACGAGATTCGGGACAAAAACGTTTAACGTTATCAATTTGTAAAACTGAAAAGGGCATTTATAAAATGCATCGCTGCGTGAAATCTGAGAAGTTTCTGGACGAATGACCATACTCACGCCATGACTGTAGGTCTTAGTTGGGTCGACTTGGAGACGATACGAATTTTTGGAGATTTGACTGACTTTATATACGCAGCTGGTGAGTAGAAGACCAATATTAATATAAATAATAATTGATGTTATACAGACCTGGCAATTGTTCCAAAGAGAAGGTGGCTTTAATAAAGAATTAAAGGTGTCTTTGAAAATCGTCAAAATGTGCATAGTGCTCTATATTTATCATTAAATTAAAATTATTTAGTTTCCGTGTGTGATAAAAAAAAATAATACACAAACAAAGTGTGTAATGAAAACAATAAATTTGAGCTTTATTATTAAACTAACACGACAGTAGTAAACGTTTCGGCTAATGCCTTCATCAGTACAATTAATAAAAAAATAATTACTTACATATGTAATAAAATTATATTTAAATTCTTAAAACATAGTATATGTAAAATATTTATGTAAAATAAAAAAGAAAGGAAAAACAACAAACAATGACGCAGGATATAGGGAAAAGGAAGAAGTATCAAAAGTTACAGTGACAACCACAACGGGAAAAAGATTTTACAGTTATGTAAAATTATGAATTTGGTTAATTCCATATGGAGCCAACGTACCAAATCCTATTATAAGTCTATTTTCCACGTAGACCCCATCATGGCTATTGCTCGCGTATAAATTACCAGTTACTGCAATATCTGAAATTTCATCATGGTCAACACAGTTAAAATATTAAGACACATGACATTGAGCTTGTTTATGTAGGGTATATAGGTGTTCTCTAGACCTATTTACAAGACGACGATCTATCTCGTCCACGTACATTTTATTACCCCTTTGCAAGGAATTGCATAAATCACTTTGCAACTTGTGCAAGTGAATCCATCTTTTAATTTGATTTTTTTCAAGAGGGAATTTTTTTTTGTCAATTTCAATCACATATGGACAAGTATTGCACCCGTTACGGTTGCAACCTTTTGTTCCAATATGTGCTTTCATTGTGGGAAGGTGACTTCTTACAAGTATATCTTTGAGGCTTCTATCGCTCCGGAAAGAAAAATGGGGAGGTTTTTTGAAGACTTGCTGAGTTATAGAGTCAGCCATGAGGATCGGTCGATTTTTGAGAATCACATGGCAGTCTTTAAAATTATGGTGATACAAAAATGTTTATTTGATCTATTCGTGAGAAGACGTCGGTGAAAATATTGATCTTTTCTTTGGTCAGTAAAATTGTTGGGCGGGATTTTCTCTCTACTTTACATTTCGTGACAAAAAAACAAACTTTCTAAGGCTTTATCCCACATTGCATTGCCATGAATTACAAACGGTCTTTGTTAGTTTTGCGCGTCGTTGCATAAAAAAGTATGTATCGTTTGTTTAAAATAAGTAAAATTTCGTTTCATAACTTGTTTGCAGTCACTGACAAAGAGATGGGTTCCTGTATAAGGCTTTTTACCCATTCCAGACCAGCGTGCTCACCACGCTGTCTTTTTAAATCCTTTATATTATTGCGTATTATAATGAACATTCTTTTAGTTACGTCTCGTACATAAAGGATTTATAGTGAAAAACTTGGTTTTTTACGGGTTTTTTTATTTCCACTATTTATAAATAATGAGACTAATAATCTAAGTATTTCTTTGTCGTTACATTTTTGAAAGCGTTAAATAAATCTATTCGATGAGGTGTGCGCAGCTTGTTTAAAAGAGTTAAATCCTAGGGCCCTCTGTCCGTGTCTTTCCACTCTGTGAAGTTTCCGAAAGAAGTGTGAAGAGAAATGCAAATCCATTTAAAGATGCTTGTATTGAAATCAGTAGCAAGACAGCAGTCTTCAACAGCATAAAGGGCTGCTGCACAGATCAAAGGATCCGGGCGACAACTCTTGAAAAACTGTGTGATTATCCGCATATAATTTGCGAGATTTAGCAAGATGTTCAGTGATTCTGCCAGGCTGGCTCGTGAGGACTGTCCAAAACTAAGCCCTGCAGTACGTCACATGTTGTGACAGTTTCGCTTAAAGATTCATAATTCACCTCAATACGCTGAGTTTCGTCAGTCAGGTAACATGTTTACCAGTGAAGTGCACTGCTACAGATGCCAACGACATTCAAAAGTCTCGACAGAAGAATATCACGGACAATCACATCAAAATCCAGCTCTGTGACCAAGATGACCAGACAAGCACAGTTACATCTGAGGTCCAATGGTACAAGATGGCCAGATCAGTACGGTAAACAATGAGGTCCAAAAGGACAAAGATGGCAAGACCAGCACGGTCACCACTGCCGTCCAATAGGAACAAAATGCTCATTTCGTCGTGGGCAGCAGCACAAAAACATAATTCATGACAATAAATATTGCTGTCTCGCAGTTTTGAACAGGTCGATGTGCAGACGTAAACTGATCAGGTAAGTCTTAAATATTCAGATGCCAACATGTCGATGTGGCAATTTCTCCGTATTCTATTTTAAAAGGCCTACGACCAATTTTCTGATCATATGGCTCATGTATAAAGTTGAGATTTATGTTAAGCCCGTAAAGACAATACTTTGTAGGGTGGGTTATCGGTTTATTAGTGACTTGGGGTTGGTAGACAGGGGGTAATAGACACAAATATTCCATTGTTGTCGCTTTTATCCCCTTTAAAGCATGTTCCAGAAACTAATAACATTGGCAGAAAACTGCTGCTAATTTTTTTATTTTCTTGTTTTTATTTGACTGTATTGCTTATCATTGCATTGTCTCTGTCCTAACGGAAGAGTGCTTAATTGGCGCCTTATGGGAGTGCAGATGAACAGCAAATTATTTATTTTGAACAGAATCATTATTCTTGCCTCTTGTCACCGTGTTTCATTGGTGTCCAGCCCAGCGTTTCTAACATGCTGCCAACTCTTGATCTGTTCCTGTCTGCTCAGAAGAGAGTTGTTGTTGAGCCTTCTTGTCCATGAGGGACATCCACTGATCATCGTCGGCGTCTGTGATTCCTCCGAGGGCATAGGCCACCTCCAGGCATCTCTATCCTGGGCCAGCTTCTCCAGGATCTTCCATTCATGGCCACTTCTCTTGATGTCAGCCGCCAACTCTCGGCGCCACGTGTTTCTTGGACGGCCTCTTTTGCTTACCCTGAAGAGAGTATTCAACAATTAATTCCCTTGGCTGCCTCCAATCTGTTTATGGTCTTCTGTTTGTAGGGGTCCAAGACTGAAGATACATAGTCCAATATCGGCTGGACAAACGCTTAAACGCTGTTTGGTTTACCCTGGAGTTTCCGATCCGTAGGTTTACTTTTTCTTGTCATATCTTATCTTACACATTACAGATGTACAGATTATTGCATGTATCCATGTCTTAACTTGAATTTTTATTAGAATTTTGAATGTAGATAGTGCGGGTTGGTTTGATTTGTTTCTTCAAGCAACCCATTCCACACCCGAGAGCCAGATGGGAAGAATGAAGATATGTTCTTACATATGGAACAAGAAAGGTGTTTGTATCACTATGTCTATATGAGTGTTATGTTAAATTGTTGATCCGTTGTATTTCCAACTTATAATTTAAAGCCTTACGTGTTATTATTATTTTCTCTTTGGTCCTCTAGTGTAACTGGGTGTGGTAATTTTTTTTTAATGGAGTACTCTTGTCAATATTGTTATTATTCTCCAGCATGGAATCTTGCAGCTAATTGCTTTTCTTCTTTCTCTGTGTTACTTTGGTGGCTTGGTCCCATACATTAGATTCATTCTCTAGTACAGGTCTGACGATTGCAAGGTATAATTTTAGTTTTATGTCGTTATATTTGTAAATGTTTATTTTCATAAAGCCTAAAGTTTGATTTAATCTTTTAATTACTTCATTACTCTGTTTTATTCCGTGACAATATGTCATGTTTTATTACTACTTTTCTAGGATACTCTTAAAAGTTTAACCTAGAAACACGGCTTTAAACATTGTCGAAATGTTCGCCCCAGCACACCTATACTTGTCTTAAGAAGTTTATATTCAAACAGCAGGCTAGAGACTGGCTAAAAATTGTTGCACTCTTTGCTATTTGTGGTATTGGGCACTTTTTTTTTGAGTTGCTTAGCAACCTCCACTTTGAGGTGACGTGAGGGTGCTATTATCTCTATATATATATATCTATATATATAATTCTCTTCATGGGACCATGCCAGGCAAGTACGCTGCAAAAATATGTGCAACCGAGCATGACGAATGACCCTCGCTCGGATCAACTAAACACAGTTAACGTTTGGCAAGCAAAGGTAGTGGTGGAGTGGGGCATGTCTTGAGAGCAGCAATGTTTTTTACATCCAATTTTGATGTACCTGCTCAGTGTGTATGTATTTCGTAGTGTATTGGTTATTACATCCGCCTGACATGCTGAAGGTCTTAGGTTCAAGCCCAAGCGATAACATTTTTTTAAAAATGCTAATGCCTGTTCTTTTCCCCCCTTTCTTAGCAAACATATACACCGCTTCGCATGTCACGGAAAAAAGCTTAGTTCAATGTTATATCAATTCCTTCACCAGGTACCTGTCTGTTTCTATTGGTCGCATATTTGGTGCATGGACGAAGTTTTTGCTCTCCAACTTGGCTTCATGGCTGTAATATTTGTTTATATATTGTGGCGATGTCCGAAATACTTATCAAAAATTCTTCGGTGGTCCCCCAACGTTCACTCGCGTTGTTCCCATTTGTTCGTGCTACTGTTTGTGTCCGTTCTCCCCCTCCCCTTTTGTTCTTGCCCATTCTTTTTCCCCCCTTTCTTAGTGAACATAAACACCACCTTTCCAGGCATGCGTAATAGTGTGTACCCTTAGGAGTGTGTACCTCAGTCGCTCAAGCTCAAGCTGTGTCCTCAGTCGCTTTGTTATATTCTACAGTCGTCTGAGCCACGTTGCCTTTCCATTGTTCTTTTCGTTTGTCCCAGAAGCTTTGTTTTGATTTTGCCCCTTCGTATTGCCATTCGTTTCCTAACCATGGCTACCGCTTCACATATATTTCGTGGAGTCAACGGGTCTTTCAGTGTAGTCGAAATTCCTGCATCAGGTAACTGTTTATTTCTATCTGTCGCATATTTCTGGAAAAATGTCATCGACGAAACTGTTGCTCTCGTACTTCACAAGATGGCTGTAAGCTTTGTTTGCGAACATTGGGATAACTATGGCGACGCCCTGTCCGTTGTTCTTACTCACGGAAGCACAGTCATACACTCAGCTCGACAATACGCTGCGTACATGAATACTCCCGGCGTTTATGGTGGCGAGGCTGAAATTGTGGCGATGTCTCAAATACTTCCCGCTACTATCACTATTCACTTCCTAGAACGTCCGCATGACCCTCCTTGAGTTTACAATCCGGGTCAACGTCTCTCAATATCCCTGCTATTTAGCGGTCCTTTGGATCATGGCCATTATGAAGTTCTCTTGCCTGTCACAAACACACGTGATGACCTTCTGGTGCCATCTGTTGACAACGTCGGCAAGTGCACCAACATTAAACACCCATGTGATCTCAACACTGATGTGACTTCACTTTCCCACTCTCCTGTTACTGATGAACATTTACAAACGCCGGAATTTCATTGCAACATTTGCTCTAAACAGTTCACACAAAAATATAATCTCAATGCGCATTTAAAAAAACACTCCAGTGAACAAACGCATTCCATAGAGGACTTTAAATGCACCATTTGTTCCAAAACCTTCCGCTTCCAGAGATATCTCAACGCACATTTAAAAACACACTCCACTGAACGAATGACGCAATGTGACCATTGCCAGCAATGCTTCAAAACAATTCGCACTCTCAAGAAGCACTTACAAACTAAACATGTACATGTAGAAACACATTCAACAACATTTCTTTGCAGCATTTGCGAGAAACAGATTCACGCACAGATAAATCTTACTAACCATTTGAAAACACATGCCCTGACGAAATCCTTCCAGTGTCAATACAGCACTGAATCGTTCACAACATCATCTCCTCTCAACAAACATACAAAAAAACACCGCCATGACACTTTCTTTGAGTGTGTACATTGCAAACGTTCAATCAAACAGTGCCATCTTCTCTCAAACCACATGCACATTCATCGCATTCAACTTTCCGCTGCGTTTCAAGAACACACTGCCATTCCCATCGAGGAACACAAAATTGGACTAACTACCACACTATGTACTTCTTGCAATGCTCTTTATTGGCCATCAGAGGTAAACAAATCCGGACATTATACTAAGTGTTGTCGTCACGGCAAAGTGTCTTTGCCACCGCTATCCCAAACTCCTCCTTTATTACAAAACCTCAAGAGTAGCAAGAATCCGCTGTCCCGACATTTCTGTGATCATATCAGGGAATACAACTCTGCTTTAGCTTTCGCATCAATGGGCGCCCACATCGCTCAACCACCTGGCCATGGACCGTATGCTTTCCGAATCCACGGTCAAATTTATCATCAAGTCTCTCCATTGTATACCAATCCTAACACGCCCCCTCGGTACGGTCAACTATATATCTTCGATTCTGCTGAGGCTACCACTCAAAGTTTTCAAAACGATTGTAACAGTGCTTGCAGTGATATGTTGTTGTTGCAACTAGACAAAATGTTACGACAGATTAACCCCTTCGCTAAATCCTACATGCAAATGCACGAAATTATCACTCATAATAACCCCTGTTGCTGCTGTACGAATGGTGTTCATGGAAAATCCAACTCTGGATATGAGAAGGTATAACGCGCCATCCTGTCAAACTGATGTTGCTGCTATCTTTGTAGGGGAAGACTGGGGAACCTCCTGCACAACGCGATATTTGCATATACCCAAGAGGAGATGCTTGCAAGCGTATCTCTGTACTCAATATGAACTGTGACCCCATGGTTTATCCACTACTATTCCCTTACGGAGATCCAGGCTGGCACATACAATTGACCCATGTTGAAGAAAAGCAAACCGCGAACAGAACCCGAGTCACACAACTCCAATTTTATGCTTACAGGCTTGCCATGACATCTGCATTCAGCATCTTGCATTCCAGCGGCAAACTCTTCCAGCAATATGTCGTCGACGCATATGTCAGAACAGAAGGCGCACGTTTACATTACCTACGCTCCCATCAACAAGATTTGCGCGTAGAACAATACAGGGGACTGATGGATGCTATCGCTGCGAAAGCACAAGACAATAACCTTCACCCTGGACAGTTGATCATTCTTCCCTCTACGTTTCAAGGCAGTCCACGGTACATGCAACAGAACTACCCAAGACGCGATGGCAATTGTCCGCAAATGTGGAAAGCCTGACTTATTCCTAACATTCACCTGCAATCCTGCTTGGCCGGAAATCTCTAACGCCATTTCCCATCATGAGCGCCCAGAACACAGACCTGATGTCGTTGCCCGCGTCTTTCATATCAAACTTCGGGAGTTCCTAACTGACATTCTGGAGAGGAATATTTTCGGCAATGTAGTCGCATACATTTTCGTCATTGAGTTCCAAAAACGAGGCTTGCCTCATTGCCATATGTTACTGACACTTGATTCACAGTGCAAAATAAGGACCAAAGATGACATAGACAAATATGTCTGCGCTGAGCTTCCAAATCCCGAAATACACCCTCGACTTTTCCAAATTGTCACTAAATGCATGGTACATGGTCCGTGTGGCACGCTCAATGCCAACTCACCTTGCATGAAAGACGGCAAGTGCACCAAAAATTTCCCAAAGGACTTCAACGCCGAGACACAAGAAAACACACAAGGGTACCCCATATACCGCCGAAGACAGGGCACAACTGCCATTGTTGGCAAATACGACATCGATAATCGTTGGATAGTACCTTACAATCCCTGGCTTTCTCAGAAATTCAATGCTCACATTAACGTTGAAGTGTGCGCGTCCATTCAATGTATCAAGTATCTATATAAGTATGTCTACAAAGGACACGACGCTGCATCCATTGCACTTCAGAAGGAGCCAGCCGATGGTGTTTTCCAACATGACGAAATACAAACTTTCCTTGATGGTAGGTATGTTAGTGCTCCTGAGGCTATGTGGCGTTTGAACGAGTACAGTCTTTCAGAAAAATCGCACGTTATTACACGATTACCAGTTCATTTGCCAGAACAACAAGTCGTCTTCTTTCATGAGGGTCACGAAGAACGAGCGCTACAAAGACAGGCCAACAAAAGCACCATGCTCTTAGCTTGGTTTGAACTCAACAAGACCGATCCTGAAGCTGTGGAGTTACATTACACTGATGTTCCCCAACATTACACATTCCAACAATCCTCTGGAAAATGGCAAAAGAGAATTAGAGGAGGCACAAAAGTGATCGGTAGAATGCCTGTTGTTGCCATTAACGACACCGAACGTTATTACCTCAGGCTTCTCCTTACCCGTTCCGTAGGCGTCACAAGTTTCAACCTTCTACGAACTGTCAACGGCGTGGAATGTAACACTTTCAAAGAGGCGTGCCAACAATTGGGTCTTCTTAAAGACGACAAGATATGGCATGATACTCTTACAGAGGCATCTCAGATACGAATGCCACCGTTCTTGCGACAACTTTTCGTTTTCGTCTGTGTCTTCGGCGAACCACATAACGTTCCACACCTTTGGGACACGCATAAACTCTCCCTTTCTGAGGACTTTCTCAGAACATATTCCACACGCACCGCTTGCATGTATGCTCTCGCAGAAATAAATGACATGCTCCAACCACATGGCCTCAACCTGCACAAATTACACCTACCCCTCACTGACATTCTTCCAATGTGTCATTCATCTTCCGTCTTCGACGCTCAGGCTGAACACTCCCACGCTATGGAACACTACGACAAACTCAACACAGAACAAAAGCACGCTGTTGACACTGTTTTGGACGCTGCATACAACGACTCCCATCCGCTACAAACCTGCTTCTTCTTAGATGGTCCCGCAGGAACAGGGAAAACCTTTGTCTACAAAACCCTGATTCATACAATCAGAGCCAGGGGAGACAATCCTATAACCGTTGCATCAACAGGAATAGCAGCAACATTGTTACCGGGTGGACGTACTGCACATTCGGTGTTTAAAATACCGTTGAAGCTCACTACTACTTCAACATGCAATATCAAACCTAACTCGCAACACGCGCAACATATTCTGCAATCCAAATTGATTATATGGGACGAGGCGCCAATGACACATGCATACGCATTCCAGGCAGTTGACAGGTTGTTACGTGATCTCACAGGTGAGACGCACCCATTTGGAGGGAAAACAATACTATTGGGTGGAGATTTCCGACAAATACTCCCCGTTATTATGCGTGGCTCCCGAGCACTCACTGTCGCCAGTTGCATTAACAAGCAATCTTTGTGGCGTCACATGCATGTACTTACACTGACGAAAAATATGAGAGCTCTTCCTGATGAACAACATTTCGCAAAATGGCTTCTCGATGTTGGAGACGGGACAAATGGAACTCCTGTAACATTACCTTCACATTGTTTTCCTGTTCATTCTGATCCCGTTCAACAACTATATGGCGACCTCGACTTCTCAACTGTCACTTCGGAACAACTCAGTACGCGAGCTATATTAAGTGTCACGAACGAAGACTCCCTGCACCTGAATGAACAAGTATTGAAACGTATCCCAACCGACGAAGTAACTTTCACCAGCGTTGACTCCATCGTCACAGATGATCCCGCAGATCAACTTTCATTCCCCGAAGAATTTCTGAACAGTCTTACCCCTACTGGCATGCCTCCGCATAAACTGAAAATTAAAATTGGTTCAGTGGTCATGCTTCTTAGAAACCTCATGCCAGCAAGAGGTCTCTGTAATGGCACTAGACTGACTGTTACCAGCATTCACCTCAACGTACTGGAGTGTAAAACTATCGCAGCTGCTACCTCACAAACTGTCCTTATTCCCCGGATATCCCTGACTCCATCAGATTCAAATTTGCCTTTTACCTTTACGCGCAGACAATTCCCTGTGAGATTAGCCTTTGCCATGACAATAAATAAAGCACAGGGCCAAACGTTCAAAAAGATATGCCTGTATCTTCCAAAACCTGTTTTCAGTCATGGACAATTGTATGTTGCTCTCTCCAGAGTTCCTTCTTTTCATTCACTCACAGTCGTTTGCCCAAACCCACCCCATTTGGCCAACTGTGTCTTTCAGGAAGTCTTCACCCGTCACTAAATCATTAGCGGCGTATGCTACGCCGCGGGTCAGCTAGTATATATATAATTCTCTTCAGGGGGCCATGCGAGGCTAGCAAGCTGCAAGTATGTGCAACCGAGCATGACGAATGACTCTCAGTCGGTTCAACTAAACACTGTTGGCAAGCGTGGTGGTATGAAATGAAAAAAAAAGGGGGGGGGGTGTGGGAGTGGGTGGCAACAATGCACTTGACTTCACTTGCATTGTGCCTTCACAGTAAATGTGAGATTCGTAGTGTACTGCTTATCACGTCCGCCTCATACGTCGATGGTCCTGTGTTCAAGCCCAAGCGAAAAAATTGGGGTTTTTTTTATTTTAAAAAATGTCTGTNNNTGCCCGTTCTTTTACCCCTTTATTGCCACCACTAGCTGAACCCGCGGCGTAGCATACGCCGCTAATGATTTAGTTACGGGTGAAGACTTCCTGAAAGACACAGTTGTCAAAATGGGATGGGTTTGGGCAAACGACTGTAAGTGAATGAAAAGAAGGAACTCTGGAGAGACCCGTGGCGTAGCATACGCCGCAGACTTGCTCATAATAGACAGTGCAAAGAATGGATGGGGGAGGGGTGAGAGTACAGACACAAAAAGCAGCACAAAGTAAGTAAAAAATAGCGAGTAAACATGGAGACAAGCACACTGATGATGTTGTTAACCGCCTCCCATTTAATACTACCAGCCCTTAAACATAAACTGTGATTGGCCGACCCTAGCGATGGTTAGTCATATTTAGGGTTGTTAATTGCGTGTTGTTGTTTTGTGGTTTTTGTTTGTTTTGAAAACCGGTTTTCGATTACATGCACACTGAGGTTGTTGTTACCCGACTCCCATTTAATACTACCATCCCTTAAACATAAACTATAATTCGCCGACCCTAGCGAAGGTTAGTCATGTTTAGGGTTGTTTGATTTGATAGGATTTTATAAAAATTATTAATTAATAATAACAGGGCTTAATTACTACTGTTTTAAAAAATTTGGAATAAATTTGCTGTGAGACTAACCAAAGAGTATTTACTTGCCAATGCCGTAGAACAACAGTAGAACAACAAATCATGGAAAGAAAGTGGGGATGGATTGGACACACCCTCAGGAAAGATAACAGCAGGGCTGGGCAGGCCTTAGATTGGAACCCCCAGGGCAAGCGACAACGAGGAAGACCCAAGCGTACATGGAGACGGAGCATGTTGGACGAGGCTGGAAGGACTGGGAAGAGCTGGGAAGAACTGAAGCGAATGGCAAGGGACCGTGTAGAGTGGCGAGCTTTGACAGAGGCCCTATGTTCCAGAAGGAACTCAAAGGACAAATGATGATGATGAATGCCGTAGTGCTACTTGAGATGTATACATAAAAACTGGAAGAGGCATTTGTTGATGAATTTCTTTTGTTTTCATTGTGGTGACAATAAAACTCCGAATGAAAAGTTTAGGGCACAAATAGATAATAATAAGTTGCCGACAATTTTCAAAATGTAAGTCTTGCTTTTGGAATCTACATTTCCAATTTAGGAAAACGTTCTAAAGCTGAACGTCTATTTCCCAAATTCCCAAATTGTATATCATGAGGATTTGTTTGGTCTGCGATTGGATCAACAGTTTGGGACAAACACGATGGACCAACGCGATGGGACCAACACGATGGGACCAATACGATGGGACCAACACGATGGGGCATCCACAATGGGTCCAAAACGAAGGGATCAACACGATGGGCATCCGCAATGTGACCAATACAATGGGACCAACACGATGGGTCCAACACGTTGGGACCAACACGATGTGCATCCGTGATGGGACCAACACGATGGATCAACACGATGAAAAAACGAAATTGGACCAACATGATTGGACCAACATAATGAACCAACACGATGGGACCAACACGGTGGGACCAACACGATGGGACATCCACGATGGACCAACGTGACAATCCTGGCACTACCTTCAATTGTCCAGGGCCATTATCTATATATAAAATTTCAGGACATTTACATAAGACTTTGTCAATGCAAATGTTCCTAATTTTATTCTATTGTAATAAAGTTCAAGTTTTAATGACTTCAATTATCATTTATGAATTTCATTTTGTATCTAACAATGCAAGACTAGACGTAAAACTGGATAAGCGTAGGAAGCAATAATCTTCTTCATAAAAGGAACGTCTATATAGATAAAATAAGGAAATCAAAATATTTATCCGCTGTATGGTCCAATTAAAAAATGGGGTCATTAAATGGGGTCATTAAATGGGGTCATTAAATTGGGTCATTAATTGGGGTCATTAAATGGGGTCATTAAATGGGGTCATTAAATGGGGTCATTAAATCTTTTTTTCTTTTAAATTTCCATGCTGCATTAAAAAATAATGAGTATTCTTTAAAGTAAACACCGTGTTAAATTAGTAAAACAGCATTCTTAATTATGTGCAAACATTAGACGAAAGTAAATATACATTTGTTTTAAAGATTTAAATAATTCTTTTAAAAATTGGTAAGTTCTCATCATATCATGGGTTAACATTAGATTTTGACAAAACTTCTTCTTTGATTTATAAAATCGTGTTGAAGTTAAGGATTTTTATTTAATCCTTGATTTTAAACTGGTAGCCTATAACACAAAATACTTGTTTATTAAGAAAATTGTAAATACGATTTTTTTAACAATTATATTTGCTTGATGTGCCTTAAAAATTGTGTGCTGTAAATTAATTTTATTAAACACATAAGTGTTGGTGTTTTCAAAGTGAGTCCCATAAATTAGCATTCGGAAGGAAATGAAATATTTATTGATCGACCATTCTAAATTATTTTTACATCATCTAAATTTTGCCCCCATGTAAAACGTGTGATTTGTTTATGCACTCAGTGACAGGCTTTTGTCCACCTATACACAGCTTTAGTCCACCTACACACAGCTTTAGTCACCTCTTTTGTTTTTATCAAATCTTAAAAACCATTTTAATATCTCTTTTGTGATATACATATATCATTAATTTAATGCATCGCCCCTAAACATAGCTCAATGAAAAAAATATATGTTCCTTAATCCTTTATAGGGGCCATCCATAAAGTACGTCACGCTCCAGAGGGGGGGGGAGGGGGTGTAGGAAATTATGACAGTTTGTGACAGGGGGAGGGGGTGTCCGGCCATGTGTGACGTCACAGTGTTTTATATTAAATTTTCATTATTTTGTTAATAAAAAACAACATTTTTGTTCGAAAGTGTGACGTACTTTAAAGGGGGGGGGATTTGTGACAGTTTATGACAGGGGGGAGGGGGGAGTTAAACATGGTAAAAATTAGCTTGACTTACTTTATGGACGGCCCCTTATCTAAATTTTCATTTTTTAAAGTAAAAATACATTAAAGAGTAACTGATATTTTTTTAGAAAACATTACTGAGCCCATCGATATCTAAGAGTGCACTGTATGTATCCTATTAAAGTAAACAAGAATGTATAACTAAGCGGGGTCTTGAGGTTGCAAAGTCTACCGTTGAGGGACAAAGATACACGCGTGGGTTTTTTTTCTTATCTAAAATACAACATTAAAATGTCTACTTCTTGTGTACGCATGGATGAATGGATTTCCACCAATCTTATTCTTACTGCTTATGTATGTGATTATTTCCACCAACCTTACTGCTTATGCATGTGATTATTTCCACCAATCTTACTGCTTATGCATGTGATTATCCGTATAAAATACTGAATGGCATTAAACTCATAGCAAACATTCTTGCATGGCTAACTGACCTATTGATCCTACATGTGGAAGAAAATCAGAAGCCCCGAGCCTAGTGCTCTTCATGGGTCTTCCTGGAAGACCCTCCCAGCTATCTGGCCCCCTCCCCCAGAAAAGGACGTTGACAGCTGGGAAAACGGAGCGGTCGCTTCTGAAGCGGCCACCTGGGCATCTAAGACAGAAAGTCGAGGATGCCTCCCACTAAGTTGACCTCACAAGGAGGGGTGGAATTGCCTTACTGCGACCCGCTACCACTTCGGCGCCACCCCGGCAAAGCATACGAGTCTCAATGGTTAGGATCGCCGCAATGCGGGGGATCATCAATGACCTACCTAGGGTGCAACCCCCACTAGAAGGTTTCCTCAGAGCTGGCGTCCGCTGCGTTCTTCGCGGTACCTTTTGCTAATCCGTGCTGGCGCTCCTGGCCCTAAACCGGCACCGCTCAATGGCGTTGCTA